>OU342743.1:249198660-249707193 GCA_910589775.1 Avena eriantha | reverse complement strand
TGTACAACTCGTACGCCATGTAGGCGTCTCTGGCTGCATACTCGAGGCGCACCTGGCTCATCGGCTTCCACTCCCAGTAGTCGTGATCGAGTCGCTTCAATTTCTTCAGTTTTTCATAGGATTTATCGATGATTTCCGCTGCCAGATCACCCATGCCATCCTTCGCTGGGAATGATTTGATCTTGTACAGATTTTGGATGTCGATGTGGTGCCCCTCTGGGATTTTTATCAACGCCCGAGAAAGCATAATTGTGTCATTTGTGATATCCACGCTAGTGAAAGTTATCCGTTTCCTACACAAGAACACGACCAGAGCCGGACAACGCATCTCAGTTGGTTTACTCCTGCACTTAGATGGTTCTAGGCACGTAAGGGAACAAGGGATGCAGAATTGGTGATGTCAATTTTAAATTTCACATACCTGCAGAAGT
Organism: Avena eriantha; assembly: GCA_910589775.1. NCBI lineage: Eukaryota > Viridiplantae > Streptophyta > Magnoliopsida > Poales > Poaceae > Avena > Avena eriantha. The sequence goes on along the minus strand of OU342743.1, from coordinate 249,706,762 downwards.
GGTAAACGAGGACCTCCTCATGTATGTCGATTTGCACGACAACGATCTCTTGTGGAGGATTTTTTCGCTTATTTGCACGGGTGTACTCCAAGTCTAGACCCACAAACTTGTGCTTCTCTTTCTCAAGCAATTTCTCAAACCTGGCGAGAGTTGTCTCCACAGTCGCTTCATCATTTGTGTACACCACTGTCAAAGTCATTGTGCCATGGGCAGGTACCAAGTAGGTCTCTATTGTGCGTTCCCCATCGTCCATGTCTGCAAGGAAATGGGTGAAAGGAACTGCCTGCAAGGAACTGCCTTCAAGAGGAAGAAGAAGATGAACCGACGGTTCTAGAACAGAGGAAGAAGAAGCGCCCAGGAAAAATTGCAGAGGAATGACTGAGGAAGAGGAATGACTGTAGAAGAAACATGGTAACTGCAACTTTCGGTTCGAGAACTGACCGTGGTTACGTGGAGATCGTGGCAGTGCCGCCGGTTCAACAAGTGAGGCCAGTTCCTGCAAGAATATGAAATTAACTGTGCATTTTTCTGTGCGAGAAATTGAGAGAAGTCATTTAAATTTTGTCTTTCATAATTAAACACAATGAAGTTGGTACAGCCCAAGAGATTTGAACAAAAGAGATTTGCTAGTTTAACATACAACAACACTTACAGGCCCAACATGGCAGAACTTGGAAAGCCCTAGAACTTGAGCTACCACAGAGACCTCGGCAGAGGTGGCAGGATTGGTACGGGTGCAACCACGGCGACGGCGAGCTCGGATTCTAGAGGAAGAAAACAGAACCGAGCATGGTCGACAAGGTGATAGATCTCACCGGGAACGAATTCTCGTCCCCGACCGTGCCATGGGTGCGTCCATGGTGAGGGCGAGCTCCGACTCGGGATGGGGAGGAGAGTAGGGCCGAGCAGCTTCATCACTTCCCAGCCCTGCACCATGGCTGCGACCACAGATTGCAGCTCCGGGGAAGAAGACGAGTAATGGAGGCGCCAACGCTTCAAGCCTATAGGGAGGAGAGCTGGGCCGAGCAGGTTCGTCCACGTCCCAGCTCCGTGCCATGTCTGCGATGCCGCACAGATTGCCACTCCGGCGAAGAAGAGGACGCGTAATGGATGCATGCGCCAACGCTGCAATCCTAATTGACACCTAAGTGACGGGAGCGACAGGAGCGACATAACGGCGAGAACTGACAGGGGGCCCCAACTTGACGGTCGTTAGCCTGATTTTTTGTATTGAAACATAAAGTTGAATTCGTGCGAAAAACACCCTCTGAGTATTTGGAATGCCAACTATAGTCATAGCGGATGATATTAGGGAACTCGGGTACCGCGTTGCCTGGACACCCCAACTTTCGGGCCACAAAATGATATTCTCGTGCTGTACGTGGGCCGGATGAGGGCGAGCGCGGGATCCGGCTCCCCATCCTTTTCCATCCTACCGGCTAGCTCGCCGCCCCGGCGCCGCACCTGGCCGCGCCGGCTCGGCTCCACGGTAGTCGGAGTGAAGCCGTGCGCGCGGTCGTACTCGCGTCGGGTGATCTCAAGTTGCTTGTGGGTTGCTGCTAGCTCCATGTCCTCCTGGAGGAGGATCTGTCTCTCCATGGCGAAGTTGGCTTCCGCCTTCTCTGGGTTATCCCCGAGGTTAACCGGCGTCAGGAGCCGATCAATGGCATCCTCCATCGCATTCCGAGGCTGCGGAGGTGCGGAAGTTCCGACCTCGTCCGCGCCTCGCTCCCGCAGTTGTCGGGGGTGAGAGCTGGAGCTGGTCATCATGACCTCCACGCCGCGGGAAGCGACGGAGGCGCTACCACCCAAATGCGGTAGCTCCGCGACAGAAACGATCTCCCTAGGGAAACGCTCCGGAACGGTGGCGACATAGACGGGGAGGTCGCCGAAGAGTAGGATGGAGCCGTTCGCCGGGAAGGAAGTTCCGGCTAAGTAGGAAGCGTTGTCGATGACGCAGTCGAAGAATGCCGAGCGTGAGCACCAGGCCGGAGGCCACGCGCTCACCGGCTGAAGTGCGGGGTCCCATGCGGAACATGACTCCGGTCGAAGCCATCTAGCCAACTGTCATTGTATTAGGAACGGCAGTACCTAAGAAGGTTAGATAGAGGTGTGGGGACTAGCAGGGAAGCTATAGACGGCGTCCGCAGGCGGGATTAGATACAACCAAGCGTAGCTGGACGCCGGAAGTACCCAGGTTCGGAGCCCTCGTGATGAGGTAAAACTCCTACTCCTGCCGGATCTGACTATGGAGGTATACGAACTACAAGTGCTCCTCAAGCTGTATTCTCTAGCTACTGCCTTAAATGCACTGAGGCCAACCCTTAATACTGAGGCCTTGCCTCTCCTTATATAGGCAGAGAGGCAACGGCCTCACTGGCCAGTCCGACTGGCGGGCCCCATAGGCGGGTCACCGTCGATTGGTCATCTACAGTATCTGGTACGATATGTCCCATCAGAGTATGAGCGGTATGGCTGTCGTAGGCACAGTGGACACCGTGCGAGCCTGTCGTCAGCATCAGGCCACTGTTCCTGCTTCATCCCCGCAAAGTCTTCGATATGGCCGAGTAGTTGCTTGTCATCGTACAGGGCGTACCGTGCACTGATACGCACGTTGCCCTGTCTCCCTGATTGGTTCCGGCTACGTCGCCGTAGCTGGCTGCTTCTTGCCGATCCGGATACCATGCGATAGCCGGCCTGACTTGCCTTGTCCGGCTGCATCTGGTCAGCCGGACGCGATCCGACTGCCCAGTTTCTTGTCTGGTTGGGGTATCTGGGGATCATCCCCCCAACACATCCAATGACATCGGGTGTGGTTCATGAAAAGAACACACATCCAATGACACTGCTGGATCCTTATGTGGTTTGTGAGAAGAATAGTCATGCAATGACTCTAGATGTGGTTCATTAGAATAACACACATGCAATGACTCTTGCTGTGGTTCATGAGAAGAACGCACATGCAATGGCACTGGTGGATCCATGTGTGGTCTGTGAGAGGAACAGGCATGCCATGACACTAGGTGTGGTTCATGAAAAGAGCACACATGTAATGACACTGGTGGATCCTTATGTGGTTTATGAAAAGAACACACATCCAATGACACTACTGGATCCTTATGTGGTTTGTGAGAAGAACAGACATGCAATGACTCTAGATGTGGTTCATGAGAAGAACACACATGCAATGACTCTATTTGTATCCTTATGTGGTTTGTGAGAAGTACCCACATGCAAGGACTCTAACTATGGTTCATGAAAAGAACACACATGTAATGACTCTAGCTTTGGTTCATGAGAAGAACACACATGTAATGGTACTGGTGGATCCATGTGTGATCTGTGAGAGGAACAAACATGCAATGAAACTGCGTGTGGTTCATGAAAAGAACACACATCCAATGACTCTAGCCGTGGTTCATGAGAAGAACACACATGTAATGACACTGGTGGATCCATGTGTGGTTTGTGAGAGGAACACACATGCAATGACACTGGGTGTGGTTCATGAAAAGAACACACATCCAATGACACCGGTGGATCCTTATGTGGTTTATGAGAGGAACAGACATCCAATGACACTTGTGGGTCCTTATGTGGTTTGTGAGAAGAACACACATGCAATGGCACTGGTGGATCCATGTGTGGTTTGTGAGAGGAACAAACATGCAATCACACTTGGTCGATCCATGTGTGGTTCATGAGAAGAGCACATATGCAATGACATTGGTGGATCCATGTGTGGTTTGTGAGAAGAACACACATCCAATGACAGCAGGTGTGGTTCATGAAAAGAACACACATCCAATGAGACAGCTGGATCCTTATGTGGTTTGTGAGAAGAACAGACATGCAATGACTCTAGATGTGGTTCATTAGAAGAACACACATGCAATGACTCTTGCTGTGGTTCATGAGAAGAACACACATATAATGGTACCGGGGGATCCATGTGTGGTCTGTGAGAGGAACAGGCATGCAATGACACTAGGTGTGGTTCATGAAAAGAACAGACATCCAATGACACTGGTGGATCCTTATGTGGTTTATGAGAGGAACAGACATCCAATGACACTGGTGGATCCTTATGTGGTATGTGGAAAGAACACACAAGCAATGACTCTAGATCTAGTTCATGAAAAGAGCAGACATGCAATGACACTGGTGGATCCATGTGTGGTCCATGAGAGGAACACACATCCAATGACACCGGGTGTGGTTCATGAAAAGAACACACATGCAATAACTCTGGCCGTGGTTCATGATAAGAACACATATGTAATGCCACTGGTGGATCCATCTGTCGTCTGTGAGAGGAACACACATGCAATGACACTGGGTGTGGTTCATGGAAAGAAAACATATCCAATGACCCTAGCCGTGGTTCATGAGAAGAACACACATGCAATGACACTGGTGGATCCATGTGTGGTCTGTGAAAGGAACACACATGCAATGACACTGGGTGTGGTTCATGAAAAGAACACACATCCAATGACACCGGTGGATCCTTATGTGGTTTATGAGAGGAACAGACATCCAATGACACTGGTGGATCCTTATGTGGTTTGTGAGAAGAACACACATGCAATGACACTCGTGATATGTGGTTTGTGAGAGGAGCAGACATGCAATGACACTGGTGGATCCATATGTGGTTTGTGAAAAGAACAGACATGCAATGACACTGGTGTATCCTTATGTGGTTTGTGAGAATAACACACATGCAATGACTCTAGATGTGGTTCATGATATGAACACACATCCAATGACACTAGTGGATCCATGTGTAGTTTTTGAAAGGAACACACATGCAATGACACTGGGTGTGGTTCATGAGAAGAACACACATGCAATGACACAGGTGTATCCTTATGTGGTTTATGAGAATAACAGACATGCAATGAATCTAGCTATGGTTCATGAGAAGAACACACATGCAATGACACTGGTGGATCCATCTGTGGTTTACGAGAGGAACAGACATGCAATGACACTAGGTGTGGTTAATTAAAAGAACACACATGCAATGGCACAGTAGATCCTCTGTGGTTTGTGAGAGGAACAGACATGCTATCACACTTGGTGGATCCATGTGTGGTTCGTGAGAAGAGAACACATGCAATGGCACTGGTGGATCCATGTGTGGTTTGTGAGAAGAACACACATCCAAAGACACTAGGTGTGGGTCATGAAAAGAACACACATCCAATGACATTGCTGGATCCTTATGTGGTTTGTGACAAGAACAGACATGCAATGGCTCTACATGTGGATCCATGTGTGGTCTGTGAGAGGAACACACATGCAATGACACTAGGTGTGGTTCATGAAAAGAACACACATCCAATGACACTAGTGGATCCTTATGTGGTTTATGAGAGGAACAGACATCCAATGACACTGGTGGATCCTTATGTGGTCTGTGGAAAGAACACACATGCAATGACTCTAGATGTGGTTCATGAAAAGAGCAGACATGCAATGACACTAGTGGATCCATGTGTGGTCTATAAGAGGAACACACATCCAATCACACTAGGTGTGGTTCATGAAAAGAACACACATGCAATGACTCTAGCCATGGTTCATGAGAAGAACACACATGCAATGCCACTTGTGGATCCATGTGTGGTCTGTGAGAGGAACAGACATGCAAAGACACTGTGTGTGGTTCATGAAAAGATCACACATCCAATGACTCTAGCCGTGGTTCTTGAGAAGAACACACATGCAATGACACCGGTGGATCCATGTGTGGTTTGTGAGAGGAACACACATGCAATGACACTGGGTGTGGTTCATGAAAAGAACACACAGCCAATGACACTGGTGTAAGCGTATGTTGTTTGTGAGAAGAATAGACAACTAATGACACTGGTGGATCCTTATGTGGTTCACGAGAAGAACGCACATGCAATGACACTGGTGGATCCTTATTGTGGTTTGTGAGAGGAACACACATCCAATGAAACTGGTGGATCCATATGTGGTTTGTGAAAAGAACAGACATGCAATGACACTGGTGTATCCTTATGTGGTTTGTGAGAAGAAAACACATGCAATGACTCTAGATGTGGTTCATGAGAGGAAACACATGCAATGACACTAGGTGTGGTTCATGAGAGGAAACACATGCAATGACACTGGTGTATCCATGTGTAGTTTGTGAAAGGAACACACATGCAATGACACTGGTGTATCCATGTGTAGTTTGTGAAAGGAACACACATGCAATGACACTGGGTGTGGTTCATGAGAAGAACACACATGCAATGACACTGGTGTATCCTTATGTGGTTTGTGAAAATAACAGACATGCAATGACTCTAGCTGTTGTTCATGAGAAGAACACACATGCAATGACACTGGTGGATCCATGTGTGGTTTATGACAGGAACATACATGCAATGACACTAGGTGTGGTTCATTAAAAGAACATACATGCAATCACACTTGGTGGATCCATGTGTGGTTCATGAGAAGAGCACACATGCAATGACACTGGTGGATCCATGTGTGGTTTGTGAGAAGAACTCACATCCAATGACACTAAGTGTGGTTCATGAAAAGAACACACATCCAATGACCCTGCTAGATCCTTATGTGGTTTGTGAGAAGAGTAGACATGCAATGACTCTAGATGTGGTTTGTGAGAAGAACACACATGCGATGACACTGGTGTATCCTTATGTGGTCTATGAGAAGAATATACATGCAATGACTCTAGCTGTGGTTCATGAAAAGAACACACATGGAATGACTCTAGCCATGGTTCATGAGAAGAACACACATGCAATGGCACTAGTGGATCCATGCGTGGTCTATGAGAGGAACAAACATGCAATGGCACTAGGTGTGGTTAATGAAAAGAGCACACATCCAATGACACTAGTGGATCCTTACGTGGTTTGGGAGAAGAACACACATCCAATGACACTGGTGGATCCTTATGTGGTCTGTGAAAAGAACACAAATGCAATGACTCTAGATGTGGTTCATGAAAAGAGCAGACATGCAATGACACTGGTGGATCCATCTGTGGTCTATGAGAGGAACACACATCAAATGACACTGGGTGTGGTTCATGAAAAGAGCACACATGTAATGACTCTAGCCGTGGTTCATGAGAAGAACACACATGCAATGACACTAGTGGATCCATGTGTGGTCTATGATAGGAACACACATGCAATGACTCTAGATGTGGTTCATGAAAAGAACACACATCCAATGAGACTGGTGGATCCTTATGTGTTTTGTGAAAAGAACACACATCCAATGACACCGGTGGATCCTTATATGGTTTGTTAGAAGAACACACATGCAATGACACTGGTGATATGTGGTTTGTGAAAAGAGCAGACATGCAATGACAATGGTGGATCCATATGTGGTTTGTGAGAAGAACACACATGCAATCACACTGGGTGGATCCATGTGTGCTTCATGAGAAGAACACACATGCAATGACACTAGTGATATGTGGTTTGTGAAAAGAACAAATATGCAACAACTCTAACTATGGTTAATGATAAGAGCAGCCATGCAATCACACTGGTGGATCCATGTGTGGTTCATGAGAAAAACACACATACAATGACACGGGTGGATCCTTATGTGGTTTGTGAGAAGAACAGACATGCAATGACTCTAACTGTGGTTCATGAGAAGAACAAACATGCAATGACACTGGTGTATCCTTATGTGGTTTGTGAGAAGAACACACATGCAATGACTCTAGATGTCGTTCACGATAGGAACACACACCCAATGACACTGGTGGATCCATGTGTAGTTTGTGAAAGGAACATATAGGAAATGACACTAGGTGTGGTTCATGAGAAGAACACACATGCAATGACACTGGTGGATCCATGTGTGGTCTATGAGAGGAACACACATTCAATGACACTGGGTGTGGTTCATGAAAAGAACACACATGCAAGGACTCTAGCCGTGGTTCATGAGAAGAACACACATGCAATGACACTGGTGGATCCATGTGTGGTCTGTGAGAGGAACACACATGCAATGACACTGGGTGAGGTTCATGAAAATACCACACATCCAATGACACTAGTGGATCCTTATGTGGTTTATGAGAGGAACATAAATCCAATGACACTGGTGGATCCATATGTGGTCTATGAAAATAACAGACATGCAATGACACTAGTGATATGTGGTTTGTGAAAAGAGCAGACATGCAATGACACTGGTGGATCCATATGTGGTTCATGAGAAGAACAGACATGCAATGACACTGGTGTATCCTTATGTGGTTTGTGAGAAGAACACACATGCAACGACCCTTGATGTGGTTCATGAGAGGAACACACATCCAATGACACTAGTGGATCCATGTATAGTTTGTGAAAGGAACACACATGCAATGACACTAGTGTATCCTTAGGTGGTCTGTGAGAAGAACACACATGCAAGGACTCTAGTTGTGGTTCATGAAATGAACACACATGCAATGACTCTAGCTGTGGTTTATGAGAAGAACACACATGCAATGGCACTGGTGGATCCTTGTGTGGTCTGTGAGAGGAACAAACATGCAATGGCACTGGGTGTGGTTCATGAAAAGAACACACATCTAATGACACTGGTGGATCCTTATGTGGTCTGTGAGAAGAACACACATCTAATGACACTGGTGGATCCTTATGTGGTATGTGAAAAGAACACACATGCAATGACTCTAGATGTGGTTCATGAAAAGAGCAGACATGCAATGACACTGGTGGATCCATGTGTGGTCTATGAGAGGAACACAAATCCAATGACACTGGGTGTGGTTCATGAAAAGAACACACATGCAGTGACTCTAGCCGTGGTTCATGAGAAGAACACACATGCAATGACACTAGTGGATCCATGTGTGGTCTATGAGAGGAACACACATGTAATGACTTTAGATGTAGTTCATGAAAAGAACACACATCCAATGACACTGGTGGATCCTTATGTGGTTTGTGAAAAGAACACACATCCAATGACACTGGTGGATCCTTATGTGGTTTGTGAGAAGAACACACATGCAATGACACTAGTGATATGTGCTTTGTGAAAAGAGCAGACATGCAATGACACTGGTGGATCCATATGTGGTTTGTGAGAAGAACACACATGCAATCACATTGAGTGGATCCATGTGTGGTTCATGAGAAGAACACACATGCAATGACACTGGTGATATGTGGGTTGTGAAAAGAACAGACATGCAACGACTCTAACTATGGTTAATGAAAAGAGTAGACATGCAATCACACTTGTGGATCCATGTGTGCTTCATGAGAAGGACACACATCCAATGAAACCGGTGGATCCTTATGTGGTTTGTGAGAAGAACAGGCATGCAATGACTATAGCTGTGGTTCATGAGATGAACACACATGCAATGACTCTAGATGTGGTTCATGAAAAGAACACACATCCAATGACACTAGGTGGATCCATGTGTAGTTTGTGAAAGGAACACACATGCAATGACACTGGGTGTGGTTCATGAGAAGAGCACACATGCAATGACACTAGTGGATCCATGTGCGGTTTGTGAGAGGAACACACATGCAATGACACTGGGTGTGGTTCATGAAAATAACACACATCCAATGACTCTAGCCGTGGTTCATGAGAAGAACACAAATGCAATGACATTGGTGGATCCATGTGTGGTCTGTGAGAGGAACACACATGCAATGACACTAGATGTGGTTCATGAAAAGAACACACATCCAATAACACCGGTGGATCCTTATGTGGTTTATGAGAGGAACAGACATCCAATGACACTGGTGGATCCTTATGTGGTCTGTGAGAAGAACACACATGCAATGACACTGGTGGATCCATATGTGGTTTGTGAAAAGAACAGGCATGCAATGACACTGATGTATCCTTATGTGGTTTGTGAGAAGAACACACATGCAATGACTCTATATGTGGTTCATGAGAGGAACACACATCCAATGACACTGGTGGATCCATGTGTAGTTTGTGAAAGGAACACACATGCAATGACACTGGGTGTGGTTCATGAAAAGAACCCAGATGCAATGCACCTCGTGTATCCTTATGTGGTTTGTGAGAATAACAGACATGCAATGACTCTAGCTGGGGTTCATGAGAAGAACACACATGCAATGACACTGGTGGATCCATGTGTGGTTTATGAGAGGAACAGACATGCAATAACACTTGTTGTGGTTCATTAAAATATCACACATGCAATGGCACTGGTGGATCCATGTGTGGTTTGTGAGAGGAACAAACATGCAATCACACTTGGTGGATCCATGTGTGGTTCATGAGAAGAGCACACATGCAATGACACTGGTTGATCCATGTGTGTTTTGTGAGAAGAAAACACATCCAATGACACTAGGTGTGGTTCATGAAAAGAACACACATCCAATGACACTGTTGGATCCTTATGTGGTCTATGAGAAGAACATACATGCAATAACTCTATATGTGGTTCATGAGAAGAACACACATGCAATGACTCTAGCTGTGGTTCATGAGAAAAACACACATGCAATGGCACTGGTGGATCCGTGTGTGGTCTGTGAGAGGAATAGGGATGCAATGACACTAGGTGTGGTTCATGAAAAGAACACACATCCAATGACACTGGTGGATCCTTATGTGGTTTATGAGAGGAACAGACATCCATTGACACTGGTGTATCCTTATGTGGTATGTGTAAAGAACACACATGCAATGACTCTAGATGTCTGTGAGAAGAACACACATGCAATGACACTGGTAGATCCATATGTGGTTTGTGAAAAGAACAGGCATGCAATGACACTGATGTATCCTTATGTGGTTTGTGAGAAGAACACATATGCAATAACTCTAGATGTGGTTCATGAGAGGAACACACATCCAATGACACTGGTGGATCCATGTGTAGTTTGTGAAAGGAACACACATGCAATGACACTGGGTGTGGTTCATGAAAAGAACACACATGCAATGCACCTGGTGTATCCTTATGTGGTTTGTGACAATAACAGACATGTAATGACTCTAGCTGGGGTTCATGAGAAGAACACACATGCAATGACACTGGTGGATCCATGTGGGGTTTAGGAGAGGAACAGACATGCAATGACACTTGATGTGGTTCATTAAAAGAACACACATGCAATGGCACTGGTGGATCCATGTGTGGTTTGTGAGAGGAACAGACATGCAATCACACTTGGTGGATCCATGTGTGGTTCATGAGAAGAGCACACATGCAATGACACTGGTGGATCCATGTGCGGTTAGTGAGAAGAACACACATCCAATGACACTAGGTGTGGTTCATGAAAAGAACACACATCTAATGACACTATTGGATCCTTATGTGGTCTATGAGAAGAACATACATGCAATAACTCTAGCTATGGTTCATGAGAAGAACACACATGCAATGGCACTGGTGGATCCATGTGTGGTCTGTGAGAGGAATAGGGATGCAATGACCCTAGGTGTGGTTCATGAAAAGAACACACATCCAATGACACTGGTGGATCCATGTGTAGATTGTGAAAGGAACACACATGCAATGACACTAGGTGTGGTTCATGAGAAGAACACACATGCAATGACACTGGTGTATCCTTATGTGGTTTCTGAGAATAACACACATGCAATGACTCTAGCTGTGGTTCATGAGAAGAACACACATGCAATGACACTGGTGGATCCATGTGTGGTTTATGAGAGGAACAGACATGCAATGACACTTGTTGTGGTTCATTAAATGAACACACATGCAATGGCACTGGTGGATCCATGTGTGGTTTGTGAGAGGAACATACATCCAATGACACTTGGTGGATCCATGTGTGGTTCATGAGAAGAGCACACATGCAATGACACTGGTGGATCCATGTGCGGTTAGTGAGAAGAACACACATCCAATGACACTAGGTGTGGTTCATGAAAAGAACACACATCTAATGACACTATTGGATCCTTATGTGGTCTATGAGAAGAACATACATGCAATAACTCTAGCTGTGGTTCATGAGAAGAACACACATGCAATGGCACTGGTGGATCCATGTGTGGTCTGTGAGAGGAATAGGGATGCAATGACACTAGGTGTGGTTCATGAAAAGAACACACATCCAATGACACTGGTGGATCCTTATGTGGTTTATGAGAGGAACAGACATCCAATGACACTGGTGGATCCTTATGTGGTATGTGGAAAGAACACACATGCAATGACTCTAGATGTGGTTCATGAAAAGAGCAGGCATGCAATGACACAGGTGGATCCTTATGTGGTCTGTGAGAAGAACACACATGCAATGACACTGGTGGATCCATATGTGGTTTGTGAAAAGAACAGACATGCAATGACACTGATGTATCCTTATGTGGTTTGTGAGAAGAACACATATGCAATGACTCTAGATGTGGTTCATGAGAGGAACACACATCCAATGACACTTGTGGATCCATGTGTAGATTGTGAAAGGAACACACATGCAATGACACTGGGTGTGGTTCATGAGAAGAACACACATGCAATGACACTGGTGTATCCTTATGTGGTTTGTGACAATAATAGACATGCAATGACTCTAGCTGGGGTTCATGAGAAGAACACACATGCAATGACACTGGTGGATCCATGTGGGGTTTATGAGAGGAACAGACATGCAATGACACTTGATGTGGTTCATTAAAAGAACACACATGCAATGGTACTGGTGGATCCATGTGTGGTTTGTGAGAGGAACAGACATGCAATCACACTTGGTGGATCCATGTGTGGTTCATGAGAAGAGCACACATGCAATGACACTGGTGGATCCATGTGTGGTTTGTGAGAAGAACACACATCCAATGACACTAGGTGTGGTTCATGAAAAGAACACACATCTAATGACACTGTTGGATCCTTATGTGGTCTATGAGAAGAACATACATGCAATAACTCTAGCTGTGGTTCATGAGAAGAACACACATGCAATGGCACTGGTGGATCCATGTGTGGTCTGTGAGAGGAATAGGGATGCAATGACACTAGGTGTGGTTCATGAAAAGAACACACATCCAATGACACTGGTGGATCCTTATGTGGTTTATGAGAGGAACAGACATCCAATGACACTAGTGGATCCTTATGTGGTCTGTGGAAAGAACACACATGCAATGACTCTAGATGTGGTTCATGAAAAGAGCAGACATGCAATGACACTGGTGGATCCATGTGTGGTCTATAAGAGGAACACACATCCAATGACACTGGGTGTGGTTCATGAAAAGAACACACATACGATGACTCTATCCGTGGTTCATGAGAAGAACACACATGCAATGACACTAGTGGATCCATATGTGGTATGTGAGAGGAACACACATGAAATGACAGTGGGTGTGGTTCTTGAAAAGAACACACATCCAATGACACCGGTGGATCCTTATGTGGTTTATGAGTGGAAAAGACATCCAATGATATTGGTGGATCCTTATGTGGTTTGTAAGAAGAACACGCATGCAATGACACTGGTGATATGTGGTTCATGAGAAGAGCAGACATGCAATGACACTGGTGGATCCATATGTGGTTTGTGAAAAGAACAAACATGGAATGACACTTGTGTATCCTTATGTGGTTTGTGTGAAGAACACACATGCAATGACTCTAGATGTGGTTCATGAGAGGAACACACATCCAATGACATTGGTGGATCCATGTGTAGTTTGTGAAAGGAACACACATGCAATGACACTGGTGTATCCTTATGTGGTTTGTGTGAATAACAGACATGTAATGACTCTAGGTGTGACTCATGAGAAGAACACACATGCAATGACACTGGTGGATCCACGTGTGGTTTATGGGAGGAACAGACATGCAATGACACTTGTTGTGGTTCATTAAAAGGACACACATGCGATGGCACTGGTGGATCCATGTGGGGTTTGTGAGAGGAACATGCATCCAATGACCCTTGGTGGATCCATGTGTGGTTCATGAGAAGAGCACACATGCAATGACACTGGTGGATCCATATGTGGTTTGTGAGAAGAACACACATCCAATGACACTAGGTGTGGTTCATGAAAAGAACACACAACCAATGACACTGGTGGATCCTTATGTGGTTTGTGAGAAGAACACACATGCAATGACACTGGTGATATGTGGTTCATGAGAAGAGCAGACATGAAATGACACTAGTGGATCCATATGTGGTTTGTGAAAGAACAGACATGCAATGACACTGGTGTATCCTTATGTGGTTTGTGAGAAGAACACACATGCAATAACTCTAGATGTGGTTCATGAGAGGAACACACATCCAATGACACTGGTGGATCCATGTGTAGTTTGTGCAAGGAACACACATGCAATGACACTGGGTGTGGTTCACGAGAAGAACACACATGCAATGACACTGGTGTATCCTTATGTGGTTTGTGAGAATAACACGCATGCAATGACTCTAGCTGTGGTTCATGAGAAGAACACACATGCAATGACACTGGTGGATCCATGTGTGGTTTATGAGAGGAACAAACATGCAATGACACTTGTTGTGGTTCATTAAAAGGACACACATGCAATGGCACTAGTGGATCCATGTGTGGTTTGTGAGAGGAACATACATCCAATGACGCTTGGTGGATCCATGTGTGGTTCATGAGAAGAGCACACATGCAATGACACTGGTGGATCCTTGTGTGGTTTGTGAGAAGAACACACATCCAATGACACTGGGTGTGGTTCATGAAGAGAACACACATCCAATGACACTGGTGGATGCTTATGTGGTTTGTGAGAAGAACACACATGCAATGACACTGGTGATATGTGGTTCAAGAGAAGAGCAGAGATGAAATGACACTAGTGGATCCATATGTGGTTTGTGAAAGAACAGACATGCAATGACACTGGTGTATCCTTATGTGGTTTGTGAGAAGAACACATATGCAATGACTCTATATGTGGTTCATGAGAGGAACACACATCCATAGACACTGGTGCATCCATGTGTAGATTGTGAAAGGAACACACATGCAATGACACTGGGTGTGGTTCATGAGAAGAACACACATGCAATGACACTGGTGTATCCTTATGTGGTTTCTGAGAATAACACACATGCAATGACTCTAGCTGTGGTTCATGAGAAGAACACACATGCAATGACACTGGTGGATCCATGTGTGGTTTATGAGAGGAACAGACATGCAATGACACTTGTTGTGGTTCATTAAATGAACACACATGCAATGGCACTGGTGGATCCATGTGTGGTTTGTGAGAGGAACATACATCCAATGACACTTGGTGGATCCATGTGTGGTTCATGAGAAGAGCACACATGCAATGACACTGGTGGATCCATGTGCGGTTAGTGAGAAGAACACACATCCAATGACACTGGGTGTGGTTCATGAAGAGAACACACATCCAATGACACTGGTGGATCCTTATGTGGTTTGTGAGAAGAACACACATGCAATGACACTGGTGATATGTGGTTCAAGAGAAGAGCAGACATGAAATGACACTAGTGGATCCATATGTGGTTTGTGAAAGAATAGACATGCAATGACACTGGTGTATCCTTATGTGGTTTGTGAGAAGAACACATATGCAATGACTCTATATGTGGTTCATGAGAGGAACACACATCCAATGACACTGGTGGATCCATGTGTAGATTGTGAAAGGAACACACATGCAATGACACTAGGTGTGGTTCATGAGAAGAACACACATGCAATGACACTGGTGTATCCATATGTGGTTTCTGAGAATAACACACCTGCAATGACTCTAGCTGTGGTTCATGAGAAGAACACACATGCAATGACACTGGTGGATCCATGTGTGGTTTATGAGAGGAACAAACATGCAATGACACTTGTTGTGGTTCATTAAAAGGACACACATGCAATGGCACTAGTGGATCCATGTGTGGTTTGTGAGAGGAACATACATCCAATGACGCTTGGTGGATCCATGTGTGGTTCATGAGAAGAGCACACATGCAATGACATTGGTGGATCCTTGTGTGGTTTGTGAGAAGAACACACATCCAATGACACTGGGTGTGGTTCATGAAGAGAACACACATCCAATGACACTGGTGGATCCTTATGTGGTTTGTGAGAAGAACACACATGCAATGACACTAGTGATATGTGGTTCAAGAGAAGAGCAGACATGAAATGACACTAGTGGATCCATATGTGGTTTGTGAAAGGACAGACATGCAATGACACTGGTGTATCCTTATGTGGTTTGTGAGAAGAACACATATGCAATGACTCTATATGTGGTTCATGAGAGGAACACACATCCAATGACACTGGTGGATCCATGTGTAGATTGTGAAAGGAACACACATGCAATGACACTGGGTGTGGTTCATGAGAAGAACACACATGCAATGACACTGGTGTATCCTTATGTGGTTTCTGAGAATAACACACATGCAATGACACTGGTGGATCCATGTGTAGTTTGTGAAAGGAACACACGTGCAATGACACTAGGTGTGGTTCATGAGAAGAACACACATGCAATGACACTGGTGTATCCTTATGTGGTTTCTGAGAATAACACACATGCAATGACTCTAGCCGTGGTTCATGAGAAGAACACACATGCAATGACACTGGTGGATCCATGTGTGGTTTATGAGAGGAACAGACATGCAATGACACTTGTTGTGGTTCATTAAATGAACACACATGCAATGGCACTGGTGGATCCATGTGTGGTTTGTGAGAGGAACATACATCCAATGACACTTGGTGGATCCATGTGTGCTTCATGAGAAGAGCACACATGCAATGACACTGGTGGATCCATGTGCGGTTAGTGAGAAGAACACACATCCAATGACACTAGGTGTGGTTCATGAAAAGAACACACATCTAATGACACTATTGGATCCTTATGTGGTCTATGAGAAGAACATACATGCAATAACTCTAGCTGTGGTTCATGAGAAGAACACACATGCAATGGCACTGGTGGATCCATGTGTGGTCTGTGAGAGGAATAGGGATGCAATGACACTAGGTGTGGTTCATGAAAAGAACACACATCCAATGACACTGGTGGATCCTTATGTGGTTTATGAGAGGAACAGACATCCAATGACACTGGTGGATCCTTATGTGGTATGTGGAAAGAAAACACATGCAATGACTCTAGATGTGGTTCATGAAAAGAGCAGGCATGCAATGACACTGGTGGATCCTTATGTGGTCTGTGAGAAGAACACAGATGCAATGACACTGGTGGATCCATATGTGGTTTGTGAAAAGAACAGACATGCAATGACACTGATGTATCCTTATGTGGTTTGTGAGAAGAACACATATGCAATGACTCTAGATGTGGTTCATGAGAGGAACACACATCCAATGACACTGGTGGATCCATGTGTAGTTTGTGAAAGGAACACACATGCAATGACACTGGGTGTGGTTCATGAAAAGAACACACATGCAATGCACCTGGTGTATCCTTATGTGGTTTGTGACAATAACAGACATGCAATGACTCTAGCTGGGGTTCATGAGAAGAACACACATGCAATGACACTGGTGGATCCATGTGGGGTTTATGAGAGGAACAGACATGCAATGACACTTGATGTGGTTCATTAAAAGAACACACATGCAATGGTACTGGTGGATCCATGTGTGGTTTGTGAGAGGAACAGACATGCAATCACACTTGGTGGATCCATGTGTGGTTCATGAGAAGAGCACACATGCAATGACACTGGTGGATCCATGTGTGGTTTGTGAGAAGAACACACATCCAATGACACTAGGTGTGGTTCATGAAAAGAACACACATCTAATGACACTGTTGGATCCTTATGTGGTCTATGAGAAGAACACACATGCAATGACACTGGTGGATCCACGTGTGGTTTATGGGAGGAACAGACATGCAATGACACTTGTTGTGGTTCATTAAAAGGACACACATGCAATGGCACTAGTGGATCCATGTGTGGTTTGTGAGAGGAACATACATCCAATGACGCTTGGTGGATCCATGTGTGGTTCATGAGAAGAGCACACATGCAATGACACTGGTGGATCCTTGTGTGGTTTGTGAGAAGAACACACATCCAATGACACTGGGTGTGGTTCATGAAGAGAACACACATCCAATGACACTGGTGGATCCTTATGTGGTTTGTGAGAAGAACACACATGCAATGACACTGGTGATATGTGGTTCAAGAGAAGAGCAGACATGAAATGACACTAGTGGATCCATATGTGGTTTGTGAAAGAATAGACATGCAATGACACTGGTGTATCCTTATGTGGTTTGTGAGAAGAACACATATGCAATGACTCTATATGTGGTTCATGAGAGGAACACACATCCAATGACACTGGTGGATCCATGTGTAGATTGTGAAAGGAACACACATGCAATGACACTGGGTGTGGTTCATGAGAAGAACACACATGCAATGACACTGGTGTATCCATATGTGGTTTTTGAGAATAACACACATGCAATGACTCTAGCTGTGGTTCATGAGAAGAACACACATGCAATGACACTGGTGGATCCATGTGTGGTTTATGAGAGGAACAAACATGCAATGACACTTGTTGTGGTTCATTAAAAGGACACACATGCAATGGCACTAGTGGATCCATGTGTGGTTTGTGAGAGGAACATACATCCAATGACGCTTGGTGGATCCATGTGTGGTTCATGAGAAGAGCACACATGCAATGACACTGGTGGATCCTTGTGTGGTTTGTGAGAAGAACACACATCCAATGACACTGGGTGTGGTTCATGAAGAGAACACACATCCAATGACACTGGTGGATCCTTATGTGGTTTGTGAGAAGAACACACATGCAATGACACTAGTGATATGTGGTTCAAGAGAAGAGCAGACATGAAATGACACTAGTGGATCCATATGTGGTTTGTGAAAGAACAGACATGCAATGACACTGGTGTATCCTTATGTGGTTTGTGAGAAGAACACATATGCAATGACTCTATATGTGGTTCATGAGAGGAACACACATCCAATGACACTGGTGGATCCATGTGTAGATTGTGAAAGGAACACACATGCAATGACACTGGGTGTGGTTCATGAGAAGAACACACATGCAATGACACTGGTGTATCCTTATGTGGTTTCTGAGAATAACACACATGCAATGACTCTAGCCGTGGTTCATGAGAAGAACACACATGCAATGACACTGGTGGATCCATGTGTGGTTTATGAGAGGAACAGACATGCAATGACACTTGTTGTGGTTCATTAAATGAACACACATGCAATGGCACTGGTGGATCCATGTGTGGTTTGTGAGAGGAACATACATCCAATGACACTTGGTGGATCCATGTGTGGTTCATGAGAAGAGCACACATGCAATGACACTGGTGGATCCATGTGCGGTTAGTGAGAAGAACACACATCCAATGACACTAGGTGTGGTTCATGAAAAGAACACACATCTAATGACACTATTGGATCCTTATGTGGTCTATGAGAAGAACATACATGCAATAACTCTAGCTGTGGTTCATGAGAAGAACACACATGCAATGGCACTGGTGGATCCATGTGTGGTCTGTGAGAGGAATAGGGATGCAATGACACTAGGTGTGGTTCATGAAAAGAACACACATCCAATGACACTGGTGGATCCTTATGTGGTTTATGAGAGGAACAGACATCCAATGACACTGGTGGATCCTTATGTGGTATGTGGAAAGAACACACATGCAATGACTCTAGATGTGGTTCATGAAAAGAGCAGGCATGCAATGACACTGGTGGATCCTTATGTGGTCTGTGAGAAGAACACACATGCAATGACACTGGTGGATCCATATGTGGTTTGTGAAAAGAACAGACATGCAATGACACTGATGTATCCTTATGTGGTTTGTGAGAAGAACACATATGCAATGACTCTAGATGTGGTTCATGAGAGGAACACACATCCAATGACACTGGTGGATCCATGTGTAGTTTGTGAAAGGAACACACATGCAATGACACTGGGTGTGGTTCATGAAAAGAACACACATGCAATGCACCTGGTGTATCCTTATGTGGTTTGTGACAATAACAGACATGCAATGACTCTAGCTGGGGTTCATGAGAAGAACACACATGCAATGACACTGGTGGATCCATGTGGGGTTTATGAGAGGAACAGACATGCAATGACACTTGTTGTGGTTCATTAAATGAACACACATGCAATGGCACTGGTGGATCCATGTGTCGTTTGTGAGAGGAACATACATCCAATGACACTTGGTGGATCCATGTGTGGTTCATGAGAAGAGCCCACATGCAATGACACTGGTGGATCCATGTGTGGTTTTTGAGAAGAACCCACATCCAATGACACTGGGTGTGGTTCATGAAAAGAACACACATCCAATCACACTGTTGGATCCTTGTGTGGTTTGTGAGAAGAATAGACAAGCAATGACTCTAGATGTGGTTCATGAGAAGAACACACATGCAATGACTCTAGCTCCGGTTCATGAGAAGAACACACATGCAATGGCACTGGTGGATCGATGTGTCATTTGTGAGAGGAACAGGCATGCAATGACACTAGGTGTGGTTCATGAAAAGAACACAGATGTAATGACTCTAGCCGTGGTTCATGAGAAGAACACACATGCAATGCCACTGGTGGATCCATGTGTTGTCAGTGAGAGGAACACACATGCAATGACACTGGGTGTGGTTCATGAAAAGAACACACATCCAATGACTCTAGCCGTGGTTAATGAGAAGAACACACATGCAATGACACCGGTGGATCCATGTGTGGTATGTGAGAGGAACACACATGAAATGACAGTGGGTGTGGTTCATGAAAAGAACACACATCCAATGACATCGGTGGATCCTTATGTGGTTTATGAGTGGAACAGACATCCAATGACACTGGTGGATCCTTATGTGGTTTGTGAGAAGAACACACATGCAATGACACTGGTGATATGTGGTTCATGAGAAGAGCAGACATGCAATGACATTGGTGGATCCATATGTGGTTTGTGAAAAGAACAGACATGCAATGACACTGGTGTATCCTTATGTGGTTTGTGAGAAAAACACACATGCAATGACTCTAGATGTGGTTCATGAGAGGAACACACATCCAATGACACTGGTGGATCCATGTGTAGTTTGTGAAAGTAACACACATGCAATGACACTAGGTGTGGTTCATGAGAAGAACACACATGCAATGACACTGGTGTATCCTTATGTGGTTTGTGATAATTACAGACGTGCAATGACTCTAGTTGTGGTTCATGAGAAGAACACACATGCAATGACACTGGTGGATCCATGTGTGGTTTGTGAGAGGAATAGACATGCAATGACACTGTGTGTGGTTCATTAAAAGAACACACATGCAATGGCACTAGTGGATCCATGTGTGGTTTGTGAGAGGAACATACATCCAATGACACTTGGTGGATCCATGTGTGGTTCATGAGCAGAGCACACATGCAATGACACTAGTGGGTCCATGTGTGGTTTGTGAGAAGAACACACATCCAATGACAGTTGGTGTGGTTCATGAAAATAACACACATCCAATGACACTGCTGGATCCTTATGTGGTTTGTGAGAAGAACAAACATGTAATGACTCTAGATG
This sequence comes from Avena eriantha, assembly GCA_910589775.1. NCBI lineage: Eukaryota > Viridiplantae > Streptophyta > Magnoliopsida > Poales > Poaceae > Avena > Avena eriantha. Next base: position 249,685,061 of record OU342743.1, on the reverse strand, counting down.
TGGTTCATGAGAAGAACACACATGCAATGACTCTAGCTGTGGTTCATGAGAAGAACACACACGCAATGGCACTAGTGGATCCATGTGTGGTCTGTGAGAGGAACAAACATGTAATGACACTGGGTGTGGTTCATGAAAACAACACACATCCAATGACTCTAGCCGTGTTTCATGAGAAGAACACACATGCAATGAGACTGGTGGATCCATGTGTGGTCTGTGAGAGGAACACACATGCAATGAGACTGGGTGTGGTTCGTGAAAAGAACACACATCCAATGACAGTGGTGGATCCTTATGTGGTTTATGAGAGGAACATACATCCAATGACACTTGTGGATCCTTATGTGGTTTGTGAGAAGAACACACATGAAATGGCACTGGTGGATCCACGTGTGGTTTGTGAGAGGAACAGACATGTGATCACACTTGGTGGATCCATGTGTGGTTCATGAGAAGAGGACACATGCAATGACACTGGTGTATCCATATGTGGTTTGTGAAAAGAACAGACATGCAATCACACTGGGTGGATCCATGTGTGGTTCATGAGATGAACACACATGCCATGACACTGGTGATATGTGGTTTATGAAAAGAACAGACATGCAATGACTCTAACTATGGTTAATGAAAAGAGCAGACATGCAATCACACTGGTGGATCCATGTGTGGTTTATCAGAAGAACACACATCCAATGAACTCTAGTGGATCTATCTTGGCATAATTTGATGTATGCCACGATGTATTTCATTGTACAAGACACTTTACATTTTTATACTACTCAGTTTTGCCCTTGGTTTTATGTGGTACTACTTAGTTTTGCCCCCTCTCTCTATCTTTCGTAGAAGCCCAAACCTATGCTCACACTGTCTACTACTCCCTGATTGGTACTCATAGTTGTCATGCGGATCGTGCGCACCCATCGTTGAGTCTGTGCGATCCAACGATGATCGTTGCACACGTCGTGCCCTTCACAATACAGCGTGAGACATCACAGACGTCTCCCTCAGCGAGACTTCTACAAGAAGGAACACGATGCCGTCCATGGAAAAAGTCGACGAGCGGTCATGTCATGTTTAATCAAGGCTGAAAAGCCTACTAATACTACTACTACACCACAACACATGCGTCATCGAGTGCACGGTCGTCGATGGATAGCTGCAATATATTGCCACTTTATTTTAATAAGACATATCCCATTTTTTATGCGGCGGCTCTCAATCTCACTTCCAACTGGGCTCGACCGTTAAAAACTTGCACTCGCTAGCCGGAGGCCGAAGAGCTGAGCTCAACGAGACCTAAAATCTCCGCCTTCATTGAGTCACTCGCAGTCATCAACCCATCCCTCTACCTGATCTAGCACAACCCCACAAATCTCGTCGTACAGCCACCTACCTTCCCCTCTACATTTCCACTTTTAACTATCGCCAATTTTAGGGCTGTGTCAAACTTCGTACATAGAAATTGTGTATGCGCCCTTTATATGCGACTCAATACAGAACTGCCATGCATGGCCCAGGAAAAAAAGGTGACGTACCGTGCGCGTGTCGCGGTGCAGAGTGCAGTAGACTGCACGACGTGTTGCACGGTGGTGCAACGAAACATGCCTTGCTTCCATCCACCTTAATTATAGAGCCCCTCTATGCACACCCACTCTCACTCTCACTCACTCTCCCCACGCAACCCTCTCCACTGTCCCACCAGCATCCGCAAACTCCCGAGAATACCCCGTCCGTGACGGCGATGGCCGAGGAGGATAAGGTGGCCATTGTCGCCTCCGAGGCCGCCGGAGAGGAGGCCCCAGTCTCCTTGTCGGTCCCCCTCGACGTGTTGAAAGCAGCCGCCATCCCTGTCCATGCCCCAGTCGAAGCCCCCGCTAGTCACAAGCAGATCAAGGACTTCTTGGGCACCTATGATCCAGATAAGTACATCGCTCCGCTGAACCCCTACGACGCCGACATCTACGACCCATGGTTAGAGGTAACTAGGGTTTGCTCCCCTCCCCTGGTTCTTCTACCGTTCCCATCCTTGGATGCTAGATCTTGGTTTATTAGGACTCGCTTGTTCGCATTTCGATTGCTCGATCTTCTTACATCATCTACTCCCCCATTTTCCTTTTCTTCCAATAGGTTTCCGGCAGCAACGTCTGCAGCAATGACGAGTCCATTCACACCAAGGCTCGTCAGGTACTAAGGAGGCTACGGGCCGGCCAGTATGACGCCTTCTTCAGGGGCGGCGACTAGAACTGCCCCTTCCACAAGGGGATCTCCTACTGCTGGGTGACTCGCGCCGGCGGCAACGACATCAACACCTTACTGAAGCATGAAGAGGCCGCGGGGTCCAGCATCCACAAAGGCGGCAAGCGCGAGACCGTAAACATCAACACCTACATCACTGAACACCGGGCTCTCGGCATTCACCTCCGAAACCTCCAGCGGGTGGCCATCAAAGAGGTCGCATGCTTCCAATCAGGCCCAAGGCCCCCAAGATCAAGGGACTAAGCATCAAGAAGCGGCGGAGGCGCCGGAGGGAGGTGGAGGCACTAGCGCATGAACAGGTTGGATGTGTCCTTGAATGTATCTGCATCTACGGCGGCTGCTGCTGCTAAGGAGCTTCTTTTAATTTTCTATATTTTGCTTGCATCCTATTTCTGGCTCAATGCATCGAACCTCGTTAAGCAACCTACTTTCTATCGCTATATCCTATTTAGCTACGCACAGCTATATCTACATTTGTTTTGTTTTCTGAATGAATGTATTCTCCCTGGTGTGATTTTCTGCTCTAGATTTTCTACCTGATAGAAGGCAAAAAGATTTCCAAAAGGGAATGAATTATCGAAGAGAGAATCTCCTCTAGATTTGCTACCAATTTGGGAAAAATGAAACATATATGTTTAGCGATAGAGGAAAAGGGTACTCTTTCAAACTGCTAGTTAACGAGCTACCATCTTGATGAGGCCCCATCTTGACGTCTCCCTCTACAAGAAGGAACATGATGCCGTCCATGGAAAAAGTCGTCGAGCGGTCATCTCACGTTTAATCAAGTCTGAAAAGTCTACTACTGCTACTAGAACACATGCACAGGGCAATAGGGTCATCGAGTGCATGGTTGTCGACGGGACACTACAATTTATTGCCACTTGATTTTAATAAGACATATCCCATTTTTATGTAGCGCTCTCAATCTCACTTCCAACTGGGCCCTACCGCTAGTAACTTCCATGAGTCAAGGGCCACCCTCGAGTACATCTAACGTTGCTAGAAATTGGTTCCCGCCACTTGCATGCAGTGGAATCGAGGTCTGCCATGAGCGTGTTTTCAATGCAGCTCTAAAGTGGAGATCGCGGTTGTTTCAAAAAAAAGGGAACCCAAAAAAATGGGTGGAGATTGGGGTAGCCCCCCGCCCACCACACGTGTCCACTCGAGGACTACGAACGGTCCGGTGTTTATAACCCCCCTCGACCTTCTTATTCCATGTGCTCGTGTCATTTTCCCCCAGTCTATCTAGTCCTTAGACCCCAATCTACACCTACCGCACGCGCCGAAGCTCCCTCGCTTGCACTACCTCCTTCCCTTGGTGCGCCATGAAGCGTACGAGTGGAGACGAGCCGTAGGTGAAGCCAGTTGAAGGCGCAGCAGCAGATGGCTCGGTCATTGCCAAGCAGGCGGAGGCGTCTTCTCCAAGCACGAACGCCGCTTGTCGCCATGCCGTCGAGGGTGCAAGCTCATCCGTCCATCCAGTAGCCATCGCCGCCGAGTAGCAGGTAGTAGCCGTCGCTGCCAAGCAGCAGGTGGCCGACAACGTCGTGGTGCCAGCGACAGATCTAGATGGGGGCAGGCGGAGGTAATCTGGTGCTCCACATCAACGACCCCATCTCCGTACAAGAAATCTTCGACGCAATCGCGGAGAATGACGAGTTCGAGGAGGAGGTCCCTGATGAGGAGTCTGAGGTACTACATTGCTAGCTTCTCTACTCGCAGCCGCATATTTCACTGTTCATACATAGGATTTACTCAATCATGTACAAATTCTTTTTCTCTTGAAGTAGGGTAGTATATATATGGTTCGATCGGTCGATTGATGCATCTGCCATCTAGTCACAAAACCCCAATTTGTCTAGTCAAAAAACCCCAATCTGCGCCATCTAGTTGAGTTTGCTAGATGAGTGTTGATTTCGATACACAGCATGCCTATAACATTACATTTGTATTCCTTACAGACCTCAATGATTCAATTTTCCCCAAAATAGTGCAAGGGCATCTGATGGTGTCATTTTTTTAGGGATTGTTAGTGAACCTAAGGCTGCAATGCACATAAACAATATAGGTTATGTTGTTGGTATTTTGGTTCTCCGACTCCATCGCTGAAAAAAATGAGGCCCTAATTTTTTTCTCATATGGAACCTATATATATAATATTTGTATTGTTTCTAATCTATGAATGCATTGTATGATGCATATGTATATCCCTGAATATTGTTTTGTATGATTACATTTCAATTTCTTATTGTGGCCAATGATTTAAATTTGCCCCAAAGAGAGGCAGACACATTGGTGTCAGATTTTTTCAGGGATGAGTTAGCGAACCTGGGGCGATGTACAAGATCAATATATGTTGTGCAATTGTTACTTGGTTCTCTTACACCATCCCTGTAGAAACTTACGAGGCCGCAATCTTTATTCTACATTCATAGAGCTATGATATTTGAATTATCTATTCCATGCATTCATAGTGTATAAGAATTAAATTTTAGTTTTTCACCTAGGTCGATGATTGAAATTTGCCCCAAAAGAGTTCAAGGGGAGACACGTATGATGGTTTCGTGTTTTAGGGATGGGTTGGTGAACCTGAGGCATCAATGCACACAAATAATATAGGTTGTGTTGTTGGTTTTGGTTTGCCAACTCCATCTCTGAAACAATGAGGCCCTGGATTTATTCTCATATGGAACTACATTTATGATCCTTGAATTGTTTCTCATCTTTTAATGATTGGTATGATGCATATGTATATGAATGGTTTTGATCATAAGTATTTTTAACATGTACCTGAAGATCAATTGTTTGGTTTTTTATTTATAATTATAATATTTAGGCTTGTTTTTGTAACTGACTATGTATATCCCTGAATATTGTTTTTTACGATTACATTTCAATTTCTTATTGTGGCCAATGATTCAAGTTTGTCCCAAAAGAGAGGCAGACACATTGTGTCAGATTTTTTCAGGGACGAGTTAGTGAACCTCGGGCAGTGTACAAGAACAATATAGGTTGTGCAATTGTTACTTGGTTCACTCACGCTGTCCCTGAAGAAACTTATGAGGCCGCAATCTTTATTATACATATACTATGATGCAATTATTTGTCATTGTGTTGAGATGAAATGATATATGAACCGATCAAACTATTGCTGAGATGCTTTATCTTTGATATCCATGTTTATATTGTCTTACATGCACATGTTGTCAATTCTTGAGTTTAATACAATTCAATCATATGTATGAGTTCTAAGTTATGTTCTTAAAAATCAACAGGAGCATGATGATGAAGTGGACGATAGCAAGGAATCTAGGGACAACAAGAGTCGCTACGTGATGAGGCGGTTATAGTGTGGGCTAATCCGTTTCCACCATAGGGGGAAACTGTTTTGCCTGTTATGTGGTAGAGCAATCAGCGTGGACCTTGACAGCATGATCCAACATGCGGTGGGCGTTGCCAGAGGTGGAGGCAGCAGCCATAGGTCGATTACCTTGGCGCGGCACGCAGCCTTTGGCAAATTCATCCGAGATTATGTCAGGACTGGCCTGTATCCCATCTACTAGGCTGTCCCTGCCTCCTTCTAATGCCCCTGCGCTGCTAGGCATCTCAGTGTCACGGCCTCCTACTGTCACCCCTACTTTTATTTTGTTCTAGTTAATGATTACCTGTGTGTGGCATGTAAGACAATATATCCGTGGTGTCTCTGGTGAACATTCTATATTAATCTACTCCTTTATATGGAGTGCCTTAAAGTTTCTAGTGTTCAATTATATTTACTGATCATGCTCATGCACACTACAAAATATTTCTAGTGCTCGATTATATTATAATTGTCAAGGAATACATCAACAAGTTAAATTGGTCAAAATTTTGTATTGAAGTAACTAAATGATCTCACATCGGCGGTGGACGTTGGTAGAAGCCGAAGGCATCAGCCGAAGATCTTGGAGCGGCACATAGTCTTCAGCAAATTCCTTGCAGGTTCAACAACGGGTTGCCGCCGCCCAGCTCTGAATTCTCTTACAGGTCCAACATGACAGAACTTGAGCTACCATAGAGACCTCGGGAGAGGTGGCAAAATTGGTGCGGGTGCAACCATGACGACAGCGATCTCACATTCTAGAGGAGGAAAACAGAACCGAGCGTGGTCGACACGGTGACAAATCTCACTAGGAACCAATTATCGTCCCCACACCGTGCCATGGGTGCGTTCATGGTGAGGGCGAGCTCTGACTCGGCATGGGGAGGAAAGCGGGGCCGAGTAGGTTCGTCATGTCCCAGCTCTACACCATGGCCGCGACCACAGATTGCCGCTCTAGGGAAGAAGAAGACACTTAAAGGATGCAGGCGCCAACGCTGCAAGCCTACTGGGAGGAGAGATGGGCCGAGCAGGTTCGTCCACGTCCCAGCTTCGCGCCATGGCTGCGAAGCCCCACAAATTGCCGCTCCAGGGAAGAAGAAGACGCGTAATGGATGCAGGCGCCAACGCTGCAAGCCTAATTGACACCTAAGCGACCTGAGCGACATAATGGCGAGAACTAACAGGGGGGGCCAACTTAATGGCCATTAGCTTGATTTTTTGTATTGAAACGTAAAGTTGAATTCGTGCCAAAAAAGACCCTCTGAGTATTTGGCACACCAACTATAGTCATCCCGGCTGATTTCACGGAACTTGGGTACCGCGTTGCCTGGGCGCCCCAACTTTCGGGCCGCAAAATGATATTCTCACCAATCCGACCAATGTCGCACGGATCCGGCCTGGAATGACGTAAGACCCCAACGTGCTCCGGAACAGCATCACCGTTCCGACCGTCAGGAAGAGAACTACTCAAGAACCAGATCTTCAGGACAGCATCACATAACTGCACATGACTGGCGCAATGTTGCTCCAACTGTTGAGCAAGAGGCGATTGCTGCACTGTATCCCAAGAATCCTCCCCGGTGAGAGTCGAACGATCGCAGGGAAGAAGACAAAGCGAAACGTCGGCAGGAGGACCGTCAAAGAATGCCACCTCCTAGACATACAAGCTGTCCGGCTGAGCCCCGCCATAATGGGAACGACGGACGAAGAAACGACAAACACCATGCCGATTCAAGCCGGTAGGGGGCTCGTCGTAATGAAGATCCTCCCCGGAACTGGAATAATGACGCTCCAGACGGAGGCCGGCGATCAGTCGGAAACAATCCAGCTGCTCCACCCTCTCCACCAAGCAGCCATCACAACGGCTCTCAAGGAGGCGAAGGAGGATGTCGTGGCGGTGGTGGTGGTGGCAGAAGACGAAGTCCGGCTCCAAGGCACCATAGCCATAGCCGTCAATCATAGAGGCACGGCGCTATGAAAATGATGACATATACGTGGGCCCAAAATGCTTCAGACCATGCATAAGAGCAACAAAATTGCCGGAAGGATTTTCTATCTCAAGACACATTCAAGCCTACAACGGTATGGCTCGGCTAGATACTTGGCTCTAGGATTTGTTCCAGGCCTGCTGTATCGCCAAAGGCGGAAACAGCCTGGTCGCGACCCGATATCACCCAGTCATGTTGCAGAAGACGGTACGATCATGGCTCAATGAACTTCTGGAGAACACCATCCATAACTGGTATGATATGCAAAGTGTGTTCTTTCGTAATTTTGAAGGCACGTATCGGAGGCCCTATACGGTAGGAGACCTATAGAGTTGCACCCAGAAAGCTGGAGAAACTTGCCGAGACTATCTCGGACGATGGATCGACAACAAGAACTCCTGTGAAGGAGTAAATGACCAAACTGCGATCGAAGCTTTCATTGTAGGACTCCCAATTGGTTTAGTACGTCATCATTTGAAGTGTGATAAGGTCACGGATTTGGGAGAGATGATAGAAACAACGAGCAAGTATGTAGATGCTGACGACAACACAGAGGGATTACTTAATGCCCTAGCCGTGCCACAATTGGCAAAACAACCAAAGCAGCAAGCTCAGAAGCACAAGAACACCTTGGAAGAAAAACCCAACACGTAAACGGCAGCGGTCACTGCTACTTTCGGGTCTAGAGGACGAGGAGGGCGCGGCGGTGGCCATGGACGCGGTCGTGGGACATCAGAGTCTAAGGTAGAGGAGACCAGCAACCTGGCAAAACCTACTCTTGGGCTGACATTGCCAATAACCCATGTGTGCATCACTTAGATGCCAATGGGGGCTCGTCTCACACAAACGCCGAGTGTCGTTTAATGACGACATCAAGAAAGATGATACCGCTGGCTACAGGGCTAAGCGAAATAAGGGAAAGAAGAATCCCGAAAAATATAAAGAGACCAAGGATGATTCCGACATGGAGGAAGCCGATGCTTCAAATCCCAAGCTAGAAGGGAAAAAGAACTTCCCGACAAAGAAATACACTTACGTCACCTTCCTCGGATCTCAACCAGCTAAGGTCAAGAAAGCAGTTCTACATGAGCTCAACGCAACAGTTCCGGCTGTCCCTCAGTTCCTAGACTGGTCGGAAGTGGCAGTTGCCTTTGACCGTGCTGATCATACGCCTAAGTTGCACAGGCGAGGAAAATACGCCTTAGTCGTCAATCCACTTATTGATGGCTATGGTTTCTCCAAGACTCTCATGGACGGTGGTAGCAGCATCAATATTCTGTATGTCGAAACGCTACACCGGATGCGGATCTCAGAGACCCAGCTGAATCATAGTTCTGTGATTTTTCATGGAGTTGTCCCAGTAAGACAAGCAAATTCCTTTGGAGAAATCACTTTGGATGTTACCTTTGGAAATCCAAAGAACTATCGGACGGAAGCACTTGCCTTCGAAGTGGTCCCGTTCAAGAGCGTGTACCACGCTATATTCGGACATCCGGCTTATTGGGCTTTTATGGCTCGTTCGTGTTACATTTACAATATGATGAAAATTCCAGGTCCCAACAGCATGATCACCATTAGGGGAGACTAGAAGAAAGCGTGAGAGTGCGAGGATGGAAATGCCGCCTTTGCTGAAGCCGTGCTGCACGCCCAGGAGTACTAGGAGATCAAGAAGACCATAGATCCGTGCGAGATGCCCGCGACAAAGAAGGAGGTGACAAAGACGAATCTGGATTTCAAGGCATCGAAAGAGACAAAGAAGACACCGTTGAAGGATGATGACCCCTCCAAGGTGACCCAGATAGGCGTAGGCCTAGATAGCGCATAGGAAAGCGGGCTCGTCAAGTTCGTCCAAGCAAATCAAGATATCTTCGCATGGCAGCCATCTGACATGACCAGAGTACCTAGGGAACTTGTTGAGAACTCTCTAAATGTACACCCAAACACAAAACCCATCAAACAGTCCCTATGACGTTTTGGCGATGTAAAGTGTAAGGCAATAGCTAAAGAACTAGCTCGGCTCGAGTTAGTCGGATTCATAGAAGAGGTCATCCATACTTATTGGTCGGCCAACCCTGTAATGGTTCCTAAAAAGGACACCACTGATTTAAGGGTGTGTGTTGATTATACTGCCTTGAACAAGTCTTGTCCCAAAGATTCGTTTGCTTTGCCTAGAATTGATCAAGTAATCGATTCTACGGCAGACTCGGAACTCCTCTGTTTTCTCGACGCATATTTCGGTTATCACCAAATTCGGATGAAGGAATCAGATAAAATCAAAACTTCATTCATAACCCCCTTCGGAAGCTTCTGTTTCGTTACGATGCCCTTTGGGCTCAAGAACACAGGAGCTACGTACCAGTGCACTATGCAGCGTTGCCTCCACGACCAAATCGGACGCAAAGTACATGCATATGTGGACGACATTGTGGTGATGTCCAAAAAGAAGGAAACACTAATTTGTAACTTGGAGGAAACGTTCCCCAATCTATGAAAATATAACATAATGCTTAACCCGAAGAAGTGTTTCTTTGAAATCCTAGGCAGAAAATTGTTAGGTTTCATCGTGTCTCAAAGAGGCATAGAGGTGATCCGAGACAAAATCAAGGCTATACTCAATATTTCCAGGACAACTCGCCTGAAGGACGTTCAAACACTAACTGGTTGCATTGGTGCAGTCAGTCGGTTTGTAAGCCGGCTCGGTGAAAGAGCCGCACCACTATACAAGCTCCTGAAAAAGACCAAGAAATTCGTTTGGACTGATGAAGCTGAAGCTGCACTACAAGACTTGAAAGAAGTACTCTTGTCTGCTCCTATCCTTGTAGCACTGGAACCAAGGGAACCAATGTTGCTCTATCTCGCTGCGCCAAATAGGGTCGTCAGTGTCGTCATGGTGGTGGAGAGACCAGAGGAAAATCAGGATTACCTGGTGTAGCATCCGACTTACAACCTCAGTGAGGTCCTAACTGAATCAAAGCAGCGGTATTCGCACTACCAAAAGTTGGCTTAGGAGCACCCAATTACCATGGTGAGCATAGCTCCCATGAGAGATATTACCAATAACAGCAAGGCTACATGTCGCGTCGCAAAATGGGGCATCGATCTTTCAACTTTCGACATTGAGTACAAGCCTCGTATAACAATCAAATCCCAAATCCTCGCTGACTTTGTCGCTAATTGGACAGAGACAACGGAGAATATGACCCTGCTAGAGTCGGAATACTGGACCTTGCATTTTGACGGGTCTAAAGCGCTCGGGGGCTAGCGTGGTGCTCAAATCACCCCAAGGAGACAAACTTTTTTATGTATTGCAGATACACTTCACGACGACAAATAACATTGCCGAGTATGAAGCATTACTGCATGGAATTCGGATTGCTAAGGATATCGGCATCCGATGTTTAATGTGTTATGGAGATTCGGATCTTGTTTCCCAAAAAGTGTCAGTTATTTGTAAGGCAATTAAGAACATGGCGGCATATAGGGTTGTCATGGATGAACTATCTAAATCGTTTGAAGGGTTTGAAGTTCAACACATCCCTCGAACAGAAAATAAGGAAGCAAATGCACTATCTCGAATAGGTTCTACCCGGAAAAAGGTCCCGGATGGCGCTTTTTTAGTGCACCTTAAAGTTCCCTCTATAAAGGGAGTGGACGAGGAATATCTGACCAAATCTGACTCACCTTTAGTAGCAGTTCTGGCTGTAATTCCTAGCTGGACTCAACCCTACCTTGATTTCTTGGTAGATGGAAAATTAGCCGAAGACAAAGTTCTGAGCCGACAGATTGTCCGACGAGCAAAAGCCTACACTAGAATTAGTGGTCAGCTCTATAAGCGGAGTGCATTTGGGGTTTTTCAGCGCTGTGTATCTCGAGAAGAAGGAGTGGAAATCTTACGAGAGATCCACGAAGGTGAGTGTGGTCACCACACTGCAGCCAAATCTCTAGTGGCAAAAGCTTTCCGACACGGTTTTTTCTGGCTGACAGCCAAGGCAAATTCCAAACGGCTAGTCAAGACGTGCAAGGGCTGCCAAAAATATGCCAAACAAGCTCACGTTCCGGCTGATGAGTTACGAACAATACCTATAACATGGCCTTTTGCGGTCTGGGAGCTTGACATGGTAGGACCGTTTAAACGGGCTCCAAGTGGATTTACTCACCTCTTAGTGATGGTGGATAAATTCACCAAATGGATTGAGGCTAAGCCTGTCACTAGTTGTGATGGAGCAACAACCAGAAGATTTGTCGAGGATGTTATAATCCGATACGGTTATCCGCATAACATTATCACGGACAACGGGAGTAACTTCTTTATGGGAGAACTTGCCGAATTCTGCAATGAATAAAATATCTGGCTTGACATTGCGTCAGTCGCACATCTGCAAGCTAATGGACAAGTCGAAAGAGCAAACAGTCTAATCCTACAAGGCCTAAAACCAAGACTCGAAGCACCACTACGACGTGCTGCGGGGGCTTGGGCAGAGGAATTACCTTCTGCAATATTGAGTTTACGAACAACTCCAAACAGGTCAACCGGATACACACCTTTCTTCTTGGTTTATGGCGTAGAAGCAGTTTTTCCTAGTGATTTGATCCACACTTCTCCTAGAGTGGCCGCGTATATTGAAGAGGATGCCAAAATTTCTCGACAAAATGATCTCAACTTAGTCGAAGAAGTTCGCGTCGTTGCTGAGATGAGATCAAGAGCCTATCAACAGAAGTTATGCAAGTATCATAGCCAGAGAGTCAGAAACCGGTCTTTCAATAAAGGCGATTTGGTTCTCTGGCTTGTCTAGCAAAGAAAGCACAAACTTTCCCCAATATGGGAAGGGCCAATTTTAGTTAGTCGTGTATTGCACAATGGTTCAATCTACCTAACCGATATGCGTCTAGTTAAAGAAAGACCTCCTACTAAGAAGAGAAAGAGAGCTAGAGGCAGTACAAACCCAGATGAGTTAGACAGACCATGGAATATTTCTCAGCTACATCCCTTTTATTCTTAGTTTATTTTTTCGTTGTAATCATATATGTGTACATGTTCAATGAGAAATAAAGTGTTGGTTGCCTCAAAATCTTTCTGAGAAGTTTTGACCATCTTATTTCCGAATGATCATGTTGAAGTCAAAAATCCCAGAATTCTTGAAAGTACTTTATGCTCATGTTTATTCTGGTTTAGATTTCTGATTCTAAAATTGCTACCATCGGGTATGAATCAAAATTTTCTAGTCTATACTTTGGTTATTTGTCTGATTGCCGGATGCGAGCATTTTCCGAGTAGTGAATTGTTGGTACTAGAAGCCGACTTTGTTTCCGAGTTTAAACTGGTTTAGCAATTGAGCTCCATTGCTCGGCAATGTTTCCGTGCTAAAGTTTGGCTGGCTCACAAAAGGGACGAGGCGGAAAGCCAGATAAATGATAAGTATTGACAAAAAATACAAGTGCTTATGCAAACATTTCAGGCACATAATATTAAAGCCAAAAGTGCTGAATAGATAAAATAAAACTTAGCACTAGCAAAAGTATTATACTACTTATTTATAGAACCAAATTGTTTTCAGAATAACACATTGTTCTTTCTGATACTCTATGATGTAGGGGGACAGATACGAGCTGCCGGATCGCTGGATACATCAGCCTCATTTTGATAACGTTCCGAGATTTTCAAATCCGATATGGTTTGATCATCATCGGAAGCTTCAGCTATTTCTTCAAAAGGCGGAGGTGGCATGTCCACGCGGGTGAATAAGGGAGTGTCGTAGCTGGTCAAGTCTGCTACGTGGCACCCATATTCGGCACAGGAGTCACTGATAGCCTTGATGTCTTGCTCCTTTCCATCTTCGTCCACCTTGCAGTACCCTCTAGTTGCTTGCCAGATTTCCATGTTTCCATGGTGGCTCATAACCATGGTGAGAGCGTTTTGCGCTGCGATTCGCGCGTAGGACATGTTCCAGTCCTAGACAAGCTGCGGCATCTCCTTGGCCTTATCTCGCACCTCAAAGCCGGACATGCTATGCATGTCCGGAACCTTGAGAACTTCGCCAATATCTTCGAGGGATTGGCGGAAGTCATGAAGTAGATCAGCGACTTGTGTAAGACGGCTGGTGCGAGATTCGGGAGAGGCTGAGTCAATTAGGTCTAGAGGACATGTCTTGATGATAGTTCATCCACCATTCCGTAACGCATTATTATCTGAATGTAGGTGGACATCTCTTGACAATAGTAGCGGTCTGCCAGCTCTTGTGGGGTCTCATAGTAGTCTGGCTCAGTCATATCCATCGTGTGGCGTATGTAGTCTACCACTTGATTCCTAGTAAGGAGATCATTCAGGCGCACAAGCCAACTAGGGAAGTTGGATCCATCAAGTCTAAGTTTCTCACCCTTTACCCATTCCTCAATGCCAAAGTAAGCTTCACGGTGAGCCATCTACATTTATAATTGCAAAAGGAATTTAGACTAAGTTTATAATTAAATGAGTTAATGATAACTCCACTCAGAAACACCTATCCCCAAAAGGTTCCTAGTGATAACACGACCCCTGTCAGCCACATCTCCCCCGATCATCATGGCCATAAATGTGGATTCAAGGGTGGACTCTAAACGTCAGTCACATCATTCATGCGACTCGTTCTTGATCTTTCGACCATCCGTGTTCCGAGGCCATGTCTGCACATGCTAGGCTCGCCAAATCAACCTTAGTGTATTCGCTGTGCAACATGGCTTACACCCACTATATGCGAACGTAGATATGTCTGACACCCAGGCCTGTAACCCTGGATCGCCTCATACCGAAGAACTTTCTTGGTGGTGCACATTAAGGGGGGACACAATTGTTGGTAATTTTAAAAGGGATCATCTTATTAGGCTACCGTCGAGTATCTAATGCTATCACACAATAAGATATACAAACAATAACATTGAATGTACATGCTACATGATATGGTCATTCATGTCGTGATCTCCATCCGCCATCACCGGGTTCTGGCGCCAGGGTTCCGGCGCCGTAGACACCAGGGTACCGGTGTCTTTCCGGCGTGGTAGTTCGTCACCTCCATGACTACCTACTACTATGTAACAAAAGGTAATTACTTTACCTTTGCCACAACCATATCACAAAGCAACGCCCCCCTACAAAACAAAGTTAGACGCCTCTACTTTATCTTTGCATGTTTTACGTGGCTGAATGGGCTTTCGCACAAGAACCTTTCTTACCTACGAACTTTCAGCACAACGCTGATCAAGTAGTTGTCTCTACTACACCCCTTTCAGGGCCCTCCGTTTCAAATGGCATACCAACTAATGCGAGAGAGACAGACACCCTCCTAGGCCACTTTATACGGTACAAGCCGTATATCAAGCGTGGACCAGCCTCGCGAATGAACGCGTAAAGTCGGTTGGGGACCGCTTCATCAAGCATTACTGCGGTATACACAAGTACACGTGGGAGGGGTAACAACTAAAAGATCAACGCCAACACGCTACATCTCGTGTGTTCTACCCGTACTAGCATTACTACGCATAGATCTAGCTCTGATACCACTGTAGGGGTTCCGCGTATGAAAACAATAAATTTTACCCTACGCCCCTAAAACCCTGAAGCTGCCAGGACCTACCTATTAGTAATACAGTAACGGGAGGGGATTTTCGTGAACTTACCCTCGAAGACCGAAAAGCGTTATCAACGCTCAGGAGAACATGGTTGATGTAGACGAGCTGAAGCCGACGTCAAGGTCGTGATGAAGTCCTTGTGCTCCTTGGCTCAAACGACTTGAGTGCCTCAAGGGAGACACCTCGCGGGGAGTTACACGCGTCCGATGCCTGACGATGACTCCCGCTTCCCCGATCCAGCAGCAGTTGCGGAAGTAGAGCTCCCGGATCTGAATCCTTTAGCGCGACGGCGCTCCACGGTGAAGGTGTCTCTCGCTCGCGCAGTCCAGACTTGGGACCACGGTCACGATAGAGAGAGGGGAGAGAGAAAATATCAATTAGATGTCCTCCCAAAAGTGGGGAGATCTTTATTGATTATTGGTGTATTTATCTTGGCCAAATACCCCCACTATATATAGAGGGAGGAGGGGGTACACCCTCCCTCGAAGTCCCGGGGTGGGACTAAAGGAGAGGAACGGGGAGGGGTGGCTGCCGGCCACCCCATGGGCCCCACGTGGGGGGGGGGGGCTGGCCCACTAGTGGGCCAGCCACCCCTTTGTCCCCTTCTCCCTCTCTACTTTCCCCTAATGGGCCCTCTCCCTCCTGAAATTTGGCCATTAAGCCTTTGACCATTAAATTGATTTTAGTCTTTATTAAATAATTATGAATAAATGATTAAATCAATATTTAAAATTCATTCACATATTATTCAACCTCCGTGGCTATGGAACACCTTCCACCTCCACTCTGGACAACCTCCGGACTTACCAAAACCCTTTCGGTTTTCTCCCTATTCTTCTTCGGTGATTCTACCGATCCTATAAACACTCTCTAAGAATCATCAAGTCCTTAAGCATGATACCCCGCGGTTCGGGAACACTCCAGACATGGTCGGGACACTCCCGCACCAATGATCGACAGAGGGACCTGGATGGCCATGTGACCCCTGTGCGTTCCACGAAGATCTTTTGTCGTTTGAACCGGGACAGTCGTGTCTTATTCCCTTTGTCTCTTGATACTTGCATTGCCCGAGATCTGATCAATGACATCACCATGTCGTGTTCAATCTCGTTACTAAACAATGCTACTTGACTCGTTCCCACAAGTGATATCCCTGTGATCAAATCACACGCTGCACAGCTATTGGATATAACTTCCCCGAGTGGGCCCTTGAGTATCTTCCCGTCACATGGACGGACAAATCCCACTCTTGACATATATTTCCTCTACGGTTTCCTCCGAGTACGTGAACACACCTCTATAACCACTCTATTACCAAATGGCGTTTGATGCTATCTAAGAACTCTCGGGAGACAGTGATTGATATAGCCTCATGGTCTAAGGAATAGTCTACGAGGATCCATTTCTAATCATCATAACTTCAACTTCGTGACATGATTGGGTCACGATGTTTAGCTTGGGTATTGGTTCATCATCTCATTTTCAGAATGAGATGACTCCATTTCCAACTGGCATAAATGCCACATGATCAGGAAACATGATCATCTGTTGACCAATGAACTAGTGGCTAGAGTTTCACTGGGAACCCCTGGTTGTTTGTATATCACACGTGTATTGATGTTTCCACTCAATACAGTTATAGCATGATATAAAACTTAATCATAAACTATACGAAATATGATAATAGTCCTTACTACTATTTATCTCTAGGGCATATTTCCAACAGATCGTCACTAAGAGTCGGAGCGACCTCATCCCAGGATTTTTGGGGCATGGCGGCTCTGTCGACGAAAGCCGACAAAGCAGTAGCTTTGCCGGGAGCAGGAATATCCTTGTGATAGAAAAAAGTGGACGGCCATTGTTTGACCAACTCACTGGCCATGATCCGAGGATAGATGCGTTCTCGCCTAACCGAAAAACTAATAGTACCGGTAATATAAGGATTACCGACAGTTATGGAATTTCTCCGGACATGGAAGTAGTACCGGAAAAGAGTAAGGCTCGGCCTAATGCCGAGATACCCCTCGCACAAAGATGCAAACGCGCTCATCTCAAAGATGGAGTTCGGGGGAAGATGATGGAGATGAACTCCGTAGTGATCAATAACCTCGAAAAAGAAATCTGAGGGAGGAAAGCTCAGACCTCTGTCAAGGTGAGTGCTGAAGTGCACTCACTCGCCGTCGCGAGGGTTGGGGATGGTCTTGCCGAGACCGCTCCGCCAGTCGCCGGCGCGGAGGAGCCCTTCTTCTTCCATGCCACGGAGCTGGGCGTCGTCGAGGATGCACGGGATCCAAACCCCGTGATTGCTCTCCTTTTCTGCTGCTGTCGCTGTCGTCGCTGCTGCACTAGAAGATGATGTGGAAGCCATTTTTTCTAGTCCACCGGTGACCTTGGATGGGCGGCGCTGGGAATTTCCGGGGAGCAGGGAAGCTCTGGGTTCATGGGAGGAGTAGAGGAGAAGGAAACGGCGCAAGGAACTGGTGAAGAAGATGGGGAAAAAATCCTCACCACTTATATCTACCAACCGCGTCAAGATTCGTGTAATCGCTACAGTGAATGTGCCACGTGTGTGGAAGGAACTGCGAAGCCCCCACGCAACGATTACGCTGCCTCGATCTCCACACATGCATTGAAATGGCGCCTTGGTTCCTCGAGAGGCAGACCCACCAACGGTCGTGCTGACAGGAAATGTTTGTCAGTGACGTGACTTGACCATGACTGTTGTCAGGTTACGTCAGAGACCAAGTTCTGGCTTAGTTTGAATATCAAGCTGGAAATCCGAATAAACATACTCATAGGTCTGACTATTTTTGTGAGACCCGGATCGTATCTTTTCTTTTGAAGTTTCAGGAACCCTTCAAGATTTTGCAAGCCAAAGATCAAGCTAGCCGATGATGAACCTGACTTTGGATCTTGGAGGCCTCCGGGGGCTGCTGTTGGGGATATACTTTCCGGGTATCCTCACTGTGCCTCACTGACCAGGGTGTCCCACTTCGGGTTAGCGATTTGCTTCATGGGCGACCCAGTCAGGGAGAAGAGACGGAGTCCATTCTGGCTACGGGAAGGCCCAGATGACTTACCGACATAGGCCCATAGTGTTACTTGTAGTTCAAGATGTACTCTGTATCCGACTCTTAGTCGTAGCCGGATACGTCTCTCTTGTAAACCCTAGGCCAGATATCTATATAAGCCGTCCTAGGGAGAGCCTTTAGGGCACCCTCACAATAGTCTACAATCTCAACTCACACAGGCGAAACCCTTGTAACCCATATTCTGGCTCTGCCGTATTACTGGATTGCTAGCAGAAGTAGGATCCGTCCAAAGCCGGTGGATTCGAACCTAGGTAAACTTGTGTGTTCATCGTCCCGGAATACCGTACGTCTCACACCCCTCTCTTCCGCATGGCTCAAGGACCCCCTCATGGCGTACTTGTCATAAATCCGATGACATCAATCCCTCTTATGGAGATGAGGTACCCGACCAGTTGCCCAGATTGTATGCTGAAGGCGCATTTGTCCGGAGTGAGCTTGATCTAGTAGCGATCGAGGTTATCGAAGGTCTTGTGGAGATCATCGAGTAACGCGACTTCCTATTTTGTTTTGACGATGATGTCATCAACGTAGACTTGGATATTGCGACCAAGTTGGTTCTTGAGGTAGGCCTATATATATCGCTGATGGGTGGCTCCTGCATTTTTTAGCCCGAAGGGCATCGTTTTGTAGCAGAACACACTAAAGGGTGTTGTGAATGTTGTTTTCTCTTGGTCTTCCTCCTTCATTCGAATCTGATTGCAGCCTAAGTAGGCGCCGAGGAAGCAGAGGCGCTCACATCCTTCAGTGGATTCGATGATTTGTTCGATTCGTGGCAAAGGGAAGTGATCCTTCGGGCAGTGCTTGTTCAGGGAGGTGAAGTCCACGCACATCCGCAGGATATCCATGTCCTTTTTAGGCACAAGAACTGGATTTGCAAGCCAGGTGCTTTCCTTGATCTCGCATATGAAATTTGCGTTGAGGAGTCTGTTGATCTCCATACCGACCACTTTTTCTCTTAGTTCAGACAGTCACCGTATTGTCTGCTTGACTGGCCTTGCGTCTGGATTCACGTTGAGTGAGTGCTCGGCGAATTCCCTGGGAACTCCTGGCATGTCCGCTGGACACCAGGTGAAGATTTCCCAGCGCTCACGGAGGAATTCGACAAGCGCGAGTTCCTACGCGGGACTCAAGTTGTTGGTGATGAGGGTCGTCTTGGTCGGGTCCGTTGGGTGGATGTGGACTTTCTTGGTATGCACCGACGAGTCGAAGGATAGGTCGGGTGAGCTTGGCTTGCTCAGGGGGGGCAGATTGTTGTCTATCGACTCCTTCAACTTTGCGAGTTCCTCTTGCATGCCGAAAGACTAGGATATTCTGTTGAATTCCTTGTCATAGCTATCAGACCTCTCAAAGCTTCCATTGATTGTGATGACGCCGTTTGGGCCTGGCATCTTCATCTGCGGATAGGCGTATTGTGGGACCTCCATGAACCTCGAGAACACGACACGTCCGAGGATGCAGTGGTACTATGAAGGCCAGTTGATGACTTCAAAGTCGATGCGTTCTCGCCAAATATTTTGCGGCATGCCGAAGATGACGTCGAGGTTGATCTTGCCCAGGGGGTACACTCTCTTCCCTGGGACAATGCTGTGGAATGTCATGTCTGAAACTTCCAGAAAAGTCAGAGGGATCCTCATTGTACGCAAGGTACTCGCGAACATGAGCTTGATGCCGCTTCCGCCGTCCATGAAGACGCGACTCATATCGAAGCCTCCAATCTGTGCCTCGAGTACGAGGGGACAGTGGCCTGGGCGAGGTACTTAGCGCAGTTAGTCGCGCTTCTAGAAGGTGGTGCAGGATTCGCTTCCACTAAGGTAATCAAAGGTGGAGGGGCGGAGAGTTTATCGCCAAATTGACTTGGCGAGTGATTGCCTTCTGCACTCGATTTGAGGGGCACCCTTTTTGGATCATCCCCATGTTGCCTAGCGCTCGCGGGTATGGCTCGCCTCCATGTTCTATATTGGTGCAGCTGCAGGTGGTGGTTGTCCAGGTGGTGGTGGTGGTGCTCCATGAGCCACGATGCAGAAAATGAATATTAACAAGATCCATAGTGCCAGCTGCCTGTTTTCTGCTGTTTTTGGTTCTAGGAAAGCAGAAAAATGAATATTCTCGGAATTGGACGGGACAAAAGCCAAAGTTATTATTTTACCGGGGGACACCTAGAGCTAGAATACAAGACGGAGAAGGGCCAGAGGGCGGCCACACCACCTGGCCGCGCGGCCAGGCTTGGCCCACGCCAGGGGTGGTGTGGCCAGCCCAGGCACACCCTCGGCCTCTCCTTCCGCCTATATATTGCCTCTGATACGGAAACCCTAAGTACTCGATCAAAATACCACAAAAGAGTCTGTAGCCGCCGTCGTCTCTATCCCTAGATTGGGAGGGATCTGAAGCTCTTCCCGGCACCCTGCCGGAGAGGGAAATTCACCCTGGAGGCCTTCTTAATCATTATGCAAGCCTCTGGTGTGATGCATGAGTAGTTGATCTCTGGACTACGGGTCCATGTAGTAGCTAGATGATTGGTTCTCCTCCTTTATGCTTTCATGTCTAGATCTTGTGAGCTCCGTTCATGATCAAGATCATCTATTTGTAATTCTGCATGTTGTGTTTGCGGGGATCCGATGGATATTGAGATGCTATTTCAGATTGATTATTGATTCTATCATGTCTTTTTTATTTGTGATCTTGCATGCTTTCCGTTGTTAGTAGCAATCTTGGCCAAGTAGATGCTAGCAACTCCAAGAGTTAGTATTTATGCTCGATAGTGGGTTCATGCCTCTAGTAATCTAGGGAAGTGACAGAAATCTCTAAGGTACTTCATGTGTTGTTGCTATTAGGGAGAAAACAACAATCCTTTGTTCATAGAACAATCATATTGTTTACATTACACGCAATTTGTAATGCAATTATTCGTTGCTTGGAACTTAATAATGGAGGGGGTTCAGATGATAACCTGAAGGTGGATTATTAGTCATAGATGCATTTGGATGGTGGTCTATGTATAAGGTTGTAATGCCCAATCAAGTCTCAAAGGAGCCAAGATGAGTAGTATATGCTTGTATGCTTTCTCGATGTTCGTCAATTACCCCGCTGTAATTTGTTAACCCAACATGTTATCTATCTTAAGGAGAGCCACCTCTAGTGAACTATGGACCCCGCTCCTTTCTTTTACAATCAATCTACAAACTGTTTACTGCTTTGTGTTTACTTTCTGCAAACTATTACTTCCTTCCATTCGATATGTTTAATCCTTTGTTTTCAGCAAAACCGGTGAGATTGACAACCTCATCGCATGTTGGGGGCAAAGCTCTGTGGTTGTGTTGTACAGGTCTCCACATTGCTACTAGCACCGGTAGTGCGCCTTGCCAAGGCTCAGCTAGCAACACCTTTGGGATGTTTCCTTGCTCCTACTGGATTGATAACCTTGGTTTCATACTGAGGGAAAACTTGCTACTGTGCTCATCATACCTTCCTCTTGGGGTTCCCCAACGAGCTTGATATATTTTGGGCCATCAAGCATATTTTCTGGCGCCGTTGCCGGAGAGTCAAGGACATCTTCACAAAGGGAGTCCCTCATAACCAGTCTCTTTACTTTGTTATTTTTGTTTTGCTTAGTTTTCTTTTGCTTTCTTTGCTTGTTTCTTTATCAACACAAAAAATAGTTTTACTAGTTTGCTTTCTTTATTAAAAACACAAAAAATAAGTCTTTCTATAGTTGTTACCTCTTCCTTAGCACACCATGTTGTTCCCTAAATTCAGCCTGAAACACCTTTCAATAGGTAGTGGCACTATAATTGGAAAAGAAAATATTGAAGAATTCTTTAATCATGTTAGTAAGCATGAGGACATTGAGGATAGATCCCTTGAAGAACTTGCTCCAAACTATGAAATTGCTGCATCTTCTTTAGTTCACATGTTGGAAGCTAGGTTTGTTAACCTTAGGCCCTTGATGCATGTAATGTTTCTTAAACTTAAAGAAATTGAGGACCCTGAAAAGAGGGATTTTATTCTAGAAACTTTGATTAAGGAATTCTATGATGTTTGCCAAGGAAGCTAGAAAAGTCTTTGAACGATTCAATATGCTAGGCTCATGTGTAGATGTTGTTGGTACACGAGAAATGATGAGTAAAACTGAACCTAATGGGGAGGAAATTAAGATACCAATACCTTTTAAACTTGTAGCAATGCATGAATCCATAGGAAAGAATCTTGATTGGATTGTTCCTGAAAACCCGTTTGATGAAAATAGTGAACCCAAGAGCATTGAGAGAGGATCCTCTAGAACTTATTTGGATGAGATACCTTGCCTTGTCGAAGATATTTCTGGTATTAACCTTAATGCTTCTTCATTTGAGAACACTTGATTATTTCTTCCTTCTTATGTCTAACTTAAAGGCGTTAAAGAAAAGTACTTATTGGGAGATAACCCAAAAGTTTTAGATGAGTCATGGAAGTTATTACCTCTATAATAACCACTCCTTATACTTTTTATTTGCTTTTTGTGCCAAGAGTAACCTGTAATGAGAGAGAAGTAATGATTGGGAAAGTTGCTGTCTCGAAACAGATTTCTGTGCTTTACCGTACAAATTCGTGTAAAATCTCTGTACGTCCTTTTGAGTCGTTAATTTTTGTGCTTCTGCCTCAGGTTGTTATCTAATTTTCGTTAGTTCAGCACTTTTTTATTTGAGCAACAGAAGGTCTTCGAAAAAATTCGTCTTTACCTGCTGGTTTGTTTTGATAAATTTCTGCCATTTTTCGCATTTGCTTCTTGTTGGTTCCTTTTTGAGTTCTTTTGGGGAATTGAGCTTTTTGAGGGAAGTGCTACAGTATCTTGTGTTTTAATGGAAGTTTTATTGGTGTTAGAACTGAAGCTAAAGACTTATTATCTTGAGTGCACTAATGTTGCTAATAAAGATTGTGTGAAGTTTTGTATGAAGGAAAATTTTCAGGTGTATGGAAGGAGTGAGTAATGAGATGAAGGATGGACTAAAGCTCAAGCTTGGGGATGCCATGCGTGTCACCCCAAGAAATATCTAAGAAGTACAAGCGTCAAAGCTTGGGGATGCCCGAGGCATCCCCCTCTTCATCAATAAAAATCCGAGGTTTCTTCCAAATGCTTCATTTTTATTGTTTCATGCACAGTAGTGTGGTTCTTAGAGCGTCTTCTTTTTCGTTTTTGTTTTGGTTTTTTGTTTTCTTTGTTTGCTTAGTTTGCTGAATAAATTGGTTGGACCCCCTCTTTCATACATTGGTTTTCAAATAGTTTGGTTTGGATTGGATTGGAAAAGAGTAGGAAAGTTCATGCTTAAGTGGTAATGAGAGCTTGTTTTTGACTGTGACCTATGCTTTGTCATGCCATGCCTGATATTGTTTTGGAATTTTGCTTAGTATTCTTTTCTGTAGCATGACTTGTTATAAACAATTGAGATTGCTTAATGTGCCTTGGATGAATCATGCGTTGTTTTAGCATATTAAACCATAGTATTGTGGTATTCTCCTTTGATGCTTCATTTGGGTTGACTTGGCACATGCTCACACCATGTTATGAGTATGTCAAGTCACCATAGTCTTTATGATCCTTTAGTTTTCAACTTGTAGTATCACTTTATGCTTTGATCAATGATGTTTTGTCGCTCTGCATGATTATGGCCATTATTGCTCTCTTAGTTTGTCGCTCCCAGTCTTTTGCTAGCCTCCGCAACCAAGTATGAGTTCCAGTCATGCATCCAACTCCCTAAACCAAGTTATTCCAAAGAGTCCACCACACCTACCTATTAGCATATGCTATTCCAAGTATATATTCATGTTTTTTCTACCTTCCGAATTAAACTTGTTATGAGAAAACTAGTGATTAAAGCTCTCACGAACTTGATGGCACGCTTTACTTTTCTTGCCCTTAATAAACTTGAACTATTGTGTCGTCTGTGTTTTATATGGTTGCACTTATTGGTTGGGGATTAGGAGAACCATGCTGTCATGGGGAACGCTTTCAACATTGCACTGGTACTTTGTACCTAGTTGATATCATGCTCTTTTGTCTATGGATGTCGTCGGTGTGAAATGAAAGGGGAGCTTGTAAGTCCATGGAGTTATGTATATGTGTTAGAGAAACGCCTAGGCCGCTGGTCTAATCCATGCTGACATGGTGGAAACCTGCAGCGTAACCATAATGAGCTGTCTATGAAGCATTTTTCTTATAAAAAAAGAGTCCTATATTGAAAAAAAATAAAAAAAAGAGATTATGAAAAGAGGAAAGAGAGAAAAAAGCACCATATTCCCATGGTAAATAAGAAGATTGCTGAGATGCTTGTTGTCTGCTTGCCTTGTCATTTTGATATGGGGTTTCTTCCGTATCATTGGGCAAGGGGTACCCCGTTGGCAGTTCTCTATGATACACATGTACTTATGATGACAAGAACTTATCGGTGACTAAACTTGAGTAGCATGAGGAGCGGCCCTCTTATTCAAGGGAGATGAGATTTCTAACTTATACTTCGTCAAGCATGTACACCATAGTTTGTTCACTTTAACCTTAATCACTTCAAGATGCTTATGATAGGGGCAATGAGAGCTAAAAGATATTAAGTACCATAATTTTTGGAAGCTCTTTATGAGACTTGAATCCCTACTTCCTTCTATGAAGTCCTTTCTTCCACTTATATATTGAGTCTCCACCTTCTATCTTTATGCACCTACTTAGAGAGCATAGTGGCCATTCTTAGTTCTATGTGCATTGTCCCAAGACTTGTTGATTGATGCATACCTTGATATTGCTTGTTTTAAACTATTTGTATCTAGTCACTCTTATAAACTTTAAAGGTGTCCTATGCATTTATGTTTGCTACTCTATGAGGGATAAGCTGAATGCCATTATGCTGTGTTTTCTTTATGTGAAACAAACAAACGTCTTGCAAAGCATTGTTATTCATGAATCTTTTGTTTGTGCCTTTTCATGTTGCATCATAGTTTATTTGTCGTATTGCTAGAACTTTGTCTTTCATGTTATGATTGAAGTACTATGATCCCACCTTCGAATGTTTTACGAATACTTTGATCAAGTTTACGATGGTGCATGTCACCTCAAAAATTATTCTTTCTTTTTATCACTTACCTACTCGAGGACGAGCAGGAGTTAAGCTTGGGGATGTTGATACATTGCAAATGTATCTATAATTTTTGATGTTCCATGCTTGGTTTTATCTACTTTCTTGTGTTTTTTCCACACTTTGGAGTACTTTTCATATAATTTCTTGGACTAACCTATTAACAAGAGCCACAGTGCCAGCTACCTATTTTCTGCTGTTTTTGGTTCCAGGAAAGTCAGAAAATGAATATTCTCGGAATTGGACGGGACAAAAGCCAAAGTTATTATTTTACCGGGGACACCTAGAGCCAAAATACGAGACGGAGAAGGGCCAGAGGGCGGCCACCCCACCTGGCCGCGCGGCCAGGCTTGGCCCACGCCAGGGGGTGGTGTGGCCAGCCCAGGCACCCCTCGGCCTCTCCTTCCGCCTATATATTACCTCTGATACGGAATCCCTAAGTACCTGATCAAAATTCCACGAAAGATTCTGTAGCCGCCGTCGTCTCTGTCCCTAGATCGGGAGGGATCTGAAGCTCTTCCGGGCACCCTGCCGGAGAGGGGAATTCACCCTGGAGGCCTTCTTCATCATCATGCAAGCCTCCGGTGTGATGCGTGAGTAGTTCATCTCTGGACTACTGGTCCATGTAGTAGCTAGATGGCTGGTTCTCCTCCTTTGTGCTTTCATGTTTAGATCTTGTGAGCTCAATTCATGATTATTGATTCTATCATGTCTTTGTTATTTGTGATCTTGCATGCTTTCCGTTGTTAGTAGCTATCTTGTCCAAGTAGATGCTAGCAACTCCAAGACTTAGTATTTATGCTCGATAGTGGGTTCATGCCTCTGGTAATCTAGGGAAGTGACATAAATCTCTAAGGTACTAGATGTGATGTGGCTACTAGGTAGAAAACAACAATCCTTTATTCATAGAACAATCGTATTTTTTACATTACACCCAATTCGTAATGCAATTATCCGTTGCTTGCAACTTAATACTGTAGGGGTTTCGGATGATAACCTGAAGGATGATTATTAGTGATAGATGCAGTTGGATGGCGGTCAATGTATAATGTTGTAATGCCCAATCAAGTCTCAAAGGAGTCAAGATGAGTAGTATATGCTTGTATGCTTTCTCGATGTTTGTCAATTTCCCCGCTGTAATTTGTTCACCCAACATGTTACCTATCTTAAGGAGAGCCACCTCTAGTGAACTATGGACCCCGGTCCTTTCTTTTACAATCAATCTACAAACTGTTTACTGCTTTGTGTTTACTTTCTGCAAACTATTACTTCTTTCCATTCGATACGTTTAATCCTTTGTTTTCAGCAAAAGCGGTGAGATTGACAACCTCATCGCAAGTTGGGGGCAAAGTTTTGTGGTTGTGTTGTGCAGGGCTCCATGTTGCTACTAGCACCGGTAGTGCGCCCTGCCAAGGCTCAGCTAGCAACACCTTTGGGGTGTTTCCTTGCTCCTACTGGATTGATAACCTTGGTTTCGTACTGAGGGAAAACTTGCTGCTGTGCACCGGTAGTGCGCCCTGCCAAGGCTCAGCTAGCAACACCTTTGGGGTGTTTCCTTGCTCCTATTGGATTGATAACCTTGGTTTCGTACTGAGGGAAAACTTGCTGCTGTGCTCATCATACCTTCCTCTTGGGGTTCCCCAACGAGCTTGATATATTTTGGGCCATCAAGTAACTCACGACAGTCCTTGAGAAGGTGGCTGGACTTTTTCTTGCCGTCATACTTGTCGATGTAGAAGTGTATGTTGCATGGTCCGGACAATTTGTCCTAGAAGGATAGTCCAGGTGCTTCGTCCCGAGTGCGGTGCTGCCACACTTGTGTGGCTTTCCTGTTGTCATGGTATCCACCACTGCATTATCAGTTGTTGCGGTTGTCATCACGTTTGTCAGCATAGCCAGCTGCGACCATGTTGACCTCTTCGTGGTCCTCGTAGACGCGCATTCAACATTTCCCTCAGTGACCATGTTTGTGCCCGAGGTCATCGTCATCATTAGAGTAGGTATAGTTCCTCATCGAGTCCTCTTCGTCAGCCCACCGATTCGCGATCTCCATTGGGTGGTTGATTGTCTTGGGCTTCGAGCGGCCTAGCTCCTCCCTGAGATCTCTACAGCAAACAACCCCGTTGAATGCATCGATTGCGTGATCCTCAGAGATATCTTCTGCGGAGTTCTTGATGATGGACCACCTCTGGATGTACAAGAGCAGCGACTCGCTAGATCTTTGATGGCAGCCTTTTAGTTCCTCGATTGATGCGGGCCTTTTGTAAGTGCCCTTGAAGTTGCGCACGAAGCTGTAGACCAGCTCTTCCTAGCTGCGAATTGATCTGCGCAGGAAATTTTTGAGCCATGTGCGGGCATTGCATTGCCGTGCTTGAGCTTCCCATGCAGCCTGACGGAGGAGATGTGATCCTCCACCCAGATCTTCGGATCCTATAGGCCATCAAATTTTGGCTCCTCTGATGGGAGTTTAAATCCTTTAGGCATCTGCTTCTGCCTGATTGCTTTGCTGAAGCATCTTGCATCGCAGAGATCTACTTCATCATCTTCCGAGTCAGTCGAACGGGCACGTCTTACGCGCATCTTGTCGACCTTGCGTTGTGTGATGTCGTCACGCGCATCGTAGTCGCGTGAGCGACATCGTCATGAAAAATCGTGGCTATCATCGTTGGAGGAGTACGAGTAGTAGTACTTTTCCAGAGCTTTACTTTTCTTTGGCTCCTGTGTTGGCTCCTTGTCTAGGGCATCTTCGACTAGGCCCAATCCCACGATCATAGATCGGTGCATGGTAGCTCGCGGATCCCCAGCCGGTGGCTGGCTGTTGAGGAGTTACATGGTGGCCGCTGTCACCGCTCCTTGCGGTGTTTTTGGGAGCACGTTTCCCCGTGTATCCACCGTCACAGAGCCGAAGTTGAGGACTTTCGTGGCTTCTTCGCACTCCTTGTCGGTGAGGTGGGCTAATCGAGATTGTTGTTTGGCAGCCACATAGTCGTTGCCCTTGGAGGAGGATCCTCGCATGGAGGATGTAACATCCCAATTTCAGCAACCCTGATTAGTTGTCTAGAATGCAAAAATTAGGGGGAACAAAAAATTTTCTTATGCATTGGTGCAGTGCTTGCTTATTGTTTATCTACACAGGGTGTAGTGGGACATGGTTGTATCCCGGCGGATGTATTGATTCTTGTGGGGAAAGTTCGCAAACTCTGCAGAGTATAACCTATTAAAATAGCCTTGTCCACGGTCAAGGACGGTTGTAAAGGTGTTGGCTAGGAGTACCCAAACTGTGCTTGTTTGGGAAACAAGGACGAAGCAGGCAAAGGTTCCGGGGGAAACTGAGTCCGAGAATTTTGTGTTAACCCGAGGTGGTCGAAGAGGTTTAAAAAGGGTTTTTACTCAAAAATTGTTTTCAAAACTCTTTTTCAACAAAGATATGGAGATGTCTGGACTTATAAAACAAAGGCATGTTTTCAAACTCTTTTTCAAACAAAGATATGGAGATGCCATAACTACAAGGGTTAGTCTAGCGTTTACAACAACAACCCAAGATAGAGCTATCTTGCCACAGCCAGACTTGCATTTTCTTATCTCTTTTATCTCGGTGGTTTGCGAGTACATTCAAAAGTACTCACGGCTGTGTCCCTGGCTATTTACTTGGCCAGACATTCAGGAGATTAAGGTGACGTCCAGCGAGCTAGGCCGTCTTGCCAGTCAGTTGCATGTAGGTTGAGGCACGATTGGGCTCTGCGCTTGGTGATAATCCGCTGCTAATGATGATGTAGACATAATGGCATTTATGTAAGTCTTGTAATTCGTTATGTTTGGGATGTTGTAATGATACCTGTCGGTTATGTTCCACGGCTCACTGATCATGGGAACATGGATATATGCATAACAGGGATTTCTCGGATGGTTAATCCGAGGAGCACACAGAGGAGAGCTGAGCCCGTCGAAGCCTCAACTCATCCGCCGCCTTTCTGCGCATCGAGTTGCGCGATTACTTTCTGCTGGCGCTTGTACTCTTCTTTGAGCAGCTAGTGGTAACCCATCAACATATGTTGCGATGAGTTCAGGGGGAGAGGATTGCCCCGCAGAGCTTCTCGGTAGCGAGCCCACTCATTGTCATTGAGCTTGATTAGCACGCGCCATCTGGTGTGCTCATTCGCCATGAGGTTAGGGTCCCCTTCTGTCTTGTTGTTGGTGGGCGCGCCATTGACATGGCCACCGTTTTCGCCATTGGTTGGCCCGTTACCGGTGTCGTCGCCTACGTTGATGACAGCGCACATGAAGTGATTGGGGAGGCTGTTGCTCCCACAATTCTCAGATCTGGAGCCATAGGCTCCATCCTCAATGGCTAGGTCACCCAGATCGGATCCAAGACTGCTGTTCATACTCCCAACTTTTGTCGGGGCGTTGAGCTCGCTTAGGGTGCCGATTGGTGGTAGAAACCGCGATGCTGGAGCAATCACGGGAACCGTCAGCTGATCAGGGAGGCGAAGTGTGCCCAGCTGGCCAACTTGGAAGCGTAAGCTCCCGATCGTCAGGCTGATCCCATCGCCCATGGACTCAAAAGCCAGGCGAGTGGCTGGTGTGTGGACGGTAAATTCGAAAGCGCCAAAGAGCTAGCGATCTCTGCTGTTTCAGAGTTGTAGATCATGGTTGAAGGGGCCGAAGAAACCGCGACATCAACACTCCCTATCCCCACAGACGGCGCCAATTGACGAGGGATTCACTCATCAGTGCCGATTGTTATGGACTTGGGTTTTGGAGAAGGAGGAAGCGCCCGAGGCATCAATTGGCTAGCAAACAAGCTCACATGGAAGCAAGGTTTACCCACGTTCAAGCCTTGTAGAGGTCCCTACTCCTGCTTGTCTGCTCTTGGAATTATCGAGGGAGTCAAAAGTTGGAGGGGGTGCGTAGGTGCAATCTAGCGATGGTTGTGGAAACTAGGGTTGTGATTGTCCTCCTCGCTGCCCCTCCTAGCCTTTATATAGATAGGCTAGGTCTCGGGTAGCAGGTCGAGTTGGTTACAAGTTAGGGGTTACCCCTTTAAACTTTCTATCTTTGATCTTGCCTTGTGCCGCAAGCAGTCGGAGTCTCCGTGGGTCACCCAAATCCTGGATTGGGCCCTGGTAGCGCCGTGGGCTCCTGCCATATCTGGGCCATATATACCAAACTCGAGTACTTGTAGGGTATGCCCACGTCACATACTATATTGAACAATTAATTTCATGGTAGCGCCAAAAGTATGCCATGTATCAGAGACAATATGGGGTCTGC
This sequence comes from Avena eriantha, assembly GCA_910589775.1. NCBI lineage: Eukaryota > Viridiplantae > Streptophyta > Magnoliopsida > Poales > Poaceae > Avena > Avena eriantha. Next base: position 249,654,385 of record OU342743.1, on the reverse strand, counting down.
GTAAACAATTTTTCTTTTTTGGAAGGGTGTGCATTAACTCTTTTTTTTAGAATATCGGCATAAATGTTTGCGGTTATCATCCTAGGGCGTCTTGGCCTACTTTGGCATACCGAGCCAAGATCAATTACAACCCAGTTAAGGCCTGTTCCATGGCCCTATAAGAAGAAGTGACCTACTTTTGCCTGTTCGCTAAGAGGAAAGAAGGAATATTCCTCCCAAAACATAAAGCTGCACGAGGTGCGATGGTTCAAACAAAAAAGCTGCACAAGTCGCGTATATACAAGACAGTAACAGTACTAAAAACTATAGTACAAAAATCACGCTACGAGATAAGCAATGCTACATGGATTATACCGTGGAAGGCAATACTAAATACAGAAGCAAGGCAGAGCTCATATAAACTGATTCAAGATGGCCACTAAAACCAATGTACTAATAGTCAACTGTTGAACCACGATGCAAAAAAGGTTGACACAATGATACACCAGAAAGATCCACAACTCAGTCTAGGGATGGGACAATGAGCCTACCACACCTAAACTAGGCCTAAACCAAATTTCCACCTGTCGCACACAATTCCAACCATCTTTGGGAAGGCTGGTAACTGCCACATGCTCACCTTCAGTTGGCTGTAGGTTGCAGCGTTTAATCTGAGGGAATTGTATTCCACGAAAGCTCCTATATGTTTTCTACAAACCGTTTTTCCGTGTTGGTTCCATGAATGGGAATAATTTTCCATCTATAGCCTTGCATCCGCGTTGCTTCATCATTTGTCAATGACTGGATAATTGAGACCGAGAAACGGAGAGTTGTCCCCCAGGCTGCTAACCTGCCTCCAAACAATGACCCCTGGAGGTCCAGCAGAGCTAGGATCCTCTTCAAAAATGTGGACACGAGAGGCAAGATATAGGCGTAGGTTTGTCCTATTTTGAGCATGGGGAATGATTTCACCATCTTCGCCATGGGTAAACCCCATGTCATACATTGTAATTATCATCATCAAGCGTTCACCATCAGCCGATCGAGCGAGGAACCAAATGCCTGGATGATCATTCAGAATATGTGCTGGGATTACAAATGGAAGCTCCTTGTTTCCTGCAACATCCGAATTCGAGACAAAAAGTGCATTACTGGCATACATATTCTAACACCAGCATTCTTCATTGTTCATGCTAACAGTGTGAATAGGAAAATCCCAAGGATAATATTACTCAATAAATTAACAACATAAGGAATTGCATTTCTTACTCTGCTATTCCTAATATTTGGATTTCTTGCTTATCTTAGTTTCCTAGTTGTTGTAAGTTTCAAAAGAGGAAGCGCCACTTTTTATTGATATAGAGGCATGTCCACTTGAATCCTATAGCATTAGATGCCTAAAGTATTTTGGATCAAGTGATGTTTGATTGCACAGGAAAACCAAAGGAATTGTACAAAGAGGTTGGAGTGGATGGAAATTTTCCTCCAAAATAGAGTGCAAAGGAATCCTTTGAAGGAATTCCTAAGGATTATACTCTTTCGAATCAAACAAAGTTTTATAGAAAAAAATCCTAAGGATCCAAATCCTACAAAAATCCTACACAATTCCTCTAAATCCCAAGGTAAAATCCAAAAAGGAAAGATAGGTGTCCTACAAAAATCCTATGTGATTCCTACAATCCGAGGAGGGACTGAAAGTACAAAGAGATAAAGAAACCCGGCTTCATTGTGTTGTGCTAACAATTGAGATGCTGGTTAATAATACCATCAATATTCTGACAATGAATGAACTTACTAGTGCAGGGACACCGTCATACACTATATTTTTGGAAGGCATATTACTGGTACTAATTCATTACTGGCAATGGTTCATTCATTTTTTAGGACATAAAGCGTGTGCTCATTCAGTCATATGAAAGGTAAAACATAAACAAGGTAGTTAAAGAACAACTTCACTGCATCACTCACAATGTATTATCATTGAACTAGAATTACCTTCCGATGTGGGATCCCAACAGTAGGTGCAGCCTTAACTTGCGAACGCAAAAATGAGTCCACTGTGTTCAATGGCATCATAGTACTCTTGCATGACTTGAATGCTCCAGACATATCCAAACTTGGATACCGCCTTCCAAGTAGGCGATTTCACCGTCGAACAATGCGAGGAGCTTATAATCTGTGTAACCCCTAGCTTCTGTGGACACTCTGCAGATTACGATCTTCAATAGCACAAGAGATCCATTCCACCACTTATTAAACTTTTCTCCAAACCTGCGGATTCGGCAAAAAAAACTTTTGAAATGTGAATGAGTTCATAAATGAGTACAGGTAACTGGGGGAACCCTTGCTGGCTAGTAGCATTACACGTTATATACTGGAGGTGAGGCGGCCTTAATGCCACAAGTATCCATCGATGGAAGGTGGATTACTCGAGAGGTGTAGATGTTCGCTAGGGACCAGCCCCGTGATGGTCCATGGCGGTGGGCCAGTCGTCGTTCATGCCAACCCAGAATTTTTCGTTCATGAAGGGCAGTATGGCGGTGCACCGAGGATGGTTGAGGGGCACCACCTCGTACACCGTGTCGTGCAGACGATGTACCCTCGTACCATACTAGTGCTCGTCGAACCAATAAGCAGGTTGAGGCATCAGTAGGCAGGGCTCATTCCAATAGTGAAAAGTCCATTTCATACCTTCGTTGTTGGCGATATGATCGTACAGCAGCTTGCAGCATGTGGCTAGCCTGACGGTGCTGGAAATGTCCAGATGCTGAACGATGAGGTCGACATCGTCCTCGCTGAGTTGATCCCACTTGCATCGCCCGCTGAGCTTTGAATCGACCATCATAGCCGGATGTATTTAGGTGGATGCCAAGTGCGACTGGGGTTTTCTGCAGGAGGAGGGAGCGTTAGGAATGGGGGAGATACTTGGCGGAGTGTGGACTGGGGAAGAAGATGGAGAGGCAAAGAAAAAACGAGTTAGGAGATTTTACTTGCTTGCTCTATCTAGTCAACAGCAGCATCGAGGACACCGCCGCCTAGACTTCACTGTATGTTAGACTAGCATGCCATGTAGCTAGTAATTTGACAATACTCCTACTTACTACGACATATCAGAGGTGCAGTATTGTCTAGTCACATCAGTTTGACCAGAGGGTTTTATTTTTACAGCTTTCATTTCAACATAGTGTAGTATTTTCAACGGAAAATAGGAGGATGAACTACTACTAGTAGTAGTAGCCATGACATGGACACATGTACTTTCGTCTTGTTCCCCTACATGCGGAACTCGTAGCACAGAACCGAAAATATATACACCGGATATAATGCATAGTATGGGTGTGTCCGTGGTATTTTTGGCATGTTGCATGTGTTCACATATGCTCTAGTACAAGGTACATGGAATTACACGTGTACAACATACAACCGCGCAGCAAAATGTGAGACGTGCACGAACACCAGATTTCGCTCAAGGCAGGCAACGTGCATGACTCTGTGTGGATCTGATTCACTGACATGTGGGCCCTATTTACGTCGGCCCCACCTTCTAGTGAGAATCTGCATGCACCATGCGCTTGGAGCCACTAGGTACATCCACGATAGAAATTACAATTTGCAACTAGTTGCACCGGCAACAAGTTGTTGCATGTGGCACTTCCAAGTTTTCAGAAAATGTGAAATAAATCATGAACATAGATCATATTTATATAGTTCATCTATAAATTTCCATCCCAAAAATATTACTAGTACATGGCCTGGCCACCACAAAATGAACAAATGAACACAAGATATTGTTCGCTTAGGTTTTTTATTTTTCATTCACACAGGTCACATAAGATCTTATTGTTTGACCGAATATTGTAGATGCACAAGATACAACATAGCCAATTATCCGGATTTATTTCACCTTTTTTGAGAACTCGAAAGTGCAACAAATAATAAAGGGGTGTAGGCGCAACGAGTTGCAGAATATTCAACCCGCACTGACTAAAACTATGGCTTGCATACAGAAGGAGTTTGATCAAATCGCATGCCTTGCACTACATTTTAACGAAATGAGTGTTAGAGTACAGCAAGTTAATGACTGAGGCCATACGATACAAATAAGGCGAAGGAAATAATCCAAGATACGCAAATCCCTATTCCATATGATCTCCCTTGAACCGTTAATTATGCCAGTTCCAATCCTTCGCGTTGGCCAAGCTTGGGACGAACCACAATGGAGTCTGTCGCCAATTCTAGCCAATGTTTTTTGAGGGAAATTCCAGCCAATGTTGGTTGAGAAACCAATAGTGTTGTCTTGAGCATCCATACTAAAGCCACGTATTTTAGGACAAAGATTAAATCCATCAAGACTAACTTCATGCGGCGAGGTGTATACATAGTTGCTCCTTGTTAGATCTCCAGGGCCAAGTCCTGCCACGGCAACTAGAATGGTAATGGATAGTTCAGTCCAAGGAAGATAGAAAATGCTCCAAGGTATAACACCCTCCGCAATTTCCTCGGTGGAAGTAACCTACTAGTGTCAATCGAGAACACATGCCAGCAAAACCTAGTAGAATGGGTGTGAATATTGTGGCCGTGATGATAACCAACATTTTCATCCATGGGGTAACCAGCATAAGTAGTGTCATACCGCCTAGGACTAACGCTCACATTAGTGATCAGAATAAGGCTACCACTATTAGGAGATCTTGCTAACCACCACAGATCTGGACTGTACTCACGATTACTGTCTAATTCAAGTGGCCACGGAAGACGCACATGACATTGCAAGGAAAGCACATTCAGAGGTCAACTGAGCAAAATTTGAATGATGAAGCTTGAAAATTTAAGGATGGAAATTTTACCCCATGCCCGAGGATCCCATGTGTAAACATTGCCAATCTGAGTTACAGCATAGACAACTCCCTTGTGGATAATTGCATTGCGGTAGCTGAACATGCTGAACTGGTTCTCAAGAACCATCCACATACCATGAGAACCATCAAGGAAGGAAATTACCGTGTCGAAGATGGCCAGGATAGAGAAATCCTCATAGTTCCTAGCAGCTGTGGGAACTCGGCAAATGGCTATCTTTAGTAGATTAGTAGGCTGACCAGCCGCGATAAACTTAAGTACCTCGGGGGTGGTCTCATAATCAAAGATCGCTGGTAGAGGAACCCAGCGACGAGTGAACACATTCACAAGCTCCCAGTTCTAGGCGAGGCCAATAGTGGCGATCCAATGTCTGGATTGGGAAGTCCTGAGGTGCTCATGGACTTTGTGAACCTTCTCTTCGGCTTCTTGTAGGATGTCGGGTCCGAAAATCTGACTCTCTCCTACTTGCGACCAATTCAAAGGGGTATGACACTTTCTTCCATACAGAAACTCAAATGGGGCCATTTGCAAACTGGCTTGATAACTGTTGTTGTATGAGAATTCTGCGAATGGCAGGCAATCTTCACATTTTGATCCATACTCTAACACACAAGATCTCAACATATCTTCTAAGATTTGGTTGACTCTTTCAGTCCGTCCGTCGGGCTGCGGGTGATAAGCTGTGCTGAAATTCAACTTGGTTCCTAATCCTTCTTGGACTTTCTGCCAAAATCTCGAGGTAAATTGGGTTCCTCGATCCAATACTATGGTCTTGGGGGTTCCATGCAAACTAACGATTCTAACAATGTACAACTCTGCTAGCTTCGAACTCTGGTTGGTTGTCTTGACCGGTATAAAATGGGCTACCTTGGACAGTCTATCCACTATGACCCAGATTGAGTCATCTCCCCTACTAGAAGTAGGCAAACCGGTGATAAAGTCCATCCCGATGGAATCCCATTTCCATTTCGGAATCTGCAATGGTTGCAACAGTCCTGCGTGTCTCTGATGTTCCCCTTTAACTCTCTGACAGATATCACACTTGGCGATGTAGCTTCTGATTTCTCTCTTAATCTTGTGCCACCAAAATTGCTCCTTCAAATCCTGATACATCTTCGTTCCTCGGGGGTGGATAGAATAAAAAGTATCATGAGATTCTTGCATGATAACTTTCCTCAGCTCCGCATCTGTTGGCACACGGATATGTCCTTTGTACCGCAGAACTCCTTCTTCGTCTTTGGTGAATCCAAGTACCTTTCCTGTACCAATACGACGCTTGATTCCGTCGATTCATGCATTTCCCTTCTGGGCTTCCTTGATTTGGCTAATCAAAGTGGGTTGATGTTCAATGCTAGCTAAAAATCCTTTGCTAACTAGCTCAGTTCTAAACTGCTCCAACTCCTCATGCAAACTTGGTTGTTTCTCCTTGATCATGGTGTTTAACCTACACGGCAATATGCTAAGAGCATCCGCTACCACATTGGCCTTGCTGGGGTGATAGTGAATGTCAAGGTCATAATCCTTGATTAATTCTATCCATCTCCTTTGCCTCATATTCAGCTCCTTCTAAGTGAAAATATACTTTAAGCTCTTGTGATCTGAATAAATCTCACATCGATTACCCAATAGGTAATGATGTCATGTCTTCGAGGCTAAAACTACAACTGCTAGTTAAAGATCATGGGTGGGATAGTTTTGCTCATGCTGCTTCAGTTGTCGAGGCAGATATGCGATGACTTTGCCTTCTTGCATCAATACACATTCGAGACCAATCTTGGATGCATCAAAATACACATCAAATGGGTTCTCGATATCTAGCATAATCAATATTGGGGCTAAAATCAATCTCTTCTTGAGCTCTTGGAAACTTGCTTCACATTTGTTGGTCCATTCAAATTCTTGTCCTTCTTCAACAATTGGGTCATGGATCTTGCGATGCTCGAAAATCCTTCTACGAACTTGCGGTATTATCCCACTAATCCGAGAAATGCACGGACTTGGGTTTGAGTGGTTGGGGCTTCCCATTCTTCGACATCTTTGATCTTGGCGGGATCAATAGCGATTCCTCGAGCAGACACAATATGTCCGAGGAATCCTACTTCTTTCAGCCAAAACTCACATTTGCTGAACCTAGCATACAACTGATGTTCTCTCAGGGTTTTAAGGAAGATTCTCAGATGTTGCTCATTATCTTCTTCTGACTTGGAGTAGATAAGAATATCGTCGATAAACACAACGACAAACTTATCTAGAAAATTCATAAAGATCTTATTCATGAGATTCATGAAATAAGTGGGGGCATTGGTTAATCCAAAAGACATGACCGTATACTCATATAATCCATATCTGGTGGTAAAGGCGGTCTTTGGAATATCTGTTGCATGAAACTTAAATTGGTGATAACTAGTCCTAAGATCGATCTTAGAGAACACTCTGGCACCAGTCAACTGATCAAACAGATCCTCTATCTTTGGCAATGGGTACTTGTTCTTGATGGTGACGTCATTCAGCTTCCTGTAATCTATGCACAAATGGTTGCCTCCATCTTTCTTGTCGACGAACAACACGGGCGATCTCCATGGCGATGCACTTGGTTGAATCAAGCATGTTGCCAACATAACATCCAATTGCTTCTTCAGCTCCACTAACTCTAATGGGTTCATGCTATAGGGTCTCTGAGCTATGGGTCCGGTTCTAGGGATTAGCTCAATAATGAACTCAATATCCCTATCCGGGGGCATACCAGAAAATTCATCTGGGAATACGTCAAGGTATTCATAGACTAGACTGACTTGGTCTATGGTGGGTAGGGCTAGACTCTTGTTGCACTTAAATTGACGGGGCAAGGTTTCAGATATATGCTCTACTGGTACTCTAGAGCTACTAGTCATGGTGATGGATTTCTTGGCACAGTCTATCAATCCTTTATGCTTCGACATCCAATCCATTCCTAGTACTACTTCCAACCCTTTGGTTCCAAGTACTATTAGATTGGCATAAAAATCTATCCCATGTATTCTGATAGGTATAGCTTTGCAAACTTTTCTAGCTTTTGTGGTTGAACCAGGTATTTGAACTATCATGACATGCTTCAAGTTGGTTGGGTGAATCTTACTAGTGCATGCAAATTCTTAGGTGACAAACAAGTGCGATGCTCTAGAATCAAACAACACTCTTGCTAAAATGGAGTTGACAGAAAACATACCCAGCATGACATCAGGCGCTTCTTGGGCTTCTTTGGCGTTCATGTGGAAGAGACGACCGTTGCGGTTGTGAGGATTCCCTGGGGCGAATCTTCTTTCGGGTTGAACACGATGCTGCTGTTGAGATGCGGCATTCACATTGGCAGTGCGGAAATCTTCTTGGGACACTCATTGGAGTAGTGACCCTTCACTCCACACTCAAAACAAGTAATCTGAGACATGTCTTTGGCTCCAACAGGCACAACATTGCTTCTAGTTGTGGGTGTAGTGTTGTTGTTGTTGTTGGGCTTGGGCAGTGCACGGTTGAAATTGCTAGAGTTGCCGGGGTGGTTCTTGTTGTTTCCTCTGGACTTCACATTTCCTCTGCTACGGTTGGGGTAGCTTGGACGAGACATTGGGGGTCTATTATTCCGCGGGGCATATCCGGCAGACGGGTTGGGGCGATACTTCTGGTGACTGTTGGATCCACTTTGGTGCATCATTATGCGCTAGCGGTTGTCGTTCGCTTGATTGATCTTCCCCTGTATCTGAATGGTGGAGTCGACTAGATCTTCGAGATCCTCGAAATGGATGTTGACGAGTACTGTCTGCATCTCATCGTGCAGTCCGTTCATGAATCTCTCCTTCTTCTTGGTCTCCGTGTTGATCTCATCAGGTGCATACCTGGCGAGGGACAAGAATCTGTCACGGTACTCCACTACAGTCATTCTGCCTTGCTTTAGTTCTCTGAATTCATCTCTCATCTGGGTGACTAAACACTGCGGCACATGGGTGCGACTGAACTTGACTTTGAAAGCTTCCCACATCATCACTTGACTGTAGTTCATCGTGCGTGTGCTGTTCCACCATGCTCTTGCATCTCCTGCCAGATAGTGGGTGGCAAACAGAACTTTCTCGTTGGCATCCACTCCGGCGACTTCTAAGTTGTTCTCCATGGTCTGTAACCAATCATCAGCATCCAGCGAGTCTTTAGACTTGCTCAAGATTGGGGGATTGGTATTCTAGAAGTTTTTGAGTTTGAATCCATGACGATGTTGATTTCCATGGCCCTGGTTGTTGTGAGCGATCTCGGTGATCTGCTGCAGGGTGGCTAGATTTGCTTAGCGCTCTGCACTACTAGCTTCACGGTCTGCAATGAGCGTCTGCAAAATCTGCAGCATTGGGTCCTACGATGAGCTGCTCCCTCCTTGGTTTCCACGAGTCATCTAAAGATTGAGATAGATAATGGGGTAAGAGGGAAAGTTCTAAGGTTCATGGTTTTGTTTTCAAAGCTAAAACTTTGAGTTTGACTGAGGTTTTGCAAACTAACAACTTCTCATTCATTCAAGCAAAGCACACGATACAAATGCACAGACACCACAACAAAAGGAAAACAGATGGTTTTAAGAACCATTCTGTAAGCTAAGATATAATGGGACTGATACTTCTCACTCCTACGATAGTGCTCTAGTGCATCTATTCATCATTGATGAAATCGGAGTCATCATCGTTGGTGTAGAAGTCCATGGCATCATCCTCCAGGTAGTCATCATCATTGCTAAGGTATGAGTGAATATCCCCTTGGATGTATTCACCTTCCTCCTCTTCTTCTTTTGATGCAAGTTGAGCTTCTTGCTCCTTGATGGTCTTCTCGAGGTCGGCAACCTTCATGCGAAGACGGTCGATGGTGTGATCCTTCTTTGCACATTGATGGAGAAGTGACTGACGATCCTTGACTATAAGTGAGAAAGTCTAGGCCTTCTGGGTGGAAATGGCAAGGTTGTGGTTGGCGAACTCTCGAGCATTGTCCAATTCCTTCTGTTTGTCGTACATCAGGAATTCAAGGTTCTCCACTTGACGCTTCAACTCTGGGTGACTTGGCATCTCTAGCGGCATTCCCATAGAATCACGCCTTGCATAGTGAGCAAAGCAAGTTCCTTGGATCAAGTTGACATTCTATGCGCAAAGACGAGCGAGAGCTTCATGCATTGCCCTGGCTAATCCATCTACCCTATTGTTCTCTCTCACGGTGAATTGAATCTTCTCGGACATTGGTTCCTCTATCTTGCCTCGAAGATCAGCAACTATTAGCCACAATAAATCTCCTCCTGGGGGTCCATTGAGTTGAGCTCCAAAGAATTCCGGATGTGGGTGCTCCAAGTACTCTGACAGTGCATCAAGATCCCTCTCGAAGATCAGTTGACCTCCATTGCTCAACTGGTAGAACTTGCAGTACTGAACTTCTATCTATAAGAATTTAGGATGAGAAAATTAGTGAAGTGATCAAGTGTGTCAAAATTTTATGTAGTAATGTAAGAGTTTTTGAGGAACATGCATTTTTTTGAGAGAAAGAATCCCAGGGGTAAGAGAGGAAATAGGTTTTCATAAATACTTACTTCTTTGTTTTTGAAACTAAGTTTTTGTTCAGACATCCATTCTAACTAGGGTCTCCTATGGTCAGGATGATTCTGATACCAACTTGTCAACACCCGGATTTTTAATCCTAGATGCCTGTTATGCCATACATCACAATCCCAGGATTACCATTTTTGTGAGACATAATAGATTTGATATCACAGTACATCATCTATTACAAACCATAATAAGGTCTTATACACATAAAGGATCTCATGATCCAGTCTTAGTACAAACAAGTAGCGGAATAAATGGCGTAGCGGTGGACTCCATCTTCAGTGTCACAGGCAATGTTACAGATGGGAGATGATCCTAGTTGTCATAGCCGTCATGTTGTCCTCCTTCCGGATAGTCCTCCTCATAGTCTTGCCATGGGAATAGCCAGGGACAAAGCCATGAGTACTCTTTCAGTACTCGCAAACTGTCACTAACAAGTAAGGTAATCCTAGTAGGAATGCTAAAAGCTAAGTTTAATTGTAAAGTTAAGTTTGAAACCTAAGCTGAGTTCAGAAACAAAGAAAGATAAAATAATGTTTGAAATCACCAAAGTGGGAACTTAGTTGTCATAGTCACAACTTTGTTGTGGCCAAGTCATGTCACAATTCAGTTCATAAGTCATTTTGAAAACATCAGACAACAGAACAGTATGGCCACTCCAACTGTCCATAACAGCGGACACGGCTATTTGAATAGTTTGACAATTTGCAGAGGTGGTACACTTGCACCACAAAATTCGATACATCTATCAGGGATAACCCTGAATCATCATACTTAGTATGCAGATAATCAAACATATCCTTTCTTTTACACACCCTAGTATAAGCACCTCCCCTATGAGCTTGTCCTCCCAGCCATGGCCATCTGCCATCCTGGGCACTTCATAGGTGGACAACATTGAGAGGTAGCCTCAGCTCAAACCTCTCCCGCGACGGAACTCATACTAATGCATATAAAGTTCTGGCTAAGCCTTACCCAATCAGGTATTGTGGTTGTACGGTAAAATTGGAATGGTATCGCATCCGAACCCAACCATCAGTTTTTATAAAGGTGCTAAGGCTCATGCCTCAACCTTTTCATCATCATAAACCATTTGTGTTTCTCAACACATGTCAAAACATCTCAATACAATGAATCCTCATTCCAAGGTTAAGAGTGATCAAGTTTTTGGTTTTGCTCTAAACATTAAGTTAAGAGTGTTCACTAATGAGGGATGCTAATCTCATCTCATGCCATGGAATTACATCTAAGTCTAACTAGATAGGCCAAGTTTTATACTCTTTATGCTATCTATAAAAAAGTAAAGAACTTTGGTAAAGTAAAGAAGTAGAGCTTGTAAGTAAAACTTGGGATGGGTATAAATCAAAAGGGTATAACCAAAGCATGCCTATTGCATCTTGCTTAGGTCATCTTGTATAAATCTAGCTTGCAAGGGTTAGCTTGCATTGTTAATGATGGCTTGCCTTGGTTGGTGAAGTGGTTGAAATTCTCCTCTTCTTCTTCAGGGTAGAACTCCTCCTCCTCGTAGACTTGGTCGGTACTATCGTCTATAAATACATACGGAATACACAATCACCAAACAATACTTAACTAGTCTATTTAGCACACTACGACACACATTTCATGATCTAGTATCATCACATACATCACAAGATTTAATGAATTAGTTTCTTTTATTTTATTTGAGAAAAGTAATTTCTACTCATTGAAGTTAATTAAGATTTAATATTCTCCAATTAAAATATGGGGTCATGTGGACACATGTCATCACCAGATATTCTAATGCATGGGAATGTGATTTAAATGTTGGATCACATTTTAATAAGTTTCAGTTTAATATTTAATGGTTTAAAGTGACTAGAAATGCCTATATATCATTATTTTGGTACTAGTCCAAAGTCACTGCATGCAAACCTAAATATTATTACATATCCAGATAGGTATGGTGAAATGTGATTTTTGAGAGTTGGAATGAACTCAAAAGTTATTATGGTTGATTTTTGAAAAATGTTTGAATGCAAAAAAGTCTCTGTCTTGTTATTTTTTCTATATGTGATCTATAACTCTAAATGATTTAAATCCAACGGTCTTGGATACAGATTTAAATTATCTTTCCAACAAAATTGAAATCATTCAATTTGGTTGAGAAGAACTCTCTGGGTGGATTTTTAAACTAAAGGACATAATTGAGTTTAAGCTAAAATTGAAAAAGATTTATTTGAATCTACTGGGTTGCGCGGGAAAGAAATGGGCTTCCCACTACGCTTCGTGTAGCGCCCGGGATGGCTTAAGTGATGGCCCCACCTGTCAGTGGGATAGGGGATGCCGAACAGGTATGGGAGGAGGGTGACCGTAGGATTAGATCCTGGATCAACGGCTCAGAGCCATCGTCCTTACTGGAACAGTACACGACAGGAAGGAACCCTAGCACAGTCGGTGAGGGTCTGGGGAGGCTTACCGGAGCTCCGGCGAGGATTGGTGAGGCGGGCAACTGGACGTGTCGAGGACGGCGGTTCTCCTGGTACCGGCGGCATCCCTGGAGATGGCTTGGATCAGTGGCGCCCTTCTCTTCCTTCTGCGGCGGTCTCCGGCAAAATTAGGATGCTACGGGTAGCAGCTTTCTCTGGTGGGGCGCTGGGAGGTCTCTAAGGTGGAGTGGAGGGAGGTGGAGTGGAGGGAGGTGGTGTGAAGAATTGGGGTCGGGGGCTTCCTTTTTATAGCGGGGCGAGGCGTGCATCACCGCATGGGCGGAGCTCGACGGGGTCGATGACACCGCGAGCTAGATGTATGGTCCGGGGGCTAGGACGGTGGGCGGTGCCCTGGCGATCATCACGAAGGTGCTCGTGCGGTGCAACATGGTCGGGAGAAGCGAGCGTCACCACGCGCACGCTGCCTCGGTCGACAGCGAATTTTGCGGCGGCCGGTGGCTACGGGGCACGGTCGAGGGAACGGTCATGTCTGTTGTCCTCCTCGTACACTGGTGATCGTGTAGGCTGGCGGCAGGAGCGAGGCAAGGTCGGGTTGAGCGGGGAAAGGCGTGGACGGCGGGTGTAGGCATCTCCATGGCAGACACGGCCCGGGCACGGCGTTCCTGGTTCCTCCTCTCTCTGTCCTTGAGCTGGGGCTGGCCTGGAGGGGGGAAGTGGAGCACGGGAGACGTGCTAGACAAGGTAGGCGAGGCTGGCGGTGCTAGGGTCATGTTGTTGATAGTGGGGGTGATAAATGTGCACGGCCATGGTGGCCATGACCACTTGGTCGTGTCTACAGTGGGCGGCCGTGCTGGTACAGGGTAGGGGTGTACTGGGAGCACTTTGGTTGCAAAATGGGAAACCAAATTGGCCAGAACCCTGCTCACAATAGTGTTTGTGATTTCTGCCCGATTTGTGCACACAAGGTGTTTGACAAAATGGCCGAAAGAATTCAACTTTGAAATTTTTGAATGAAATTTTTTGAGTGATCTTGACTGTTGCTTGGTAGTCTGTGATTGCCAGGGATTGTCAAATTGAATTCATTTGATTGGGTTTTGAAAAAGTGGGATCTGGGTACATACACTTGATTCCATTTTCAATTGTCATTTAAAATTAGAGTTTGAATGTTTTTGTAAGATTTCAATGTGGGCCTTGGTACATCTTTACTTGTACTAGCAAGGGGTGCAAAGAGGGAGAATTGTATCTGTTGGAATTTGAGTTCTAGGAACACCCAAAGTAGTCTAGTTGCTTAAAATGGCAAAAGTGACCATTTGCCTTTATTAATTCTATTTGATTTCTTTTTCTTTGGATTTTTCCTGGGAATGATCTAGATGATGTGGCATTCATCTTATAATCCTTTTACAAACATTAGAACAAACAAACATGGCAATTTCAAACAAATCCATATTAATGCAACACACATATGCATTCTTAATTATTTAAATGGGAAAAAGTTTTTTGTTAACCCTAAATTGGGTGATTTGGATCTTAATATATTGGATTAAAGTTTTGGGATGTCACAAGAAGTGTGTTTTGAGGATTGTGCATAACATTCATTATGCCGAAGACAATCAATAGAATCTTCTTGATGCTAGAATGCAAAAGAAGATCCAGCTGCTAGAAATGCTGGGATTCATGAATCTTGATCCAACGGTCAACATTCAAAGTTATTCGTACACTATATAGTGGTAAGATAAGATAAGGTAAGATCATGTAGAAGTCAATGATTGTTAGTTACGAGGGAGAAGATTCCAGTATGATGGAGAAGTGTGTTTTGAGGTTTGTGCATAACATTCATTATGCTGAAGACTATCTATAGAATCTTCTAGATGCTAGAATGGAAAAGAAGATCCAACAACTAGAAATGTCAGGATTCATGAGTCTTGATCCAACGGTAAATATTCAAAGTTATTCATACACTATATAGTGGTTTGTAATGAAGACTATCAATAGAATCTTCAAGATGCTAGAATGGAAAAGAAGATCCAACGACTGGAAATGTTTGGATTCGTGAGTCTTGATCCAACGGTCAATATTCAAAGTTGTTTGTACACTATATAGTGGTAAGATCATGTAGAAGTCAACGATTATTAGCTACTAGTAAGTTGCACATGAGGCTCAGATAGTAGACGTATGACATATCATCACTATATACAATTATAATTCGTAAAGCACAAAACATTATATATTTGATCAACATCTATAAAGTATGGGTGTATATTTGGTCCTTGTACTTTGTATCATCATGTAGAATTCAAAGATTATGAGCTACCTAACACAAGTATTTTTTGATAACATGGTCTAGAGAAACAAGGGAGAAGATTCAAGTATGATGGAGAAGTGTGTTTTGAGGTTTGTGCATAACATTCATTATGCTGAAGACTATCAATAGAATCTTCTAGATGCTAGAATGGAAAAAGAAGATCCAATGTCTAGAAATGCTAGGATTCGCAAATCTTGAATCAACGATCAACATTCAAAGTTATCCGTACACTATATAGTGGTAAGATACTCTAGTACTATAGTGGAGCAGTTTTGAATTGGATCCACATCACCAATCCTGATCGTTGGGCTATTAGATCCAGTGGTTCAAAGAAGCAGGATTCATGTTGAATAGTACCTAGAGCAAACTCCACCATGCATGTTCTAGAACCATCATGTCACCACCCCAAAGTTTCAAAACATAGTAGGTTGTATTCTCTCTACTACTATAGTGGAGCAGTTTTGAATTGGATCCATAGCACCAATTATGACCATTGGGCTGTTAGATCCAATGGTTTAGAGCAACTAGATTCGTGTTGAATTGTACTCCCTCCGCCAAAATATAAGGCGCCTAAGGATTAGTCAAAAGTCAACATTTTTTAAGTTTGACCATGATTATACAAAAAAATATAAAAATATGTAATATCAAATTAATATCAATAGATTCACCATAAAGTACATTTTCTTAATATGTCCATTCAATATTGTAGATGTAGATATTTTTTTCTAAATATTTGGTCAAAGTTAGTAAGGTCTGACTTTTGACCAAACCATAGGCGCCTTATATTTTGTGACGGAGGGAGTACAGACCTAGAGCAAACTCCACCATGTTCTAGAACCATCAAGTCACCACCCCCAAAATGCATAAATTATGTCTATCAATAATAACTATCTACACATATTGAGAATACAACCTACTATGCTTTAAAATTTTGGGTTTGGTGACATGATGGTTCTAGAACATGGTGGAGTTTCCTCTAGGTACTATTCAACACGAATGCAGCTGCTCTCAACCATTGGATCTAACATCCGAACGGTCAAGATTGGTGCTATGGATCAAATTCAAAACTTCTCCATTATAGTAGTAGAGAAAGGACACCTTAATAAGGCATACTATGTGGCATCCGCTAAGGTTCACTTTATACATAGTGGAAACTATAAAGTATCTTTAATCCTAAGGTGCACCTCAAGATTGTGTGTTGACCATAGAGAATAGAAAAATCATTTCCCCTCTCTCCTTATTTCATGTGATCATTTTCAAAAGGGGTTCAAAATTTTCAAGATGCAAAATCTTAGTAGCTAGAAGTCGAACAATCTCAACTGATATATTAATTGACCGCTCGATGGGTACCCCCAAAATCTTTTTACATAACACTTTCAAACCAACCTACAATTTATTGCGTGTAGTTCAAATTTGACCTTTTATTTCGATACATCGACATAAAGTCATTCAATAAGTGGACGAGGTCAGCTAGGAACCTTGAAAACTCATACAACATGGGAATCATAAGTAAAACAAATTGGTCCACCTAGCTAATATGTCTAGAAGCTTGGCTTATGGCATTGAGATCCATATTCTTCAGACTTTCTTTACGAAAAAGAATCATCTCGTAATCACTCAGAAAACTGACAATTTTCTTTCCTGATAGTTAGTAGCTCACACCGATGAAATTGTTTACTACAAGAAGATGTACACATCTACCTACGAAAAGACAATTAATTCTAGAGCAATCTATCGCACTTACTTGTAGCTAAAGTTTGACTTAATTTCGTTAAATTGACAAGAAGTCACCAAAGTGTGCGAAGTTAGCTAGGAATCCTAGTACAAAAATAGTTGTCCAACTAGGAATCCCAGTACTAAAAACAGTTGTCCAATTTCGTTAAATTGACAACAAGTCACCGAATTACATGATGTTACCTACGTATAAGAAACCGTGGTCCAGTTTCTGTGATAATTGGGGCGGTTGCATTTTATTTTAACCTTTGTAGGTCTCGTAGGAGCGAGGTACTTGAGAGTTAACACGGTCGGTGGAAGTACAAGTTACATCAAGGATCTCATAAAGAATGAAAATTGCAACCAAGTCCATGCATTTAGCACAAGGACCCTGAAACTGGGCAATAAAGTAATGTGTTTTGAGGTTTGCGCATACTAGCGTTCATCGTTCTAAAGACTATCAGTAGAATCTTTCTAGATGCTAAGAATGGAAAATAAGATCCAATGGTTAGCAATGTTTCGATTTGCCAGTATTGATCCAACTGTTAATGTTCAAAGTTAATCTCTACACTATATGTAGTGGTATGGTATTGTAAGAGATAAGAGACAAGATAAAGATAATATAAGGAGTACTGCGAATGGCTGATCTAATGGTAGGTCTCGTAAGAGCGAGGTGCTTGAGAGTTAACACGGTCGGTGGAAGTACAAGTTACATTAAGGACCTCACAAAAAATGAAAATTGCATCCAACAAGTCCGTCCATTTAGCACAAGGACCATTAAACCGAGTAATGAAGTACTATGTGTTTTGAGGTTTGCGCATACTAGTGTTCATCATCCGAAAGACTATCAGTAGAATTTTTCTAGATGCTAAGAATGGAAAAGAAGATCCAACTATTAGGTATGTTTGGATTTTCCAGTCTTGATCCAACGGTGAATGTTCAAATAAGTTAATCCCTACACTATGTAGTGGTGGTATGCATTGTATTGTAAGAGATAAGAGACAAGATAAAGGTAAGATAAGAAGTACTTCGAATGGCCAATCTAATGGTAGGTCTCGTAGGGGCGAGGTGATTGAGAGTTAACACGGTCTACAGAAGTACAAGTTACATCAAGAACCTCGTAAATACTGAAAGTTACATCCAAGTCCATTCATTTTAGCACAAGGACCCTGACACTGAGCAATGAAGTACTGTGTGTTTTAGGTTTGTGCATACTAGGGTTCATCATGCTAAAGACTATCAATAGAATCTTTTTAGCTGCTAAGAATGGAAAAAAGATCCAACGGTTAGCAATGTTTTGAATTGCCAGTCTTGATCCAACGGTTAATATGTTCAAAGTTAATCCCTACACTATGTAGTGGTATGGTATTGTAAGAGATAAGAGACAAGATAAATGATAAGATAAGAAGTATGTGAATGGCCAATCTAATGGTAGGTCTCGTAAGAGCGAGGTGCTTGAGAGTTAACACGGTGGGTAGAATTACAATTTACATCAAGGATCTCATAAAAAATGAAAATTCCATCCAAGTCGATGCATTTATCATAAGGACCCTGAAACCGAGTAAAGAAGTACTCTATGTTTTGAGGTTTGCGCATACTAGTGTTCATCATGCTAAAGACTATCAATAGAATCTTTATAGATGCTAAGAATGGAAAAGAAGATCCAACGGTTAGCAATGTTTGGATTTGCTAGTCTTGAAATCCAACGATGAATGTTCAAAATAAGTTAATCCCTACACTATGTAGTGGTGGTATATATGGTATTGTAAGAGATAAGAGACAAGAGAAAGATAAGATAAGAAGTACTGCGAATGGCCGATCTAATGGTAGGTATCGTAAGACGAGGTGCTCGAGCGGTCGCTGGAAGTACATGTTACATCAAGGACTTTATAAAAAATGAAAATTGCATCCAAGTCCTTGCATTTAGCACAAGGACCCGGAAACCGAGTAATGAAGTACTATGTGTTTTGAGGTTTACGCATACTAGTGTTCATCGTGCTAAAGACTATCAGTAGAATCATTTGAGACGCTAGGAATGGAAAAGAAGATCCAGCGGTTAGCAATGTTTGGATTTGCTAGTCTTGGTCCAATGGTCAATGTTTCAAAGTTAATCCGTACACTATATGAAGTGGTATGGTATTATTATACATAAGAGATAAGGCAAGATAAAGATAAGATAAGAAGTACTGCGAATAATTGTCGATCTAATGGTAGGGCTCGTATGAGCGACGTGCTTTGAGAGTTAACACGGTGGGTAGAATTACAATTTACATCAAGGAACTCATAAAAAAGTAAAATTGCATCCAAGTCCTTACATTTAGCACAAGGACGACCTTGAAACTGAGCAATGAAGTGTGTGTTTTGAGCTAGAGGTTTACGCATACTAGCGGTCATCGTGCTAAAGACTATTAGTAGAATCTTTCTAGATGCTAACAATGGAAAAGAAGATCGAACGATTAGCAATGTTTGGATTTGCCATTCTTGATCCAACGGTCAATGTTCAATGCTAATCCGTACACTATATGTAGTGCGTAGTACGGTATGATATTGTAAGAGATAAGACAAGATAAAGATAAGATCAGAAGTACTACGAATGGCCGATCTAATGGTTGGTCTCGTAGGTGCGATGTGCTTGAGAGTGAACACGGTCAGTGGAAGTATAAGTTACATATCAAGGACCTCATAAAAAATGAAAATTGCATCCAAGTCCATGCATTTAGCACAAGGACCATAAAACTGAGCAATGAAGTGTGTGTTTTGTGGTTTGTGCATACTAGCGTTCATCGTTCTCATCAAGACTATTAGTAGAATATTTCTAGATGCTAATAATGGAAAAGAAGATCCAACAGTTAGCAATATGTTTGGATTTGCGAGTCTTGATCCAACTTGTCGTCAAAACTCTCGTTGGATGGTTTCTCATATAGTAATTGTGACCCCCCGATGGGTACCTCCAAACGCTTTTTCGTAGAACTTTCACAGTATACTAAAATTTACTTATACTAGTTCAAATTTGACCTATTTTTGATAAATCGACATAAAGTCATTCAAGTGGGCGGAGTTAGGTAGGCAGTTTTGAATTGGATCCATAGCACTAATCGTGACCGTTGGGATATTAGATCCAATGGTTAAGAGCAGTTGGATTCGTGTTGAACAGTACCTAGAGCAAACTCCACCATGTTCTAGAACCATCATGTCCCCCTTACGCCCCCCCGGCTAAAAAATTGATAGTATAGTAGGTTGTATTCTCAATATGTGTAAATAGTTATTATATTATACTTAATGTATGCCTTTTTCTCTAAAAATACTATTGGTTAATAACAACTTAATGTTTGTTAAATCATATTTCATACAGTATATACGAGTGTGGCACGTTCCTGTGAGTGTGTGCGTGTGAAAACTTTGGCTTGTGGCATTTATTTAGATCAATATTCTTCAGACTTCCTTTACATGAGAGAATGATCATGACATCACTCAGAAAATTGAGAATGTTCTTTCCTGGTAGTTGGAAACTCACACCGACGACATTGTTTACTACAATAAGATGCACCCATCTACCTCTGAAAAGACATTTAATTCAAGAGCAGTATATCACACTTACTTATAGCTCAAGTCTAACTTAATTTCATTAAATTGATGCAAAAGCTTAGCAAGAAGTTGAACCGTACCTATATATCATCAAAACTCTTATTTGTTTCCCATATATTAATTGACCCATCCCCCCGATATATGGGTACCTCCAAGAGAGATCTTTCGTCAAACTTTCAAAGCAACCTACAATTTACTTGTGGTAGTTCAATTTTTACCTAATAATTTTGATAAATCGGAATAAAATCAATAAAGTGGGTGAAGTTAGCCCGGCAGTTTGAGAACTCATAAAACATGGGAAATCGTAAGTACAACATGTTGGTCCACAATATATGTCTAAAAACTTGGCTCGTGTGTCATTCAGATCCATCTTCTTTGCACTTGCTTTAAGGGAAATAACAATCTCATCATCACGCTCAGAAAAAATTGAGAATGTTCTTTCCTGAGGTAGTAGGAAACTCATACTGATGGAATTGTTTACTACAACAAGATGCACAAATAGACCTCCGAAAAGACATTTAATTCAAGAGCAATCTATATCGCGCTTACTTGTAGATCAAGTTTCACCTAATTTCGTTAAATTGTTAAGATGTAAAATCTATCTTAGCAAGAATTTAAACCTATTGTCAAAACTCTTGGTGTTTTGCGATATATTAATTGACCACCCGAGGGGTAGCTCCAAAAGCTTTTTCAAAAAACTTTCAAAGCAACCTACAATTTTCTTAGACATGAGGCTAGTAAATTTCTAAGCTACGTATAGTAAGGGCGTGTGCAGTGTCTAGAAGTAGCTATGAAAACTACTTTTGGTCCAGCGTTTAGAACTGAAGTGGGTCCAAACAACCATGCTAAAAATAAAAACAGACTATTATCCAGTGACTAGTGGGCCCTCCCAATTGATTCTCTTAGACATAATTCTATCACTAGAATCACCTTGAAGAATAATTTTGTTAGCACTACCCACTCCACCGTTAAGATATATGTTTAAGACTTGACACCATGCGTGCTCTGATGTTTGGGGCCAATGGGCTCACTACCGTAGGACCCTGTTGTTATTAGTGGTCTAGTTATATCTATAGCAGCCAACGAATGTTAGCTCTGACTCCTCTAGCTCTTTGTTCTTGATGAAGCCTCGACGCTCGACTTTGAAGGATGGTTACAAGGGGCAGTAGGAGACGACGTTCCTGTCGATAGCGAGGTGCCTATGGTGACTTCGTCAAGCTCAGGCCCCCCACCGAATAGTAGGATGATGTGTGTTCATGTGTTCATAGGGAGGAGTGTGTGTATGCATTTATGAGCGTGTGCGTTTTCTAGTGGATTTTCGCAAAAATGAGATATATGGGCCTTCCGTTTATATTAAGTTTTTCTCGGTTTTCCCAAAGTAATTGTAATGGTCACTGGTGTCTAGGGTCTATGGGCTCACTACCGGGGGGCCACATTATTAGTGGTTCAATTACATCCCATAGTAGCCAGCGAATGTGAGCTTCGACCCCCTAGCACTTCCTTCGCCACGAAGCCTCGGCGCTCGACTTTGAAGGATGTTTATGAGGGTAGTGAGAGGCGACATTCCCTTCAATATATAGTGAGGTGCCTATGGTGACTTCATCAAGCCCAAGCCCCGCGGGATCAGTCTCAAGATCTAGTCTTTCTGAAGTGCTCATAGGTGTAGGGTGTGCGTACCTGCATTCATAGGGGTGAGTGTGTGTATGCATTTGTGAGCATCTCCGTTGTGTAATGGGTTTTCGCAAAAATAGAGGGGGGCTTTGGTTTATTTATTTATTTATTGAGTTTTGATAAGTTTTCCAAAAGTACTCCATGTAATGCAAGTCAAACTAGGTGAGTGATGTTTGGGGGCCCACGGGCTCTCTAGCGCGGGCCCCAGTTATCAGTGGTCGAGTTAAATCCAATACGGAGTAGTAGCCAGCGAATGTGAGGACCGGCTCACCTACCTCTTCCTTCTCCATGAAGCCTCTATACTAGGATTTGAAGGCACGCTCTTTTTTTGAGCAATCTCGGCAGATTCAGTCGTGCCGGTCCAGCGAACGACGGGGGATCTTGATGCGCAAGGCGGCCGGGTAAGGGTAAGTACACCAGAGTTCATAGTCTTAGTTTATTTTCTCGAATTCAGCTTATGGGTTCTCTCCTTTTGGGGTTTTTCTCTATTCTGTCTGTCTCGATCGACGATGTTTCCTGGGTTCAGATGCCGGCAGGGATGGTAGTGCAGAGTGGTACGGCATCGTTACCGATGCGGATCGTCGACATTGGTGGGATTGCGCCCTGGCGCCCCATCGTCGTGTCGCGTTCGACGGAACAAACTTCGGCCGCAGGTTCTTGGGTTGCAACTACGAATGTGAGCACTGCACGTTCGTCCACTGGGTAGATCTACCGCACTCACATTCGCTGTAGCGCATGATGATGTCCCTGTGGTTACAGCTCGAGATCCGCGATGACCTCGAAGAGGAGGAGTAGGAGCACCATTTGATGCATGCCGAGGAGATGGCTGCAGAGTTAACAGATGTCTCCAACTCACTACACTCAGTCGTAAATAGGATAGATGCTCTTAGATTTGGGTAATTAGAGGTGGACATTAGGTTCTTAACCAAGTACGGTCTACAATCTAGATATTTAGCATGCTCATGATGCTTTTGGTGGCTGGCTGTAGATTCCACTAATAATTAAGTAATCCCCATTTGTTTACTAGTACTCACCATCGCATAGTACTACCAAGTTAAATTACACTAGGTTAATTAATATGGGAGTAGTTGACAGTCTGCTTACAGCCTGTCTAGATTTTGTGGTTACTAATAATTGATCTAGTTTATGTGTTACTGCTGTCTCTATCTCTATACGAGTATCGCAACATTTTTTGCACATGTGTGCACCTCCCCCATCGTGCACCTTCTTTACCCAGTAGTGTCCACATTTCCATCGCATCAGTGCAATCTCCAGTGAGACCGCAACCATCCGGATAGTTGTTTAGGTGATTGCTATTTAAAATAGTAGATCTATATGCCACATTAGGAAGATGGGATCACCATGGATGTAGCCATGGAATTAGTTATAAGGTCCACTAAAAATAGGTAAGTATATGCTGCCAAGAAGAGTCTTATGAGGATGGGAAGCTTGCCCCTGGCTTTATTTAACAAAACGTTCCTCTACTGAACAATGCAGATGTAATTTGCTGCATATCGTTCATAAACAAATTGTTGTTTGCTGGTGTCCTACATTGCTGAGTTCTTTAAATTAAATTTTTCGTTGAAGGGGAACACGCCCAATCCTTGGCATTAGATTAATGCACGTATCCTTCTTTGCATTGCAAAGTTGATGTGTTCTTTCCAAAAATTTACTGGTTTTGCTGCATTTCATTTAGCATCATGCGCATGTCCCACCCGTGGAGGAGGCATTATCGAGTGGCAAGTGTTTTTATGTATCAAGCTGCTTTGTTGGAAATTCATTAACCTATACTTTGTCCTCGAAAACATTTTTTCGATAAAGAGCGCTTTATTACTTAAAATGTCCCCTAAAACATACTGATCATTTTTGTTGCATCATGATTTGCAGAAACAAAGTCATTCTGATCTGTTGCCACTTACTAATGGTAGGACTGCTCATGTGCTAGCTAAGAAGGCAAACCCTAAAGTACGATGCTTTTCATATCGGTTATGTTTCCCATGTCTGGGCAATATGCCTCTATGGTTCTTTGCCATTTGCTGTACCACTATGGAGCTTGCATGATGTGTGCAGCTGAATTTGGATTCTTTTGTGAAACGAGATTTTGGTTTTTTTGAAATGAGAATCTGGTTTAATTTTGGATTTGTTATCTGCGGTTTCCACCTTACTCATATTGCTCATGGCGTAATGGTGTTGGACACTACAAGGATTTAACAATTGCCCGTCTCTAAGAGAAATACAAAGCTCATAGCACATGATTTCGTCCCTTCAAGAGAAAGTGAAACACTAGGACAAATAGATTAGGCGCCTGAAGGAAGAAGTGTCCACATGCACTAAGCGAATAGCTGATTTGACCGTAGGATGGAATATATCAATTTTAGTTGCTCATGATGTTGCTATTGGTTTTCAAAAGTTCATACTGACAACTTAGTTCCCGTGTTGCCTAATGTGGATGGCGATGAGTTGATTGGCCAGGTGTAAAACGGGATCTTGGAACAAGTGGGAATATGACCTGACAATATTTTTAATTCGGCTCTAGAAGCAGATGGGACCCTGATAGAAATTCGATATTCTCCACACCCATACAATCCCGATCCTTCAAAAGATGAGGAAATCTGTAAAACATATTGACCACTCTACTTTCATTTTTTAAGGGTTTGTGTCTCTTGTGAGGATGACTATTTGTTAACTCAGGTACTATAACTATTTTTTTGCTCTGCTGGTGTGTGGTGTCCACGAATCTATATATTTGATGTACTATTATGACATATATATTGGACCTGGCTTTATGTGACTATATTTGGCAACAACAGTCATCTTATTCGAACTTGCGGTGGTTTTTTACCTTTCAATTTTGTCCTTCTAAGATCTATTAATGCCAGTTGCGAGTGATTTGTTAGCATGTTTTTGGTAGTAAACCAAAACTTGTAGATCTAGATTGTGGAATTTCAGGTCGATGTTTGTACTCTAGATCTTGATGTCATAGAAAGGGCATGCTTCTACCACCTGGAATATTTTACCCAGCAATTCATTGTATCACACGAATAAGTGCACAAACTTGATGTCTTTAGGTGGGAAACTGAGCAACACAAGTGCACAAACTTGTATCAGTCGTGTGGTTGCTACTATTAATAGAGCAGGGGTTTCCCCTAAAAAAAGCGGGGTTCGCAAAAAAATATAGTGGGGCGAAAGTTAGTTTCGAGTTCGAGGAAGCTCAGTTGTGTGCCCCTCAACCCCATCGTCATCTTCTCCGCCTGGCCGCTCTCCCTCGACTAGACCGTCCCTGCCGCTCCACCATTGAACACCACTGCACCGTCGTTCGCTAGTATGTACATCCCCAACCTCCAGCCATTACTGGCGTTCTGAAGGATAGAATGCATTTTTTTGAGCATTGGTAGCTAAATAAGCTGGTGGCGTTATAGGAAATGGAATTGGCATTGGCAGAGCATTTTCTACATCGGCAGATGCTTGTAAAGTAGAGGTGGATGCTAAAGCAGCACCAGCGGATACATGTGAAGCAGATGCGGAGGCTGATGCTTGTACCGCATCGGAGTCTTGGGCAGCGTTGAGGGATGCTTGGAAAGCACTAGAGGCGAAATCGAAATCCTCGTCGGCTGCTGCTGGAACAAATTCGGCTATGTTGGCTGCCGCTGCCAAAGCGACGGCCGCGTGGGATGCTAGGAATGCGTTGGCTCGTTGTCGTGCTTCTTCAGCGTCAACGGCTATGGCTCGTCATTCGTCGGTGGCGCCTGCTCCATCTTCTTAGAACTCATCGACCCCATTGTAAGTTCTGTGTTGGATTTTGTCTCCCTGACTTCCTCCCTCATTTGCGTATTCTGCTCCGGGGTTTTTTCTGGACGCAGTGGATATTAGTTTAAACTAGTAGTAATAGGAACATAAAAATCTATTTAATCACAAACTAGTGATCCAAATGGGATGAAACTTTCACATGATTCAAACCTAGGCACCCATGATTTATTGATTTTTTGTCAATTTTTTCAAATAGTTTTACTTTTTAGTTCAAAATCTGAGCTACTGTCATACGTTTGATCTAAGATGGAAGGTGGATCCTGGGGCAAGTCACCGTGCGACTTGGGTTCACCAAGTCACTAAAGCTGCGTCCTTTTTTCTCCCCTTCTTTATGATAAAACCAGAAAATTCAGGTGGGGGCCTTTCTGTCCTCCCCGATGACCAAAAAAAAAGTGCTTCATTCCCTTTGCCCAGTTCCGACATGCTGAAGCATTTTGTGGTGCTTTCGTACTACTCTGGTTGATTCCTTGTGTTGTTTAGGTTATTTTGTTGACAAGCTCTACCTTTTAGGTAGTTTTTCAGATGCGTGCAGTTTAGGAAATTTCGATGATAAATTTTCCTGTCAAATTGTATGATGCATTGCGGAGTTTACTTAATTCTTTTTGTAGGGTTGTGCATTGTGCATGGTGCTATTTACTTAATTCTGATGATGCACTTGTGCTACTTGCATCATCCTACCAGCTTTGGTGGAAGATCATATGCAACAATCAACGACTTGCCAGGCAATGTATTTGGTCAGATTCTTGTCAGGCTTCCTCCACACCCATTCTGCATACTAAGGGCATCAGTCGCCCAAAAATGTTGGATGGACTTCATGGGAAGCAACGATTTCAAAAGGCTAACCCTGTCACACAATAGAGGAATGCCGTTACTTGGGTTTTTCACCAACAACTCTGAGGAAGCTGAACATGCTGGTGGAAGTACATAAAGCCTACAAACCATATGTACTCGGATGTCACAATGGTAGGGTGCTACTTCATTATCCGCAAGGGTCTAACATGATAAAGGCCTAGGATCCAATCAGTGGAAGTGAAACAATGATACCAGAACCACTAATTTGGTGGAGACATGAGTATGATAGCGGCACGATTCTCTATTCGAGAAATCATGGGCAATTCTCTTCACACTAGTGCAGCAATTTGTGGGTTGTTTGGATAGTAACTAATGGTAACCAAGCACTGGTGCAGAGGTACTCATCAGAGTTTGGAAAATGGGAAGACTGAATTGAACCTACTGAGATGCTGGCTAAGATTGATCGCAGGCCGTCAACTCTCATAGGGGATATTTTGTACTAGCCAATAATGAACTCCAGATATATAATTGCCTTCGACAACGTGACAACAAAACTGTGTTATATTGATTACCCCCATGAGACACATGATATTTCCAGACGTAATTTTTTCATTGCTAAGGGGCATAATGGAGATGTTGCCCTTGCGGTTATAAGATACTTCACTCTAAACACATGGTCCAGTGCAAGATCATCAATAGGCAAATGAGAAGTTTGGGTGCCTCATGTAAAGGTTGAGTTGGATACTCTCCTTGGCCTTGATAAATCATGGGCATATGGTGGGAAATATGTAGTAAGTTTACTCTGCGCATTTGAGGATAGAGAAATGGTGGTTATATGGGCGAAGGAGGGAGTATTCAAATTAAATCTCAGCAACATGAAGTCTAAGAAGTTTAGATCTCGTAAATGTTGGTGTACTTTACATCCCTACATTATGACACCTAGTTAGTGCAGTCATTCATGTGAAACCCTTGCATTTTTGTACACCTATGATTTTGTTGATCATTTTGTTCATTTCCTTCAGCAACCGACGTGATTCAGAGTGCTAAATCAAAGAAACGAAAAGGAAGTCATGTCAGAAACATAGCTGATTCAGACTACAACATCAAGGAGATGAAAATAACACTCGGATTAACAAGCAAGGCTTATTTGGGCAAGCATCTGTTTGCCCAGGTTGTGTTATTTGGAGTTGCAGTCTTATGTTTGTTTGTTTTGGTAGCTGATGGAACTGTGGTGGCACCTTTGTTTGTGCTGCAGTCATAGTGGTAGGGGCTGGAATATTAGAGTTGTCTGTTCGTTTTGGGGGCCAATGTGTGTTTGATAAAACATTGTCTTATATGATGAAATGGTGTTCTCTATATAGTAGTGTATGCATGATGAAATCTTGTTTTATGTGTTCTACATATACTTTAGCTGGTGTTTGTGTTTTGATTGTATGTTATAGTAGAAGTATTTGTTTTGCATCAGGCTTTGTATTTGATCTTAATTAGTACTACCATTTAGTTAGTGCTTCCTATAGAAGAGTCTGTGCTGACACCTAAATAATTAGTAGACCTTAGTTGCACACCATTTTCACATGCTTGAATCAGACCTACTTTAGACATTTGTTTGTTGTTATGTTAAACAAACATTCTTGTATGGGAGATCTACATTTTCATACGCGTGGTAGATAATCACTCTCCCTGACTTGGATCCCTGAAATTGATGGAGAACGGCCTATTTTCTAATTATTCTTTGGACAATCTCCAAATTCAAAATCACCGTCGACTGCCAAAACCTACCGCCTACCCCGTTTGAATTGGAGGCATCAGTTGATGTGAGTCTCACCTTAAATTCCTGACCAGATGGTGTTCGACCTACACAACCTTTTTTCTAGTAATAAAAACTTGGCCGGCAGCCAAATTCAAAATCATAATCGAGCAGGAAAATAACACACCGACCCTGAAGCATTTCACACCCCTCCGTTTCAAAGAATTTCCAGCAAAATCACCCACCGAGGTAGTACCATTTTTATATTATTACATGGACACTAGCCAAATTTAAAATATGAATCAAGCGGCAAAATTTACTTGATATGCGGTGTGAATCGGGTGTTTTCCACGTGGCATTTTGCATGACATCAGCAGTCAACATGCCTGGTGAATAGATCTATGACGGAACAAGTTTTCGTGGCTGAAGGATGCAATCTCCCATGGTCAGAAAAAAACCATGGTAGATTCTTTTGTGACGGGGCTTTTACCATGAAGGGCATCCGTCGTAGAAGAAATTTTAGCCACGAAAAATTGGCCTTCAACCACGAAAATTGTCCGTTGTAAAAGCCAACTTTTCTTGTAGTGGTTATGCCATTTCTTAGGATGAACCAGCACTAGATAAGGAAGTAATGGCATCCCTTGTGAACCTGTAGAATAGGCTATGCAAACCAACATGTTCCTTGTTCCATTTTGATCTATATGCAAGAAGAAGGAAATAGTTAGTGATGCAGCTTTTGAAGAACCAGATGACAAGAACAAAATTATAATCGAATTAGTACGAAGAGTTTAAACGGCTACTATAGGATAGCAGAATAATGCCAAGGAGCAGATAATAGTAGGAGCTAATCTCAGGACGAACCAGATAGATTCAATAACTATAGAGCAAAGAATCCACACTAATATTTTCCGCTGACTTCATATTTTGCAAGAATTACACGGTAGAAGGAAATTACTGTTGTATGTAGTAGCTAAGAACATGTGCATGACAAAATAATAGAAAAATGGTACTCCTCAGTCGGTGGGATATTTTGAATCAAATTTTATGAAACGATGGGGCGGGAAATTCTTCAAGGTAGGTGGGTGATTTTCCCGCTCGATTGAGATTTTGAATTTGTCTAGCCTCCATCTACTAATAGAAAAAAGGTAGTAGACCGTACGCCATCTGTCCAGGAATTCAAGGCCGAGAGTCACATCAACTGATCATCCATAAACATTTTTTTGCACAGAAACTTGGATACCCTTTTAATGCCCAGTTACCGCTGTTAACAGCCATAGAAACCGTGGTGGAAGCCAAGCCTAGCCAAGGCCTGCTAATAATTAAGTGGGCCAGCCCATTAGGAGAACCCAATAAGATTATAGCCCGTTACTTTTTTTTCTAACACTTTTTGAAATGGGCCCAAAAGATGTGGCCAGCAGCGGCCCACGAATGTTAGGCCCGTTATAGTTTCGGCCTATAGAAGCCCACAATATTCGAATATTGTGCGACATGTTAACAGGCTGCGTCAAGTAGGCCCGATATTGTTAAGGCCCATGGTCAGCCTTTTACCATACTGTCCGTCAACTTCTCGGGCCCACCAGCAGCGTACAACTGTTCTGATATGGTACGATTCTGGCCTTCCAATATGTTTGGCATGGTACTATTCCTGTCTGGTAAAATTTCCAGCCTGCTACTATTCTACCACATTACTATTATGGCCATCTACTGTTCAGGTCCGTTACTGTTGTGGTCCTTTACTGTTCTGGCGTGCCACTTTTCTGGTCTGTTACTGTTCTGGCCCGTTACTGAGTTGGGTTGCCTCTGTTCTGGCATGTTGCTATTTTGGCATGTAATTATTTTAACCTCTTACTGTTTTGGCCTATTACTGTTTTGGCCTATTATTGTTCTAGCCTATTACTATTACTGG
This sequence comes from Avena eriantha, assembly GCA_910589775.1. Taxonomy (NCBI): domain Eukaryota; kingdom Viridiplantae; phylum Streptophyta; class Magnoliopsida; order Poales; family Poaceae; genus Avena; species Avena eriantha. The sequence continues at coordinate 249,624,003 of OU342743.1, read as the reverse complement.
TTGCCACCTGAGGGTAGGCCCATTACGGTCGTGGACACCTACAGTTTCGGCCTTTCTAAAGACCAAGAAAATATCATAAAAGGAGTATAATTAGCGAGAATCGTTTATTGTTCATGGTAGGCTTAATACAATAAGGGCAAATAACAAAGACCTAAACTCTTACCTGATCGACCTGGCTGGCGCAGTTATGATACCGTCTACCACCATACATGGACGGCGTCAACTAAATGCCTACATGGCCTAGCTAAAAGATGCCTACATGGCCTATGCGAGTTATCTAGATATTACATTAGCTGCAAACTTCTTAAAAATATTACATAATATCAACGCTTGGGAAAGAAAATTAAGTATTTCAGTTGACAATCAAGTTGATTGCATTATCATTAATTTGCTTTCTCAATCCATCAACTGCATCTCCCTTTGAGTGTGACAGTTACATCGGAAAACCACCTTGAGACATGATCTTGCAGCCCCCTCTTTGGTGGAAATAGCAATAATTGCAGTCTGAAACTAAGTAATAACAAGTTAATACAACAAACAAGACAAACTACTCATAGCTAAGAATGAACCAGATAGAAATTATAATCGCATCACACGAGAACTTGTATAGCAGGAATGAAAATGAGAAATGAAATATATATTATAGAGGATAGTTATCTCATTGAGTAGGACGAACAAGAATGAGATGCGAGATATAGTGGTGTTGCACGTGAACCTGTAGAACAAGAAAAACAATCATTACAAAAGTGTGCCTACAATGAAATGAGCAATCCAACAAAGTGTTTTTTAGAATTTCAGAAAATATATACTAGGCAGGTCATATAAGCAAATATATATGGAAGCAGTGGTATTTCCTGGAATGCAAGAGACGTATGGTGATTCAAAATATACGGTGAGCTACAAAATGTCATGCAGTTTCTGTCATAGCTATGAATCAACCAGATAGAAATATAATGGCATCATAAGAGAACTTCTAGAGCAGGAAGGCAAACCATGAGTGAACTACATAGTAGAGAACAATTATGCTATTTCTTAGGACGAACCAGCACCAGATAAAGAAATAATGGCATCGCTTCTGAACCTGTATAAGAGGCTATGCAAACCATCATGTTCATTGTTCCATTCTAGGCTCTATGCAAGAAAAGGAAAATAGTTAAAGTTGCAGCTTTTGAAGAACAAGATGGCAACAACAAAATTATAATCGAATTAGTATGAAGAGTCTAAATGGGTACTACAGGACAGCATAACGATGGCAAGGAGGAAACAATAACAGGAACTTATCTCATGACGAACCAGATAGATTCAGTAATTGTGGAGCAGGGAATCCAAACTAATATTTTCCACAAATTTTACATTTTGCAAGAACTACACGATAGCATGCAATTACTATTGTTCGGAGTAGCTAAGAACATGTGCATGAATTCAAAATTTGTAGAGAAGTGAATGCAAACAAACATGTCCAGTGATCTAATCCATAGTAGCTAGCATGAAGAATAGGTGTGTGCTTTGACTGGGTGTACAGGATGATTAGAAAAATGTAGTTCACTCCGACAGGCTTGAACTTGATGTACTGCTGACAAAACCAAAAAGAGTTGGTGATTTGGTTATCATGGCCGGATAGGCTTCTAAGCATCATCCGTATAGGCGCGGGTGACATCCTTGTCACCCAGGGTGCTGCGGTTGCGCCGACTGTTTGCATCGGGGAAGCAGATCTTGGGCACTCGATGCTGGCTTGAGAGCGGTGGACAAGGGAGAATTGGTGCACTACACGGCGGTTCAGGTAAGGTACGGGTGGGGAGGATGCTGGCGGTGTTGATGCAGATCTTGGGCAGTCATTGACAGATTCAGCACCGTGAAGGGGAAAGTGGGAAAATGATATCAGGTGCGGTGGACGACGACGGACTCGGTGACCAAGGTCATGTGCGGTGGATGTCAGTGAAGAGGCAATGATGCTTTGGATGAGACCACAGCTGATGCAGCTCCGGTATACTGTTGGCTGAGGAGTGCATGGTGTCTGAGAAGTGCTGCGGGAGGTTGCGGGAGCAAGAAATTTCGAAGTGTTTGAAATGGATGGGCACGAGGTAGTGGGAACCACGTGATTTTGATATCGTTTGAAACAGAGGGGTGCTCGAAATTTCGCAGTGTTTGAAATCGAGTGGAGCGAGGGAGTGGGGACCACGTGATTTTGGTATCGTTTGAAACGGAGGGGAGCCAGACATTTCGTAGTGTTTGAAATGGAGGGGGGCAAGGGAGTGGGGACCACGTGATTTTGGTATCGTTTGAAACGGAAGGGCGCCAGAAATTTCACAATGTTTGAAATGGAGGGGCATGATGGAGTGGGGACCACGTGATTTTGGTATCGTTTGAAATGAAGGGGCACCAAAAATTTCACAGTGTTTGAAATGGAGGGGCACGAGGGAGTGGGGACCATGTGATTTTGGTATCGTTTGAAATGTAGGGGCGCCAGAAATTTTGCAGTGTTTGAATTGGAGGCGCGCGAGGGAGTGGGGACCACATGATTTTGGCAGTCTAGCAATCTTGTCCGTCCATCCCAAATCAACGGGCCATAGGGGATACCTTCCCTTCGAAGGTTTTGGCGCGGACGCCTATGCAAGAAATCGCTGGGTCTCCCAGAGTAGACTATAGGGGTAGATGTGTAGGTTACTGTAGTAGCAGACCATTAATTGGGCTAGCTGGCGTGATGTCATTTTGGCGCTCCACGAGTTCAAACTTTTACTTATGGTGGTCAGGAGTGAATGCATGCAACTCAAAAAAAGGTACTTACGTGATTACATATATGATATTATTAGGATACTGAGTTGCATGCATTGTGTAGTAATGAGTGGATTCTATTGGGTTGATCATTGTCTTACTCGTATTCTCTCTCAATATGTATGTTGATCACAGTCTAGTTACTGAATTGCATGGATGTGAGCACAATTGATTGAGTGACAGACCTTTTTTTTGTGCGGTCGAGGCCCCCGTCCGCTGATGACCCTCGCTAATCAACGCAGCTCACACATAAGTGTATTTTTACGTAGTAGTAGTAGGAACATCATCCAGGGAGACAGAGTTCAGTGTCTATCAATCTTATCCATCCAATCCAAAATCAACGGGTTAAAGCGGATACCTTCCCTGCGAAGGCTCTAGCAGGAATGCCTATGCAAGGAATCGTTGGTTGGCCGTGGGTAGACTATAGGGGTAGATGTGCTTGTGGCCCAAAGTACTCCAGACAATAGCTGGGTGTCCCTGACGCTGACGGTGCATTTTCTTTTCTAGATAGACACCGCGCCTCCTGGTAGTATATACTACTACTGTCTAAACGGCGGAGCGCAATTGATTAAGAAAGATTCCCTGAGGTGAGTCTAGTACTACACAATGTCTACTGCAATAAAGAAATGAAAAAGGAACCAGAGGAGAGAACAAGGTTGAACAAAACTTGTAACTTAAACATAGACTATAGCATGCATAAGATATTAGTCTATGTTAATACAGGAATTGACTAATTATTAGGTAATAGACTAATCTCAGCTTGGTATTTGTGACTAACTCACTGCGAAATAAGCAATTTTACTGAGTAGGACCCTTAGACCAGCCACATTGTATTGAAAAAGCGATTCCTAACCTTCTCTCACCTCCTATTGAACAGGTTCTATACATTTTAGGAATCGGTTCATGCAACCTGACACAAAGAAGCGGTTCAAGAACCGTGGGGCCAAGTGGTAGAAATGTGAGGGGAGCCAGGATGCATGCATGCAGAGAAAGCAAATAGTTTCCTTATTTCATGCAACTTTGGGCCAAGCGGTAGAAATGTGAGGAGATCTAAGATGCATGCATGCAGAGAAAGTAAATAGTGGGTCCCACCAGCGATTCAATACACTATAGCTTTCCCATAGCAGTTCCAAATTCTGACAATTTTTTTTTGAACCGACGCAACGGTGTGGCTGATACACATGTAGTTATTTACACTATGACTAGGTTAAAAGGATTCTTCACCTAGATTTTGCTTATCTCCAACAGCAACCGTATATTATCTCCCCTATATGATAACCACAATATTTTAATAGGAAGAGCAAAAAAATCACCCAATAACTCACTCAACTATGTAGGGGACACATAAAGGGAAGATAGAATAGTTGATAAGTATACTAGACACTGGATCCCTACACATCTGACAAAGTAGAAAGTATGACCAAATTTAAAGATCACTCATTGATGATTTAATTATTTTGATTTATCAGACATACTCTCCTTCCATCCTAATTTTTCTGAAAATGCCCTCCAACCTAATTAAAAAGGATGTCACATATTTGACTAAATTTGAATGTATATGTACACTAAATAGTGACTACTATACGGCAAGTATATCGTTACAAAAGCTCCACAGAGTGCATTCAAACGCTAAAGAGTGCAATATAATTATGCAAAGGCGGATGAGAAAAAACGATCCATGCACCCAAAACAAATAAAAAGGAGGGCCACGATGGTAAGTCCTCCGCTTCCTAGTTCCTACTCCAAGAATCGGCGATTGCAACACTGTGGCTACCCTGTGGAGGCAGGGCCTCGATGACCTCCACAATGGTCGCGACCTCGATGGACAACATTAGATGGCTTCTCTCTTCCTACTTAGCAGGGCGTTACCTGGACGATCTCCGTAATGGTAGCTACTGGCTGTGGAGCTCTGTGACTTCCTTCTTCAAATTTTCGCACTAAGCACGAAGCGTGGAGGAGTCACGCTCGTAATATCGTGCGAGCTTCATTTGAAAAGCCAAGTCGGCTCGGAGGCGATCACACTCTAGGTTGATCTTAAAGTTTTTGTGAAGAATGTTGATGTTATGGCTGTACATTTCATCTACTTTGGCCGAGATTCTCGCCCTGACTTCCTGCATGGAAAATGCATCATCAGTAAGAAAGCATGGAGTGCATGCAGAGAAGAACATAAAATGTCAATACATGTATATTGACTATAGTACCTCTCTTCTACGACCGAGAGCGGGCATGAGGGCATCGTATGCGTCAGAGATATCCGTCGTGCCATCGACCCGTGGGGTGGAAAATTCGATGCTTGAGCCACCTGCCCTGGAAGATGTATAGAGACAGTTCAATAGTAGGAGCAGACAGCCCAGGAATCAACAGAAGTACAAAACTACCCGGACTCTTGGTCCCCATGATAGCCGCTCTTCGGATACATGCGCGAAGACGAGCCCTCACCCCATGGCTGGTCACCTTTCTCAGCCCGAGCCTACAGGTCACCCTGCCAGTGAGATTTCTCCATGGCTCTAACCACCACCATCTTGCTATTCTCCCGAGGAGATAGGATATTTTGTGACATCGCTAGATGAAGAAGTAGAGAAGAAAGGGAGGAGAAATGGAAGAAAATGGTTTCTGTGAAGGCGGAGCGAGGTAGTACTAGTAGGAGGAGAGAGGAGAGTGAATAGTGGAAGCAAATTGTCAAGTACTAGGTCTCGTCGCCGGCCTTCGAGAAATCTCGATGGTCCATCAAGCGATCGAGCTACTAGCTGCAAATATTTACGACCCACCCAAAGTTTGTGGAGAAATTTGGCTAGATATATAGTGGTGCAATCAATTGGCTTATGTTGTACTAAGTGGGTCCCATCTTTAGGATTGCTTTTTGCTGGCCAGTCTAGTAAATTTCTAGTAGATTCAAAAAAAGTCTAGTACGTACATTTCTTAGCCACGTTAGGAATGGCTCACGATGTGGTTGCTCGTAGAAGTAGTACTCCCTCTGATCCATATTTACATGTCGCTAAAATGGACGTATCTACCAATGCATCAAAGGGAGTAGTAGTAGTAGTAGTCATATTGAATATACTTAGGGCTTGACGCATAAGCATCACAAACGGTCGCCAAAAGATCGAACGACAAACTTGAAGATAACTTAGGGATTCTTTGGATAAAGGATTTAAAAACATAGGAATTTGACTCAGTCATAGGGTACAAAACAATGGATTGCAAAACAGAGGAAATAGCTTTCTTTGGGTCATAGAATTTCAAAACACAGGATAACAGGGTCGAAGGTACAAAATAGAGGAAATCTACTGACTTAAAGTCATTTTAATGAAACACAGTAAACATGGAGGAAAATTGCCTCAATCCTACGCGAATGAGTGTAAAAAAGTGGATGTTGAAATTCCTATGGGATTGGGGTGTAGTAATGCAGTCTATATGAATTTTGGAGGTATGATTCCTTTCATCCAAAGGGCTTCCTTGTGAAAAAAATCCTATGGGTCAAATTCCTCCAAAATTCCTTTGAAAATCCTTCGATCCAAATTGGCACTTAATCAAGATGTGCGTTGTCACGACAGACGAACACCTTCCGACACGAGGTGATGCGGTCGTAGATTTTCATCTTGAACCCATCTGTGGTGGCCTTGAACATAAGACAGTCACCCTCCTTCAACTCATGGAAAGTAGCAAAGGTAACCCACTCTGTCCTGGACGATCTGGTCTTTGTTGCGGTTGGCATGGACAACCCACTCGCATTCCTCGCATGCTTGGATCACCACTAGTTGTGGGTACGGGTGTCCCTTCAAGTAAGGCTTGAAGTAAGTCGGGATGATAAGCATATACAAGTCATGCTGGACTAACTGGATGTAGAAGTGCCTAGGATGATGCGCGGTGCCATGTTGTCCAACCGACCTAGGGCATCTTCTCGGTTTGGCAGAACTAGCGACCGACCTGGCAGCAGTTGCCCTTGCCAAAGCCTCCACTCTCCTGCTCGGCAGCTTCAACTCCCTTGGTATGATGGGGAGAGCATCATCATAGCCACCTAGAGCTGGAGCAGTCTGGTCAAGAATGTAGTCTAAGTTCGTCATTACAACTGGGTCGTCCTACATGAAAATTACCATTGTGTCAGTCCTTTGGAATTACCAAAACACCAAAATGCATTGTACAAATTTACTAAACATCACAATGAGTCATTGCACCATCAAAATTACCTAAATAGCACAAGGTATCAGGTAAATTAAATTGCCTACAGAGCACACGACATCATCAGAATGACCTAACCCAATTGGTCCTCAAAATTATTTGAATAGCTACTAGAAGGCATAACCAAATCTGAATGGCTAAAACAGCACAATGCATTATCTGGATAGACAAAACAACATATATTCAATGCATCATCAAAAATACCAAAACAGCACAAGGTATCATGTAATTAAATTTAATGAACATTGTCTGCACAATCAAAATTACCTAAACTGATGAGTCATTGAAATAATAGAAACATCTAGAAGGCATATCATTTAATCCTAAACAGCGGAACGTAGTTCAAAATGGACAAAACAACACAGTGAGGAGACAGGACACAATACATCATAAAAAAATACCAAAACAGCACATCGCGTCATGGAAAATTCCTAAACAGCACAATGCATCATCTAAGTACCAAAACAGAACCCTGCATCATCATCATCAAGAATATTCGATAACTAAGCAGAGCAACATAAAATACAAATGTAGATACATTGAAATCATTGCAAAGTCAAGTCAGTTATTTCTGGATGGAGGGAGTATAAAGAATAGCACAAAAGAAAATTATCAAGAATACGACATACAACTAAGCAGTTCCACAAAGGACCCATAATACACGTTGCAAAAATCTGACTAGATGCATGTGGGATTTGGGTTAAAGCCCCAATCCTAAAGTTCTAACCTCATTGAAGTTGCGGGGGAACGAACTTGCACAGGGGTCAATGGGTTGAGCAGATGAACAAGGCGCCACTGACAAAGAACCAGCCACGTACACCGAAGAAGCATAGACAATCACTAAATTATACACAAAAATATAAAAATTTATAATACTAAATTAATATCAATAGATTCACCATAAAGTATATTTTCTTAATATGTTCATTCAATATTGTAGATGTAGATCTTTTTTTCTAAATATTTGGTCAAAGTTAGTAAGGTTATACTTTTGACCAATCCTTAGACGCCTTATATTTTGGGATGGACGGAGTAGTATAAAACATTTTTTAGATATAGAAAATTGCAAAATCCACCATCTTTTCATCGCACTTTTGCACAAAACACTTGGTGGACGTCACTTTTGCACATTTTAACAGTTTTTGGCCTAATATGCACAAATTTGGCTAGTTAGTCATGTAATGACCGATTTAACCTCATTGGTAGCAGTACTGAAAAGTGGTCCCTGAAAGCCATTTCTCCCATTCAGACACAAAGATTTTAATGATGCTAAAAACTGGATACTAACGATATTTATCACCCACAATACTTTTTGGATGCATGTAGCTAGTGTGTAAGAGACTTATTTCATATGAAACGTCAATATTTACACAAAGGTATCAACATATCAATCCGTCGCACCTTGAATTGGTGAAGGCTTTATTTGGTTTTAATAAACTTGTTTTTGAACATAACTTGTTTGTACATAAGATTTGACGTTTTATTCACATATCCAAATGTCCATCGAAGAGTTTCTTTTAAAGTGTCGGACGAATGATATATGTATGTTTATTACACCTCACACACAAAACACCCCGATTTATCATAAACTTTAAGGAGATTATTATTTTCCCAGGGTTTATTTTCCCGAGAAGAAGCATGATCAATATGCCTCGGAATACCATAAGCCCAGTTTCCAGACAAAGTTTATACATGTTTCACTTACGATTAAGAACCTTTTTGAGTTCTCAAGGTTTCCTAGCAAACTTCACATTATTAAACTAATTTAAGTTGATTTATCAATGTTAGAAAAAATTTGAACTATGAGTAAGTAGTAGATTGCTCTTAAAGTTATACACGAATCTTTTGAAGGTACCCACACCCAGACTATCAATATATCAGAAACCAATGAATTTGTGGAATTCAAGTTCTTGCTAAGCATTTGCATGTACAAATTTGTCTTTTATTTGAAAACAATAAAAAAACATTGCACGATGACCTCTGACTTGTCCTACTTGTTGTGAAAAATGATTATTATAAAGAGAGTTCGCATATAAAAAACAATGTAATTGAAAATATGGCCTGCCATGTACGAACATATCCTTAGGCTTCATGCCAAAATACAAGCTAAATGGCCTTATATATGTACCACATACTTTATGGTAATGTTCCCATATTTGGTAGCTGAGTGTATCTTGGCATGGTGAACAATAATGCTACCAGTACTAGGAGTTTCCAAAATTTAGGAACAAATAATCATTTTCAAATTTGAACTACAAGTAAACATGATAGAATGCTCTTAAAAAGTTACAAACATCCTTTGAGTCTTTATGGTACCAAGGGGTCATTACTTCAAAAACAAATGAGAGTTCTATAGGATTAAAACTCTTGCTACGAATATGCATGTTGACAATTTGATCCTCACTAGCTATAAAACAAAAATAACGAAAACCCTAAGAAATGAAGCCTTCTTCATGGCGTCCTCTTGCGTGTACTACTAGTTGCACTAAAAAATAATTAATAACCATGAGTCATCATAAATTACAAAAAAAGTTACACAATATATATGGCCCATGGTGTATGAAAACTCTTGGGTTTCAAGTCGAACGACAAAGGTAACAACCATGTGCACATTGTATTGTATTGTAATGTTCCCATATTTGGTAGATGTGTGCATCTTGGCAAGGTGAAAAATGCTGGCAACCATAGTTTCCAACTTATAAAGAGACAAGATTTTTTCTGTAAGCAAGTATGAAGAAAAATGGATGAGAGTACCACAACAACAACCCTAGTTTTCATACAAAGCGTGGACCTTGATACCCTTACAATTGATTACCAAGTTTTATCAGTTCTCAAGCTTTCCACCCAACTGTTTTCCTTGCTTAATTTTAGGGTGCTTCCTGCTAAATGTATGAAAATCGATGTAATTTTACATTTTTTAGGTCCTTGATGTAAAATGTACTTCCACCGTCCATGTAAAATTCGAACCTAGAAGCAAGTGGTAAAATTTAAACGTATTTAAGATTATTAGTTTTCAATGAGTACGAACATTCTTGGAGTTTTAAGCCGAACGACCAAGGTCATGGCCATATCAACATCACACTTTATGCTGGTGATGATCCCATATCTAAGAATTTGCATGCCACCAAATTTGGCCATATATTTTGAAAACAAATGAATATCAAGTATTGGTATGAAGAGTATGGCTCGATCTGGTGCTCTCTTGAGAATGAGCCAAACCCAACTATTTATTTCTTTTCTTAATTTTTGGGTAGTTCATGCTAAATGTAAGGATCTCGATGTAATTCCCCCTTTTAAGGTCATTGATGCAAATTTTACTCCCACCGACCGTGTAAAATTTGAACCTAAAAGCAAGTGGTAAAATTTTAAACATATTTAAGATTATTAGTTGTCGATGAGTATGAACATTGTTGGGTTTCAAGCCGAACGACCAAGGTCATGGCCATATCTACATCATACTTTATATTGATGATTTGTGATACCATATCCAAGATTTTGCATTCTGCCAAATTTGGCCATATTTTGAAAACAAATGAACAGGAAGTAGTATGAAGATTATGGCTCGATCAGCTTCTCTCACAAGAAGGAGAAAAACATGACAGTTTTCCTGCTTAATTTTGGGTGCTTCGTGCTAAATGTATGGACCCTCGATGTAATTTTACCTTTTCAAATCTTTTTAAGATTATTTGTTGTCGATGAGTATGAACATTCTTGGATTTCAAGACGAATGACCAAGGTCATGGCCATATCTACATCATACTTTATGCTAATGATGATCACATATCCAAGAATTTTCATGCCGCAAAATTTGGCCATATTTTGAAAACAAACAAAGAGGAAGTAGTATGAAGAGTATGGCTCGATTAGCTTCTCTCTCGAGAAGGAGCGAAACATGACTATTTTCCGTGCTTAATTTTAGGGTGCTTTGTGTTAAACGTATGGACCATGATGTAATTTTACCCCTTTTTAGAACATACTTTATGGTAATGTTCTCATATCTGGTAGATGAGTGTATCTTGGCATGGTGAACAATAATGCTACCAAAACTAGGAGTTTCCAAAATTTAGGAACAAAAAATCATTTTCAAATTTGAACTACAAGTAAACATGATAGAATGCTCTTAAAAAGTTACAAACATCCTTTGAGTCTTTATGGTACCAAGGGGTCATTACTTCAAAAACAAATGAGAGTTCTGTAGGATTAAAACTCTTGCTACGAATATGCATGTTGACAATTTGATCCTCAGTAGCTATGAACAAAAATAATGAAAACCCTAAGAAATGAAGCCTTCTTCATGGCGTCCTCTTGCGTGTACTACTATTTGCACTAAAAAATAATTAATAACCATGAGTCATCATAAATTACAAAAAAAGTTACACAATATATATGGCCCATGGTGTATGAACACTCTTGGGTTTCAAGTCGAACGACAAAGGTAACAACCATATGCACATCGTATTGTATTGTAATGTTCCCATATTTGGTAGATGTGTGCATCTTGGCAAGGTGAAAAATGGTGGCAACACTATTTTCCAACTTATAGGAACAATAAAACTGAAAGAGAAAAGATTTTTTCTGTAAACAAGTACGAAGAAAAATGGCTGAGAGTACCACAACAACAACCCTAGTTTTCATACAAAGCGTGGACCTTGATACCCTTACAATTGATTACCAAGTTTTATCAGTTCTCAAGCTTTCCACCCAACTGTTTTCCTTGCTTAATTTTAGGGTGCTTCCTGCTAAATGTATGAAAATCGATGTAATTTTACATTTTTTAGGTCCTTGATGTAAAATGTACTTCCACCGTCCATGTAAAATTCGAACCTAGAAGCACGTGGTAAAATTTAAACGTATTTAAGATTATTAGTTTTCAATGAGTACGAACATTCTTGGAGTTTTAAGCCGAACGACCAAGGTCATGGCCATATCAACATCACACTTTATGCTGGTGATGATCCCATATCTAAGAATTTGCATGCCACCAAATTTGGCCATATATTTTGAAAACAAATGAATATCAAGTATTGGTATGAAGAGTATGGCTCGATCTGGTGCTCTCTTGAGAATGAGCCAAACCCAACTGTTTAATTCTTTTCTTAATTTTTGGGTAGTTCATGCTAAATGTAAGGATCTCGATGTAATTCCCCCTTTTAAGGTCATTGATGCAAATTTTACTCCCACCGACCGTGTAAAATTCAAACCTAAAAGCAAGTGGTAAAATTTTAAACATATTTAAGATTATTAGTTGTCGATGAGTATGAACATTCTTGGATTTCAAGCCGAACGACCAAGGTCATGGCCATATCTACATCATACTTTATGTTGATGATTTGTGATCCCATATCCAAGATTTTTGCATGCCACCAAATTTGGCCATATTTTGAAAACAAATGAACAGGAAGTAGTATGAAGATTATGGCTCGATCAGCTTCTCTCACAAGAAGGAGAAAAACATGACAGTTTTCCTGCTTAATTTTGGGTGCTTCGTGCTAAATGTATGGACCTCGATGTAATTTTACCTTTTCAAATCTTTTTAAGATTATTTGTTGTCGATGAGTATGAACATTCTTGGATTTCAAGACGTATGACCAAGGTCATGGCCATATCTACATCATACTTTATGCTAATGATGATCACATATCCAAGAATTTTCATGCCGCAAAATTTGGCCATATTTTGAAAACAAACACAGAGGAAGTAGTATGAAGAGTATGGCTCGATTAGCTTCTCTCTCGAGAAGGAGCGAAACATGTCTATTTTCCGTGCTTAATTTTAGGGTGCTTTGTGTTAAACGTATGGACCATGATGTAATTTTACCCCTTTTTAGAACATACTTTATGGTAATGTTCTCATATCTGGTAGATGAGTGTATCTTGGCATGGTGAACAATAATGCTACCAAAACTAGGAGTTTCCAAAATTTAGGAACAAAAAATCATTTTCAAATTTGAACTACAAGTAAACATGATAGAATGCTCTTAAAAAGTTACAAACATCCTTTGAGTCTTTATGGTACCAAGGGGTCATTACTTCAAAAACAAATGAGAGTTCTGTAGGATTAAAACTCTTGCTACGAATATGCATGTTGACAATTTGATCCTCACTAGCTATGAACAAAAATAATGAAAACCCTAAGAAATGAAGCCTTCTTCATGGCGTCCTCTTGCGTGTACTACAATTTGCACTAAAAAATAATTAATAACCATGAGTCATCATAAATTACAAAAAAAGTTACACAATATATATGGCCCATGGTGTATGAACACTCTTGGGTTTCAAGTCGAACGACAAAGGTAACAACCATATGCACATCGTATTGTATTGTAATGTTCCCATATTTGGTAGATGTGTGCATCTTGGCAAGGTGAAAAATGGTGGCAACACTATTTTCCAACTTATAGGAACAATAAAACTGAAAGAGAAAAGATTTTTTCTGTAAACAAGTACGAAGAAAAATGGCTGAGAGTACCACAACAATAACCCTAGTTTTCATACAAAGCGTGGACCTTGATACAGTTACGATTGATTACCAAGTTTTATGAGTTCTCAAGCTTTCCAGCCAACTGTTTTCCTTGCTTAATTTTAGGGTGCTTCGTGCTAAATGTATGAAAATCGATGTAATTTTACCTTTTTTAGGTCCTTGATGTAAAATGTACTTCCACCGTCCATGTAAAATTCGAACCTAGAAGCAGGTGGTAAAATTTAAACGTATTTAAGATTATTAGTTTTCAATGAGTACGAACATTCTTGGAGTTTCAAGCCGAAAGACCAAGGTCATGGCCATATCAACATCACACTTTATGCTGATGATGATCCCATATCTAAGAATTTGCATGCCACCAAATTTGGCCATATATTTTGAAAACAAATGAATATCCAGTATTTATATGAAGAGTATGGCTCGATCAGGTGCTCTCTTGAGAATGAGCCAAACCCAACTGTTTAATTCTTTTCTTAATTTTTGGGTAGTTCATGCTAAACGTAAGGATCTCGATGTAATTCCCCCTTTTAAGGTCCTTGATGTAAATTTTACTCCCACCGACCGTGTAAAATTCAAACCTAAAAGCAAGTGGTAAAATTTTAAACATATTTAAGATTATTAGTTGTCGATGAGTATGAACATTCTTGGATTTCAAGCCGAACGACCAAGGTCATGGCCATATCTACATCATACTTTATGTTGATGATTTGTGATCCCATATCCAAGATTTTTGCATGCCACCAAATTTGGCCATATTTTGAAAACAAATGAACAGGAAGTAGTATGAAGATTATGGCTCGATCAGCTTCTCTCACAAGAAGGAGAAAAACATGACAGTTTTCCTGCTTAATTTTGGGTGCTTCGTGCTAAATGTATGGACCTCGATGTAATTTTACCTTTTCAAATCTTTTGAAGATTATTTGTTGTCGATGAGTATGAACATTCTTGGATTTCAAGACGAATGACCAAGGTCATGGCCATATCTACATCATACTTTATGCTAATGATGATCACATATCCAAGAATTTTCATGCCGCAAAATTTGGCCATATTTTGAAAACAAACAAAGAGGAAGTAGTATGAAGAGTATGGCTCGATTAGCTTCTCTCTCGAGAAGGAGCGAAACATGTCTATTTTCCGTGCTTAATTTTAGGGTGCTTTGTGTTAAACGTATGGACCATGATGTAATTTTACCCCTTTTTAGAACATACTTTATGGTAATGTTCTCATATCTGGTAGATGAGTGTATCTTGGCATGGTGAACAATAATGCTACCAAAACTAGGAGTTTCCAAAATTTAGGAACAAAAAATCATTTTCAAATTTGAACTACAAGTAAACATGATAGAATGCTCTTAAAAAGTTACAAACATCCTTTGAGTCTTTATGGTACCAAGGGGTCATTACTTCAAAAACAAATGAGAGTTCTGTAGGATTAAAACTCTTGCTACGAATATGCATGTTGACAATTTGATCCTCACTAGCTATGAACAAAAATAATGAAAACCCTAAGAAATGAAGCCTTCTTCATGGCGTCCTCTTGCGTGTACTACAATTTGCACTAAAAAATAATTAATAACCATGAGTCATCATAAATTACAAAAAAAGTTACACAATATATATGGCCCATGGTGTATGAACACTCTTGGGTTTCAAGTCGAACGACAAAGGTAACAACCATATGCACATCGTATTGTATTGTAATGTTCCCATATTTCGGTAGATGTGTGCATCTTGGCAAGGTGAAAAATGGTGGCAACACTATTTTCCAACTTATAGGAACAATAAAACTGAAAGAGAAAAGATTTTTTCTGTAAACAAGTACGAAGAAAAATGGCTGAGAGTACCACAACAATAACCCTAGTTTTCATACAAAGCGTGGACCTTGATACAGTTACGATTGATTACCAAGTTTTATGAGTTCTCAAGCTTTCCAGCCAACTGTTTTCCTTGCTTAATTTTAGGGTGCTTCGTGCTAAATGTATGAAAATCGATGTAATTTTACCTTTTTTAGGTCCTTGATGTAAAATGTACTTCCACCGTCCATGTAAAATTCGAACCTAGAAGCAGGTGGTAAAATTTAAACGTATTTAAGATTATTAGTTTTCAATGAGTACGAACATTCTTGGAGTTTCAAGCCGAAAGACCAAGGTCATGGCCATATCAACATCACACTTTATGCTGATGATGATCCCATATCTAAGAATTTGCATGCCACCAAATTTGGCCATATATTTTGAAAACAAATGAATATCCAGTATTTATATGAAGAGTATGGCTCGATCAGGTGCTCTCTTGAGAATGAGCCAAACCCAACTGTTTAATTCTTTTCTTAATTTTTGGGTAGTTCATGCTAAACGTAAGGATCTCGATGTAATTCCCCCTTTTAAGGTCCTTGATGTAAATTTTACTCCCACCGACCGTGTAAAATTCAAACCTAAAAGCAAGTGGTAAAATTTTAAACATATTTAAGATTATTAGTTGTCGATGAGTATGAACATTCTTGGATTTCAAGCCGAACGACCAAGGTCATGGCCATATCTACATCATACTTTATGTTGATGATTTGTGATCCCATATCCAAGATTTTTGCATGCCACCAAATTTGGCCATATTTTGAAAACAAATGAACAGGAAGTAGTATGAAGATTATGGCTCGATCAGCTTCTCTCACAAGAAGGAGAAAAACATGACAGTTTTCCTGCTTAATTTTGGGTGCTTCGTGCTAAATGTATGGACCTCGATGTAATTTTACCTTTTCAAATCTTTTGAAGATTATTTGTTGTCGATGAGTATGAACATTCTTGGATTTCAAGACGAATGACCAAGGTCATGGCCATATCTACATCATACTTTATGCTAATGATGATCACATATCCAAGAATTTTCATGCCGCAAAATTTGGCCATATTTTGAAAACAAACAAAGAGGAAGTAGTATGAAGAGTATGGCTCGATTAGCTTCTCTCTCGAGAAGGAGCGAAACATGTCTATTTTCCGTGCTTAATTTTAGGGTGCTTTGTGTTAAACGTATGGACCATGATGTAATTTTACCCCTTTTTAGAACATACTTTATGGTAATGTTCTCATATCTGGTAGATGAGTGTATCTTGGCATGGTGAACAATAATGCTACCAAAACTAGGAGTTTCCAAAATTTAGGAACAAAAAATCATTTTCAAATTTGAACTACAAGTAAACATGATAGAATGCTCTTAAAAAGTTACAAACATCCTTTGAGTCTTTATGGTACCAAGGGGTCATTACTTCAAAAACAAATGAGAGTTCTGTAGGATTAAAACTCTTGCTACGAATATGCATGTTGACAATTTGATCCTCACTAGCTATGAACAAAAATAATGAAAACCCTAAGAAATGAAGCCTTCTTCATGGCGTCCTCTTGCGTGTACTACAATTTGCACTAAAAAATAATTAATAACCATGAGTCATCATAAATTACAAAAAAAGTTACACAATATATATGGCCCATGGTGTATGAACACTCTTGGGTTTCAAGTCGAACGACAAAGGTAACAACCATATGCACATCGTATTGTATTGTAATGTTCCCATATTTCGTAGATGTGTGCATCTTGGCAAGGTGAAAAATGGTGGAAACACTATTTTCCAACTTATAGGAACAATAAAACTGAAAGAGAAAAGATTTTTTCTGTAAACAAGTACGAAGAAAAATGGCTGAGAGTACCACAACAATAACCCTAGTTTTCATACAAAGCGTGGACCTTGATACAGTTACGATTGATTACCAAGTTTTATGAGTTCTCAAGCTTTCCAGCCAACTGTTTTCCTTGCTTAATTTTAGGGTGCTTCGTGCTAAATGTATGAAAATCGATGTAATTTTACCTTTTTTAGGTCCTTGATGTAAAATGTACTTCCACCGTCCATGTAAAATTCGAACCTAGAAGCAGGTGGTAAAATTTAAACGTATTTAAGATTATTAGTTTTCAATGAGTACGAACATTCTTGGAGTTTCAAGCCGAAAGACCAAGGTCATGGCCATATCAACATCACACTTTATGCTGATGATGATCCCATATCTAAGAATTTGCATGCCACCAAATTTGGCCATATATTTTGAAAACAAATGAATATCCAGTATTTATATGAAGAGTATGGCTCGATCAGGTGCTCTCTTGAGAATGAGCCAAACCCAACTGTTTAATTCTTTTCTTAATTTTTGGGTAGTTCATGCTAAACGTAAGGATCTCGATGTAATTCCCCCTTTTAAGGTCCTTGATGTAAATTTTACTCCCACCGACCGTGTAAAATTCAAACCTAAAAGCAAGTGGTAAAATTTTAAACATATTTAAGATTATTAGTTGTCGATGAGTATGAACATTCTTGGATTTCAAGCCGAACGACCAAGGTCATGGCCATATCTACATCATACTTTATGTTGATGATTTGTGATCCCATATCCAAGATTTTTGCATGCCACCAAATTTGGCCATATTTTGAAAACAAATGAACAGGAAGTAGTATGAAGATTATGGCTCGATCAGCTTCTCTCACAAGAAGGAGAAAAACATGACAGTTTTCCTGCTTAATTTTGGGTGCTTCGTGCTAAATGTATGGACCTCGATGTAATTTTACCTTTTCAAATCTTTTTAAGATTATTTGTTGTCGATGAGTATGAACATTCTTGGATTTCAAGACGAATGACCAAGGTCATGGCCATATCTACATCATACTTTATGCTAATGATGATCACATATCCAAGAATTTTCATGCCGCAAAATTTGGCCATATTTTGAAAACAAACAAAGAGGAAGTAGTATGAAGAGTATGGCTCGATTAGCTTCTCTCTCGAGAAGGAGCGAAACATGTCTATTTTCCGTGCTTAATTTTAGGGTGCTTTGTGTTAAACGTATGGACCATGATGTAATTTTACCCCTTTTTAGAACATACTTTATGGTAATGTTCTCATATCTGGTAGATGAGTGTATCTTGGCATGGTGAACAATAATGCTACCAAAACTAGGAGTTTCCAAAATTTAGGAACAAAAAATCATTTTCAAATTTGAACTACAAGTAAACATGATAGAATGCTCTTAAAAAGTTACAAACATCCTTTGAGTCTTTATGGTACCAAGGGGTCATTACTTCAAAAACAAATGAGAGTTCTGTAGGATTAAAACTCTTGCTACGAATATGCATGTTGACAATTTGATCCTCACTAGCTATGAACAAAAATAATGAAAACCCTAACAAATGAAGCCTTCTTCATGGCGTCCTCTTGCGTGTACTACTATTTGCACTAAAAAATAATTAATAACCATGAGTCATCATAAATTACCAAAAAAGTTACACAATATATATGGCCCATGGTGTATGAACACTCTTGGGTTTCAAGTCGAACGACAAAGGTAACAACCATATGCACATCGTATTGTATTGTAATGTTCCTATATTTCGTAGATGTGTGCATCTTGGCAAGGTGAAAAATGGTGGAAACACTATTTTCCAACTTATAGGAACAATAAAACTGAAAGTGACAAGATTTTTTTTGTAAGCAAGTAGGAAGAAAAATAGCTGAGAGTACCACAACAACAACCCTATTTTTCATACAAAGCGTGGACCTTAATACACTTACGATTGATTACCAAGTTTTATGAGTTCTCAAGCTTTCCAGCCAACTGTTTTTCTTGCTTAATTTTAGGGTGCTTCGTGCTAAATGTATGAAAATCGATGTAATTTTACCTTTTTTAGGTCCTTGATGTAAAATGTACTTCCATCGTCCATATAAAATTCGAACCTAGAAGAAGGTGGTAAAATTTAAACATATTTAAGATTATTAGTTTTCAATGAGTACGAACATTCTTGGAGTTTCAAGCCGAACGACCAAGGTCATGGCCATATCAACATCACACTTTATGCTGATGATGATCCCATATCTAAGAATTTGCATGCCACCAAATTTGGCCATATATTTTGAAAACAAATGAATATCCAGTATTTATATGAAGAGTATGGCTCGATCAGGTGCTCTCTTGAGAATGAGCCAAACCCAACTTTTTTATTTCTTTTCTTAATTTTTGGGTAGTTCATGCTAAATGTAAGGATCTCGATGTAATTCCCCCTTTTAAGGTCCTTGATGTAAATTTTACTCCCACCGACCGTGTAAAATTCAAACCTAAAAGCAAGTGGTAAAATTTTAAACATATTTAAGATTATTAGTTGTCGATGAGTATGAACATTCTTGGATTTCAAGCCGAACGACCAAGGTCATGGCCATATCTACATCATACTTTATGTTGATGATTTGTGATCCCATATCCAAGATTTTTGCATGCCACCAAATTTGGCCATATTTTGAAAACAAATGAACAGGAAGTAGTATGAAGATTATGGCTCGATCAGCTTCTCTCACAAGAAGGAGAAAAACATGACAGTTTTCCTGCTTAATTTTGGGTGCTTCGTGCTAAATGTATGGAACTCGATGTAATTTTACCTTTTTAAATCTATTTAAGACTATTTGTTGTCGATGAGTATGAACATTCTTGGATTTCAAGACGAATGACCAAGGTCATGGCCATATCTACATCATACTTTATGCTAATGATGATCACATATCCAAGAATTTACATGCCACCAAATTTGGCCATATTTTGAAAACAAGCAAAGAGGAAGTAGTATGAGGAGTATGGCTCGATTAGCTTCTCTCTCGAGAAGGAGCGAAACATGACTATTTTCCGTGCTTAATTTTAGGGTGCTTTGTGTTAAAAGTATAGACCATGATGTAATTTTACCCCTTTTTAGAACATACTTTATGGTAATGTTCTCATATCTGGTAGATGAGTGTATCTTGGCATGGTGAACAATAATGCTACCAGTACTAGGAGTTTCCAAAATTTAGGAACAAAAAATCATTTTCAAATTTGAACTACAAGTAAACATGATAGAATGCTCTTAAAAAGTTACAAACATCCTTTGAGTCTTTATGGTACCAAGGGGTCATTACTTCAAAAACAAATGAGAGTTCTGTAGGATTAAAACTCTTGCTACGAATATGCATGTTGACAATTTGATCCTCACTAGCTATGAACAAAAATAATGAAAACCCTAAGAAATGAAGCCTTCTTCATGGCGTCCTCTTGCGTGTACTACTATTTGCACTAAAAAATAATTAATAACCATGAGTCATCATAAATTACAAAAAAAGTTACACAATATATATGGCCCACGGTGTATGAACACTCTTGGGTTTCTAGTCGAACGACAAAGGTAACAACCATATGCACATCGTATTGTATTGTAATGTTCCCATATTTGGTAGATGTGTGCATCTTGGCAAGGTGAAAAATGGTGGCAACAGTATTTTCCAACTTATAGGAACAATAAAACTGAAAGTGACAAGATTCTTTCTCTAAGCAAGTACGAAGAAAAATGGCTGAGAGTACCACAACAACAACACTATTTTTTCATACAAAGCGTGGACCTTGATACACTTACGATTGATTACCAAGTTTTATGAGCTCTCAAGCTTTCCAGCCAACTGTTTTCCTTGCTTAATTTTAGGGTGCTTCGTGCTAAATATATGAAAATCGATGTAATTTTACCTTTTTTAGGTCCTTGATGTAAAATGTACTTCCACAGTCCATGTAAAATTCGAACCTAGAATCAAGTGGTAAAATTTAAACGTATTTAAGATTATTAGTTTTTAATGAGTATGAACATTCTTGGAGTTTTAAGCCAAACGACCAAGGTCATGTCCATATCAACATCACACTTTATGCTGATGATGATCCCATATCTAAGAATTTGCATGCCACCAAATTTGGCTATATATTTTGAAAACAAATGAATATCAAGTATTGGTATGAAGAGTATGGCTCGATCAGGTGCTCTCTTTAGAATGAGCCAAACCCAACTGTTTTATTTCTTTTCTTAATTTTTGGGTAGTTCATGCTAAATGTAAGGATCTCGATGTAATTCCCCCTTTTAAGGTCCTTGATGTAAATTTTACTCCCACCGGCCGTGTAAAATTCGAACCTAAAGCAAGTGGTAAAATTTTAAACATATTTAAGATTATTAGTTGTCGATGAGTATGAAAATTCTTGGGTTTCAAGCCGAACGACCAAGGTCATGGCCATATCTACATCATACTTTATACTGATGATTTGTGATCCCATATCCAAGATTTTTGCATGGCGCCAAATTTTGCCATATTTTCAAATCAAATGTACAGGAAGTAGTCTGAAGATTATGGCTCGATCAGCTTCTCAAACGAGAAGGAGAAAAACAGGACTGTTTCCCTGCTTAATTTTAGGGTGCTTCGTACTAAATGTATGGAACTCGATGTAATTTTACCTTTTTAAATCTATTTAAGACTATTTGTTGTCGATGAGTATGAACATTCTTGGATTTCAAGACGATTGACCAAGGTCATGGCCATATCTACATCATACTTTATGCTAATGATGATCACATATCCAAGAATTTACATGCCACCAAATTTGGCCATATTTTGAAAACAAGCAAAGAGGAAGTAGTATGAGGAGTATGGCTCGATTAGCTTCTCTCTCGAGAAGGAGCGAAACATGACTATTTTCCGTGCTTAATTTTAGGGTGCTTTGTGTTAAAAGTATAGACCATGATGTAATTTTACCCCTTTTTAGAACATACTTTATGGTAATGTTCTCATATCTGGTAGATGAGTGTATCTTGGCATGGTGAATAATAATGCTACCAGTACTAGGAGTTTCCAAAATTTAGGAACAAAAAATCATTTTCAAATTTGAACTACAAGTAAACATGATAGAATGCTCTTAAAAAGTTACAAACATCCTTTGAGTCTTTATGGTACCAAGGGGTCATTACTTCAAAAACAAATGAGAGTTCTGTAGGATTAAAACTCTTGCTACGAATATGCATGTTGACAATTTGATCCTCACTAGCTATGAACAAAAATAATGAAAACCCTAAGAAATGAAGCCTTCTTCATGGCGTCCTCTTGCGTGTACTACTATTTGCACTAAAAAATAATTAATAACCATGAGTCATCATAAATTACAAAAAAAGTTACACAATATATATGGCCCACGGTGTATGAACACTCTTGGGTTTCTAGTCGAACGACAAAGGTAACAACCATATGCACATCGTATTGTATTGTAATGTTCCCATATTTGGTAGATGTGTGCATCTTGGCAAGGTGAAAAATGGTGGCAACAGTATTTTCCAACTTATAGGAACAATAAAACTGAAAGTGACAAGATTCTTTCTCTAAGCAAGTACGAAGAAAAATGGCTGAGAGTACCACAACAACAACACTATTTTTTCATACAAAGCGTGGACCTTGATACACTTACGATTGATTACCAAGTTTTATGAGCTCTCAAGCTTTCCAGCCAACTGTTTTCCTTGCTTAATTTTAGGGTGCTTCGTGCTAAATATATGAAAATCGATGTAATTTTACCTTTTTTAGGTCCTTGATGTAAAATGTACTTCCACAGTCCATGTAAAATTCGAACCTAGAATCAAGTGGTAAAATTTAAACGTATTTAAGATTATTAGTTTTTAATGAGTATGAACATTCTTGGAGTTTTAAGCCAAACGACCAAGGTCATGTCCATATCAACATCACACTTTATGCTGATGATGATCCCATATCTAAGAATTTGCATGCCACCAAATTTGGCTATATATTTTGAAAACAAATGAATATCAAGTATTGGTATGAAGAGTATGGCTCGATCAGGTGCTCTCTTTAGAATGAGCCAAACCCAACTGTTTTATTTCTTTTCTTAATTTTTGGGTAGTTCATGCTAAATGTAAGGATCTCGATGTAATTCCCCCTTTTAAGGTCCTTGATGTAAATTTTACTCCCACCGGCCGTGTAAAATTCGAACCTAAAGCAAGTGGTAAAATTTTAAACATATTTAAGATTATTAGTTGTCGATGAGTATGAAAATTCTTGGGTTTCAAGCCGAACGACCAAGGTCATGGCCATATCTACATCATACTTTATGCTGATGATTTGTGATCCCATATCCAAGATTTTTGCATGGCGCCAAATTTTGCCATATTTTCAAATCAAATGTACAGGAAGTAGTCTGAAGATTATGGCTCGATCAGCTTCTCAAACGAGAAGGAGAAAAACAGGACTGTTTCCCTGCTTAATTTTAGGGTGCTTCGTACTAAATGTATGGAACTCGATGTAATTTTACCTTTTTAAATCTATTTAAGACTATTTGTTGTCGATGAGTATGAACATTCTTGGATTTCAAGACGAATGACCAAGGTCATGGCCATATCTACATCATACTTTATGCTAATGATGATCACATATCCAAGAATTTACATGCCACCAAATTTGGCCATATTTTGAAAACAAGCAAAGAGGAAGTAGTATGAGGAGTATGGCTCGATTAGCTTCTCTCTCGAGAAGGAGCGAAACATGACTATTTTCCGTGCTTAATTTTAGGGTGCTTTGTGTTAAAAGTATAGACCATGATGTAATTTTACCCCTTTTTAGAACATACTTTATGGTAATGTTCTCATATCTGGTAGATGAGTGTATCTTGGCATGGTGAACAATAATGCTACCAGTACTAGGAGTTTCCAAAATTTAGGAACAAAAAATCATTTTCAAATTTGAACTACAAGTAAACATGATAGAATGCTCTTAAAAAGTTACAAACATCCTTTGAGTCTTTATGGTACCAAGGGGTCATTACTTCAAAAACAAATGAGAGTTCTGTAGGATTAAAACTCTTGCTACGAATATGCATGTTGACAATTTGATCCTCACTAGCTATGAACAAAAATAATGAAAACCCTAAGAAATGAAGCCTTCTTCATGGCGTCCTCTTGCGTGTACTACTATTTGCACTAAAAAATAATTAATAACCATGAGTCATCATAAATTACAAAAAAAGTTACACAATATATATGGCCCACGGTGTATGAACACTCTTGGGTTTCTAGTCGAACGACAAAGGTAACAACCATATGCACATCGTATTGTATTGTAATGTTCCCATATTTGGTAGATGTGTGCATCTTGGCAAGGTGAAAAATGGTGGCAACAGTATTTTCCAACTTATAGGAACAATAAAACTGAAAGTGACAAGATTCTTTCTCTAAGCAAGTACGAAGAAAAATGGCTGAGAGTACCACAACAACAACACTATTTTTTCATACAAAGCGTGGACCTTGATACACTTACGATTGATTACCAAGTTTTATGAGCTCTCAAGCTTTCCAGCCAACTGTTTTCCTTGCTTAATTTTAGGGTGCTTCGTGCTAAATATATGAAAATCGATGTAATTTTACCTTTTTTAGGTCCTTGATGTAAAATGTACTTCCACAGTCCATGTAAAATTCGAACCTAGAATCAAGTGGTAAAATTTAAACGTATTTAAGATTATTAGTTTTTAATGAGTATGAACATTCTTGGAGTTTTAAGCCAAACGACCAAGGTCATGTCCATATCAACATCACACTTTATGCTGATGATGATCCCATATCTAAGAATTTGCATGCCACCAAATTTGGCTATATATTTTGAAAACAAATGAATATCAAGTATTGGTATGAAGAGTATGGCTCGATCAGGTGCTCTCTTTAGAATGAGCCAAACCCAACTGTTTTATTTCTTTTCTTAATTTTTGGGTAGTTCATGCTAAATGTAAGGATCTCGATGTAATTCCCCCTTTTAAGGTCCTTGATGTAAATTTTACTCCCACCGGCCGTGTAAAATTCGAACCTAAAGCAAGTGGTAAAATTTTAAATATATTTAAGATTATTAGTTGTCGATGAGTATGAAAATTCTTGGGTTTCAAGCCGAACGACCAAGGTCATGGCCATATCTACATCATACTTTATGCTGATGATTTGTGATCCCATATCCAAGATTTTTGCATGGCGCCAAATTTTGCCATATTTTCAAATCAAATGTACAGGAAGTAGTCTGAAGATTATGGCTCGATCAGCTTCTCAAACGAGAAGGAGAAAAACAGGACTGTTTCCCTGCTTAATTTTAGGGTGCTTCGTACTAAATGTATGGAACTCGATGTAATTTTACCTTTTTAAATCTATTTAAGACTATTTGTTGTCGATGAGTATGAACATTCTTGGATTTCAAGACGAATGACCAAGTTCATGGCCATATCTACATCATACTTTATGCTAATGATGATCACATATCCAAGAATTTACATGCCACCAAATTTGGCCATATTTTGAAAACAAGCAAAGAGGAAGTAGTATGAGGAGTATGGCTCGATTAGCTTCTCTCTCGAGAAGGAGCGAAACATGACTATTTTCCGTGCTTAATTTTAGGGTGCTTTGTGTTAAAAGTATAGACCATGATGTAATTTTACCCCTTTTTAGAACATACTTTATGGTAATGTTCTCATATCTGGTAGATGAGTGTATCTTGGCATGGTGAACAATAATGCTACCAGTACTAGGAGTTTCCAAAATTTAGGAACAAAAAATCATTTTCAAATTTGAACTACAAGTAAACATGATAGAATGCTCTTAAAAAGTTACAAACATCCTTTGAGTCTTTATGGTACCAAGGGGTCATTACTTCAAAAACAAATGAGAGTTCTGTAGGATTAAAACTCTTGCTACGAATATGCATGTTGACAATTTGATCCTCACTAGCTATGAACAAAAATAATGAAAACCCTAAGAAATGAAGCCTTCTTCATGGCGTCCTCTTGCGTGTACTACTATTTGCACTAAAAAATAATTAATAACCATGAGTCATCATAAATTACAAAAAAAGTTACACAATATATATGGCCCACGGTGTATGAACACTCTTGGGTTTCTAGTCGAACGACAAAGGTAACAACCATATGCACATCGTATTGTATTGTAATGTTCCCATATTTGGTAGATGTGTGCATCTTGGCAAGGTGAAAAATGGTGGCAACAGTATTTTCCAACTTATAGGAACAATAAAACTGAAAGTGACAAGATTCTTTCTCTAAGCAAGTACGAAGAAAAATGGCTGAGAGTACCACAACAACAACACTATTTTTTCATACAAAGCGTGGACCTTGATACACTTACGATTGATTACCAAGTTTTATGAGCTCTCAAGCTTTCCAGCCAACTGTTTTCCTTGCTTAATTTTAGGGTGCTTCGTGCTAAATATATGAAAATCGATGTAATTTTACCTTTTTTAGGTCCTTGATGTAAAATGTACTTCCACAGTCCATGTAAAATTCGAACCTAGAATCAAGTGGTAAAATTTAAACGTATTTAAGATTATTAGTTTTTAATGAGTATGAACATTCTTGGAGTTTTAAGCCAAACGACCAAGGTCATGTCCATATCAACATCACACTTTATGCTGATGATGATCCCATATCTAAGAATTTGCATGCCACCAAATTTGGCTATATATTTTGAAAACAAATGAATATAAAGTATTGGTATGAAGAGTATGGCTCGATCAGGTGCTCTCTTTAGAATGAGCCAAACCCAACTGTTTTATTTCTTTTCTTAATTTTTGGGTAGTTCATGCTAAATGTAAGGATCTCGATGTAATTCCCCCTTTTAAGGTCCTTGATGTAAATTTTACTCCCACCGGCCGTGGAAAATTCGAACCTAAAAGCAAGTGGTAAAATTTTAAACATATTTAAGATTATTAGTTGTCGATGAGTATGAAATTTCTTGGGTTTCAAGCCGAACGACCAAGGTCATGGCCATATCTACATCATACTTTGTGCTGATGATTTGTGATCCCATATCCAAGATTTTTGCATGGCACCAAATTTGGCCATATTTTGAAAATAAATGAACAGGAAGTAGTATGAAGATTATGGCTCGATCAGCTTCTCTCACGAGAAGGAGAAAAACAGGACTGTTTCCCTGCTTAATTTTAGGGTGCTTCGTACTAAATGTATGGACCTCGATGTAATTTTACCTTTTAAAATCTATTTAAGATTATTTGTTGTCGATGAGTATGAACATTCTTGGATTTCAAGACGAATGACCAAGGTCATGGATATATCTACATCATACTTTATGCTAATGATGATCACATATCCAAGAATTTTCATGCCGCCAAATTTGGCTATATTTTGAAAACAAACAAAGAGGAAGTAGTATGAGGAATATGGCTCGATTAGCTTCTCTCTCGAGAAGGAGCGAAACATGACTATTTTCCGTACTTAATTTTAGGGTGCTTTGTGTTAAAAGTATGGACCATGATGTAATTTTACCCCTTTTTAGGTCCTTGCTGTAAAATGTACTCCCACCGTCCGTGTAAAATTCAAAGATAAAAGCAGGTAGTAAAATTTAAACGTATTTAGGCTTAGTTGTGAATGTGTATGAACAATCTTCGATTTCAAGACGAATGACCAAGGTCATGGCCATATCTACATCATACTTTATATCGATGCTTCATGATCCCATATCCAAGAATTTGCATGCCACCAAATTGGGCCATATTTTGAAAACAAACAAAGAGTAAGTAGTATGAAGAGTATGGCTTGACCAGCTGCTCTCTCGAGAAGGAGCCAAACCCGACTATTTTCTCTGCTTAATTTTAGGGTGCTTTGTGCTAAATATATGGACCTCGATGTAATTTTACCTTTTTTAGGTCCTTGATATAAAATGTACTACCACCATCCATGTAAAATTCAAACATAAAATGAAGTGGTAAAATTTAAATGTATTTAACCTTATTAGTTGTCAATGAATATGAACATTCTGGCATTTCAAGAAGAACGACAAGGGTCATGGACATATCTACATCATACTTTATGTTGATGATTCATGTTCCCATATCGAAGAATTTGCATGCCGCCAAATTTGACCAAATTTGGAAAACAAACAAAGAGGAAGTAGTATGAAGAGTATGGCTCGACTAGCTTTTCTCTCAAGAAGGAGAAAAATATGACTATTTTCCCTGCTTAATTTTAGGGTGCTTCATGCTAAATGTATGGACTTCGATGTAATTTTACCTTTTTAGGTCCTTGATGTAAAATGTACTCCCACCATCCGTACGTGTAAAATTTGTACCTATAAGCACGTGGCAAAATTTAAACATATTTAAGATTATTAGTTCTCGATGAGTATGACCATTCTTGTATTTCGAGACGAACGACCAAGGTCATTGCCATATCTACATCATACTTTATGCTGATGATTCATGATCCCATATCCAAGAATTTGCATGCCGCAAAATTTCGCCATATTTTGAAAATAAACAAAGAGGAAGTAGTATGAAGAGTATGGATCGATCAGCTTTTCTCTTGAGAAGGAGCAAAACATGACTCTTTTTCCTGCTTAATTTTTGGGTTCTTCATGCTAAATGTATTGACCTCGATGTAATTTTACCTTTTTTAGGTCCTTGATGTAAAATGTATTCCCACCGTTCGTACGTGTAAATTCGAACCTAAAAGCATGTGGTAAAATTTAAACGTATTTAAGATATTATTACTAGTAGTCGGTGAGTATGAACATTCTTGGATTTCAAGACGAACGACCAAGGTCATGGCCATATGTACATCATACTTTATGTTGATGATTCATGATCCCATATCCAAGAATTCGCATGACGCCAAATTTGGCCATACTTTGAAAACAAGCAAAGATGAAGTAGTATGTAGATTATGCTCGATCAGCTTCTCTCACGCGAAGGAGAAAAATATGACTGTTTCCCCTGCTTAATTTTAGGGTGCTTCATGCTAAATGTATGGACCTCGATATAATTTTACCATTTGTAGGTCCTTGCTGTAAAATCTACTCCCATCATCCATGTAAAATTCGAACATAAAAGCAAGTGGTAAAATTCAAACGTATTAAGCTTATTAGTTACCAATGAATATGAACATTCTTGCATTTCAAGCCGAATGACCAGGGTCATGGACATATCTACATCATAATTTATGGTGATGATTCATGATCCCATATCAAAGAATTTGCATGTCGCCAAATTTGGCCATATATTTCAAAAATAAACGAAGAGAAAGTAGTATGAAGAGTATGGCTCGATGAGCTGCTCTCTCGAGAAGGAGCCACACCTGACTATTTCCATTGCTTAATTTTTAGTGTACTTCGTGCTAAATGTAAGGACCTTTATATAATTTTTTTGCATTTTTCGGTCCTTGATGTAAATTGTACTCCCACCGTATGTGATGGTCCCATATTTGGGTGTAAAATGGGTGTGAATCATGGCATGGTAACAATGTTGCCACTCAGAGTTTCCAACCATGAGGAAAGGAAATAAATCAATTTTCCAAGTGAGAGGAGTGTATTTTCTTTAAAGCAAGTAGGAAGAATATGTATTTTTGTAGAAAAGAAACAAAGGGAAAGAAGAGAAACTATGGGCACATACGAAGCAGCTCGAGAGAGCAGCGAAGGGGAGGAGTTGAAGGCGGTGCGATATGAGAGTAAAGCTGTGATGGCTTAGTGACACGAGGTACATGGTATAGTCACCTAGTAGTACTAGTAGTACGGAACTAGTACTAGTAAATTTCAGGACCTTTACTAGTATATACTATATACACGCAAAACAAATTGTTTTCTATCTCCTTCACCGCCTCATCACCATCCCCACACCCATTCTAGGTGATCTCTCCCTCGTCCAAAATGTGGCGCTGCGCACGTGTGTCGACCTGCCTTATCGTCGGCTTCATGTCAGTATCAAGCTTGCTGCGTAGAAGGAACCATTTTGGGTCTTGGCGACAAAAGGAACAATACTCATACTATTATTAGAGTCAGAGTTCAAACTTTCACTGTTTCAAAATTTTCACTTCCTTCCCAAACATGCGGAGGGAAGGTTATTCAAAAGATTCAAAAGATAGTGGTGCACAAGGGATTGTTTATACTATACGTCCCATCGCATTCGATGCACTTCAACAGTATGTCCCATCGCATTCGATGCACTTCATTATGATCTGACCAGCTTTACCACTACTCCGTAGTACTCCATTGTCGTTCCATTTCACACCCTGCAAAGAGGAAGCCACCAAGCACACCCACAGCACACGGGATCGAAAGTATAGTAGGATTAGTAGGAAGGGTATGGCTCAGCTGCTCACTCGAGAAGGACATGCACCCGACTATTTTTCATTGCTTCATTTTAGCGCCCTTTGTGCTAAATGTATGGACCTCTATGCAATTTTCTATTTTTTGAGGACTTT
The DNA here is from genome assembly GCA_910589775.1 of Avena eriantha. NCBI lineage: Eukaryota > Viridiplantae > Streptophyta > Magnoliopsida > Poales > Poaceae > Avena > Avena eriantha. Next base: position 249,593,440 of record OU342743.1, on the reverse strand, counting down.
GATGTAAATTGTACTCCCACCGACCTTCTCAAATTTTAACTAAATGTAAGCACGATAGGTTGCTCTTAAAATTTCCCAAAAATCTTTTGAAGCTAAGCAGGAATTCGGTACATCGAAAAAACACCGAAAGTTCTGAAAAAATCATGTTCTTGCTATGCATCCGCATCCCGAAAAAGTTGACACGGTTTTTGTAACATTTCAAAAAAAGAATAAGAAGTATAATATTTTTTTTTGGCATCATGTTATGTGTATCCCGAAACATGCATTATAAAAGTATAATACAAACATCATTAATTATTCTTTGGTTTTGATAATACTTTATGTTAATGAAATTAGGTCAAACTTGAACTAGAAGTAATAAATTGTAGGTTGCTTTGAAAGTTTTATGAAAAAGCTTTTGGAGGTACCAATCGAGTGGTTAATTAATATATCAAAAACCACAAAGAGTTTTGACGAGTGGCTCGACTTCTAGCTAAGATTTTGCATCATGAAAATTTTGAACACCTTTTGAAAATGATCACATGAAATAGGGAGAGAGGAGAAATGATTTTTCTATTCTCTATGGGAAACCCACAAGTTTGAGGTGCACCTTAGGCTTAAAGATACAAACTTTATTTTCTCCACAATGTATATGGTGAACCTTAGCGGATGCCACATACTAGGCCTTAAGGTGTGCTTTTGCACACATTGTTGATGCCCTTATTAGGGAAAAAGCAAATAGTATATTAGTACTAGTACACTAGTATAGTAGTAATCATTTCTCTGCTTATACATATGCTCACCTCTATCCAGGCGATGTACATGCTGATAGAATAAAACATAGGTAGAGTAAAAGAGAGCATCAACGAAGAGGAGTTGAAGGCGGTTCGATGTTAGAGGAAAGTTATGATGGGTACCTGACACGAGGTAGTCGTGCGGCCACTCTACTAGTAGTAAATTTTAGGACCTATGCACGCAAAACAAATTGTGTGTTTTCTCTCTCCTTCGCCGCCTCTCACCATTCATCCTCCATCTCTCCTACCATTTCGCCTCGCGCACCGGCCCGACTGATCCTCCTTGGTCCACAGCATGGTGCTGCGCACATGTGCCTTGGTACGGCGGCTCTGTGTCTCTGGCGTGTTCGGCAGCTGCGTTGGTGTGGAGTAGCAACAAGGAGTACATAGGAAGGAAACCACTTTGGTCCTTGGCGGCAAAAAAATTCAAAATTTTTCGGTTTTTGAAATTTTCACTTGCTTCCCAAGCATCGGGAGGGAAGGTTACTCAAAAAATCGGCCATTCGCAGTACTTCTTATCTTATCTTTATCTATTATTATCTCTTACAATACCATACCATACCACTATATAGTGTACGGATAACTTCGAACATTGACCGTTGGATCAAGACCAGCAAATCCAAACATTGCTAACCATTGGATCTTCTTTTCCATTCTTAGCATCTACAAAGATTCTAATGATAGTCTTTAGCATGATGAACGCTAGTTTGCGCAAACCTCAAAACACACATTTCATTGCTTAGTTTCAGGGTCCTTGTGCTAAATGCATGGACTTGGGTGCAATTTTCATTTTTATGAGGTCCTTGATGTAACTTGTACTTCCACCGACCATGTTAACTCTCAAGCACCTCGCTCCTATGAGACCTACACAGTTAAATGAAAATGCAACCACCCCAACTATCAAACAAACTGGACCACAGTTTCTTATACGTAATACCCAAGTTTTTAGTACTAGGATTTTTCAAGCTTCCTAGCTAACTTCGCAAACTTCAGTGACATCTTGTCGATTAAGGAAATTAGGTTAAACTTGAGCTACAAGTAAGTGCGATAGATTGCTCTTGAATTAAATGTAATTTCGGAGGAGATGGGTGCATCTTCTTGTAGTAAGCAATGTCGTCAGTGTGAGTTTCAAACTATCAGGAAATAAAATTCTCAGTTTTTTGAGTGATGACGAGATGGTTCTTTTTCGAAAAGAAAGCCCGGAGAATATGGATCTCAATGTCATAAGCCAAGCTTCTAGACATATTAAGTTGACCAACATGTTTTACTTACAATTCCCATATGTTTTTTGAGTTTTCAAACTCCCTAGCTAATTAACTCTGCCCATTTGAATGACTACATGCCGATTTATCGAAATTAGGTCAAACTTGAACTATAACTAAATTGTAGGTCGCTCTAAAAGTTTTACGAAAAATCTTTTGGAGGTACCGTACCAATCGGGGGGTCACAATCAATATATGAGAAACAATCAAGAGTTTTGACAACAAGTTTGACTTCTTGCTAAAATTTTGCATTACATGACACTATTTAATGAGATTGGGTCACACATGACCTACAAGTAAGCGCAGTAGATTGTTGTTGAAATATATGACTTTTTAGAGAGGTAGATGGGTGCATTTTTTGTAGTAAACAGTGTCGTCGGTGTGATTTTCCAACTATATCAGGAAAAAAGATTCAATTATTCTTAATTTTTTGAGTGATGACGAGCGATGTTGTTCTTTTCCGTTTAGGAATGTCCGAAGAATATTGGATCTGAATGCCAGAAGCCAAGTTTACCAACATGTTGTACCAATGATTCCCATGTTTTATTTATGAGTTTTCAAACTTCCTAGTTAACTCTGCCTATTTGACCGAATGACTTTATGTCAATTTATCGAAATTAGGTCAAAATTGAAACTACAAGTAAATTGTAGGTTGCTTTGAAAGATTTACGAAAATTCTTTTGGAGGTACCCATCGAGGGGTCACAATTAATATATCATAAAACACCGAGAGTTTTGACGATAGGTTCAACTTCTTGCTAAGATTTTGCATCTTGAAAATTTAATGAAATTAGGTCAAACTCTAACTACAAGTAAGCGCGATAGATTGCTCTTGAATTAAATATATTTTTGGAGGTAGATGGGTGCATCTTCTTGTAGTAAACAATGTCATCAATATGAGTTTCCAAATATCAGGAAATAAAATTCTTAGTTTTTCGAGTGATGACGAGATGGTTCTTTTCCGTAAAGAAATCCTAAAAATTATGGATCTCAATGCGATAAGCCAAGCTTCTAGACATATTAAGTGGACCAACATGTTTTACTTATGATTCCCATATTTTTTTTGAGTTTTCAAACTCCCTAGCTAACTAACTCTGCCCACATGAATGACTACATGCCAATTTATCGAAACTACGTCAAACTTGAACTATAACTAAATTGTAGATTGCTCTAAAAGTTTGACGAAAAAGCTTTTGGAGGTACCGTACTGATCAGGGGGTCACAATCAATATATGAGAAACAACCGAGAGTTTTGACAACAGGTTTGACTTCTTCCTAAGATTTTGCATCGCATGACACTATTAAACGAAATTGGGTCAAACTTGAGCTACAAGTAAGCGTGATAGATTGCTATTGAAATATATGACTTTTCATAAAGCTGGATGGGTGCATTTTCTTGTAGTAAACAGTGTCGTCAGTGTGATTTTACAATTATATGAGGAAAGAACATTCAATTATTCTCAATTTTCCAAGTGATGACGAGCGAGGTTGTTCTTTTCCGTAAAGAAATGTCCGAAGAATATTGGATCTGAATGCCAGAAGACAAATTTACCAACATGTTATACCAACGATTCCCCTGTTTTATTTATGAGTTTCAAACTTCCTAGCTAACTCTTCCCATTTGACAGAATGAATTTATGTCGATTTATCGAAATTAGGTCAAATTTGAAACTACAAGTAAATTGTATGTTGCTTTGAAAGTTTTATGAAAAATCTTTTGGGGGTACCCATCGAGGGGTTACAATTAATATATCATAAAAGACTGAGAGTTTTGACGATAGGTTCAACTTCTTACTAAGATTTTGCATCCTAACAATTTAACGAAATTATGTCAAACTTGAGCTACAAGTAAGTGCGATAGATTTCTCTTAAATTAAATGTATGTTCAGAGGTATATCGGTGCATCTTGTTATAGTAAACAATACCATCAGTGTGAGTTTCCAACTATTAGGAAAGAACATTCAATTCTATATTTTACGAGTGAGGTTAGTTGTTCTTTTCTATAAAGAGAAGTCCAAAGAATATTAGATGTGGATACCACAAGCCAAGTTGACAGACATATATAGTGGATCGACAACATGTGGTACTTGTGATTCCCATGTTTTATGAGTTTTCAAGCTTCCTAGCTAACCCCGCCCATTTGAATGACTTTATGTCGATATCTCAGAATTAGGTCGAATTTGAAACTATAAGTGAATTGTAGGTTTTGCTTTGATAGTTTTACGAAAAAGCTTTTGGAGGTACCCATCGAGGGGTCAAAATTAATATATCAGAAACCAGCGAGAGTTTCGACGATAGGTTATACTTCTTGCTAAGACTTTGCATCTTGACAATTTAAAGAAATTAGGTCAAACTTGAGCTAGCTAAAAGTAAATTCCATAGATTGCTCTTGAATTAAATGTATTTTAAAAGGTAGATGATCGGTGCATCTTCTTGTAGTAAATATTTTCATCGGTGTGAGTTTCCAACTATTAAGAAAGAACATTCAATTCTACATTTTCCGACTGAAGAATACGAGCAAGGTTGTTCTTTTTCCTAAAGAAAAGTCCGAAGAATATTGGATTTGAATGCCACAAGCCAAGTTAACATACATATATATTGGACCAACATGTTGTACCACCGAATTCCCATGTTTTATGATTTTTCAAACATCCCAGCTAACTCTACCCTTTAGAATGACTTTATGTCGATTTATCGAAATTAGGTCAAATTTAAAACTACAAGTACTAGTAAATTGCACGTGCCCTGCACGCGAGACTTAGATAATAGACATCTGGCATATCATCACTATATAAAATTATAATAGGTAACACAAAACAAATATAATTGATAAAATTTGAACTACTACAAGTAAACTATGTAGGTTGTTTTGAAAGTTTTACAAAAAAGCTTTTGGAGGTACCAATCAAGTGGTTAATTAATATATCAGAAACCATAGAGAGTTTGGATGAATGATTCGACTTCTAGCTAAGATTTTGCATCATGAAAATTTTGAACACCTTTTGAAAAAAGATCACATGAAATAGTGAGAGAGGGGAAATGACTTTTCTATTATCTATGAGGAACCCACAATCTTGAGGTGCACCTTAGGATTAAAGATACAAACTTTATTTTCTCCATAATGTATATGGTGAACCTTAGCGGATGCCACATACTAGGCCTTAAGGCGTGCTTTTGTACATATTGTTGATGCCCTTATTAGGGAAAAAGCAAATAGTATATTAGTACTAGTACACTAGTATAGTAGTACTCATTTCTTTGCTTAGACATATGCTCACCTCTATCCACACGCTGTACATGCTGAGAGAATAAAATGTAGGCAGGGTAAAAGAGGGCAGCAGCGAAGAGGAGTTGAAGGCGGTTCGATGTCAGAGGAAAGTTATGATGGGTTCCTGACACGAGGTACTCCTGTGTCCACTCTACTAGTAGTAAATTTCAGGACGTATGCACGCAAAACAAATTGTATGTTTTCTCTCTCCTTCGTTGCCTCTCACTATCCATCCTCCCTCTCTCCTACCCTTTCCCCTCGCGCACCGGCCCGGTTGATCTCTCCCTGGTCCACAGCATGGTGATGCACATGTGTGCCTTGGTACGGTGGCTCTGTGTCTCTGGCATGTTCGGCAGCCGCGTTTGTGTGGAGTAAGGACGAGGAGTACATAGGAAGTAAACCACTTTGGTCCTTGGCGGCAAAAAAATTCAAACTTATCTGATTTTAGAAATTTTCACTTGCTTCCCAAACATCGGGAGGGAAGGTTACTCAAAAGATTGGCCATTCGTAGTACTTCTTATCTTATCTTTATCTTTTTTTATCTCTTATAATACCATTCCATATCATTGTATAGTGTACGGATAACTGCAAACATTGACCGTTGGATCAAGACCGACAAATCCAAACATTTCTAACCATTGGATCTTCTTTTCCATTCTTAGGCTAGTCATAGTGGGAGTAATTAAAGTAGTCACATGCAACTACATAAAGTGCCAACTAGGCGTTTTGACGACATGGTGTGCTACTTAATGAGGAAAGAGATGGATGTAGTAACTAGCTAAGTTACCATAACATCACACTTTTCAAGTGAAAATGAGTCTACAAGATAATTACTATAGTCTTCTATGACACTACCTATTAGTTACTATGCACTATGAAGGTGGTAACTTAGACTAGTGTTAGGTGCATGACACTAGTTAAAGTTACTCCCCACTATGACTAGCCTTAGCACCTACACAAGTAAGGGCAATTGATTGCTATTGAATTAAATGTATTTTCAGAGGTAGATGGGTGCATCTTCATATAGTAAACAATGTCTTCGGTGTTAGTTTCCAACTATCACGAAAGAACATTTAATTCTCAATTTTTCGAGGGATGATAAGATTGTTCTTTTACATAAAGAAACACCAAAGAATATGGATCTGAATACCACAAGACAAGTTTTCAGACATAAATGTATGGACGTCGATGTAATTTTACCTTTTTTTAGGTCCTTGATGTAAAATGTGCTCGCACTGTCCGTGTGAAATTCGAACCTAAAAGCAAGTGGTAACATTTAAACGTATTTAATATTATTAGTTGTCGATGAGTATGAATGTTCTTGGATTTCAAGTCGAACAACCAAGGTCATGGCCATATCTACATCATACTTTATGCTGATGATGATCCCATGTCCACGAATTTTCAGCCGCCAACTCTAGCCATATATTTTGAAAACAAACCAAGAGAAAGTAGTGTGAAGAGTATGGCTCGATGAGCTTCTCTCTCGAGAAGGAGCCAAACATGACTGTTTTCCCTGCTTAATTTTAGGGTGCTTTGTGCTAAATGTATGGACCTCGATGTAATTTTACCCCTTTTTAGGTCATTGTTGTAAAATGTACTCCCACTGTCCATGTAAAATTCGAATATAAAACCTAGTGGTAAAATTTAAACGTATGTAAGCATATTAGTTTTCAATGAGTAAGAACATTCTTGCATTTCAAGCCGAACAACTAGGGTCATGGACTATGTACATCATACTTTATGCTAATGATTCATGATCGCATATCGAAAAAAATTCATGACCTAAAATTTGGCCATATATTTTGAACAAACATGAAGAGGAAGTAGTACGAAGAGTATGGCCGTACTAGGTTCTTTATCGAGAAGGGGCCAAACCCGACTATTTTCCTTTGCTTAATTTTAAGGTGTGCTTCGTGCTAAATTTATGTACCTCGATGTAAGTTTCCCCTTCTAGGTCCTTGATGAAAACAAACAAAGAGAAAGTACTATGAAGAGTACGGCTCGATCAGCTGCTCTCTTGAGAAGGAGCCGAACCAAATCGTTTTATTTGCTTAATTTTAGGGTAATTCATGCTAAATTTATGGACCTCGATGTAATTTCCCCCCTTTTTAGATCCTTAATGTAAAATGTACTCCTACAGTCCGTGTAAACTTTTACCTACTAGTGGTAAAAGTTAAATGAATTTAAGGTTAGTTGTGACTGAGTATAAACAATCTTGGATTTCAAGCCGAACGGCCAAGGTAATGGGCATATCTACATCATACTTTACATCGATGATTCACGATCCCATATACAAGAATTTCATGCCACCAAATTGGGCCATGTTTTGAAAACAAACAAAGAGGGAAGTAGTACGAAGAGTATGGCTCGACCAGCTGCTGTCTCGAGAAGGAGCCGAACCCGACTGTTTTCCCTGCTTAATTTTAGGGTGCTCCATGGTAATTACATGTATAGACCTCAACATAATTTTACCTTTTTTAGGTCCTTGCTGTAAAATATACTCCCACCATCCGTGTAAAATTTTAACATAAAAGCAAGTGGTAAAATTTAAACGTAATTAACCTTATTAGTTGTCAATGAATAGGAAAATTCTTGCATTTCAAGCCGAACGACCAGAGTCATACATAACTACATCAGACTTTATGCTAAAGATTCATGATCCCATAGCGAAGAATTTGCATGCCGCCAAATTTGGCCATATTTTGAAAAGAAATGAAGAGGAAGTAGTATGAAGAGTATGGCTCGGTCAGTTTCTCTCTCTAGAAGGAGCAAAACATGATGGTTTTCCTGACTTAATTTTAGGGTGCTTCGTGCTAAATGTGTGAACCTCGATGTAATTTTACCTTTTTTAGGTCCTTGATGTAAAATATACTCCGACCATCCGTATAAAATTCAAACCTAAAAGCAAGTTGTAAAATTTAAACATATTTAAGATTATTATTTGTCGATGAGTATGAACATTCTTGGATTTCAAGACGAACAACCAAGGTCATTGCCATATCTACATCATACTTTATGCCGACGATTTGTGATCCCGTATCCAAGAATTTGCATTCCCCAAATTTGGCCAAATTTTGAAAACAAACAAGGAGGAAGTAGTATGAAGAGTATGCCTCGATCAGCTTCTCTCATGAGAAGGAGCAAAACATGACTATTTTAGCTGCTTAATTTTAGGTTGCTTCGTGTTAAATGTATGAACCTCAATGTAATTTTACCTTTTTTAGGTCCTTGGTGTAAAATATACTCCCACCGTCCGTACTTGTAAAATTCCAACCTAAAAGCAAGTGGTAAAATTTAAACGTATTTAAGATTATTAGTTGTCGATGAGTATGAACATTCTTGGATTTCAAGACGAGCGACCAAGGTCATGGACATATCTACATCATACTTTATGCTGATGATTCATGATCCCATATCCAAGAATTTGCATGCCGCCAAATTTAGCCATATTTTGAAAACAAACAAAGAGGAAGTAGTATGAAGAGTATGGCTCGATCAACTTTTCTCTCGAGAAGGAGCAAAACATGACTATTTTCCCTGCTTAATTTTAGGGTGTTTGTGCTAAATGTATGGACCTCCATCCTTACCTGTAAAATTCGAACCAAAAAGAAAGTGGTGAAATTTAAATGTATTTCATTTTATTAGTTGTCGATGAATATGAACATTCTTGGATTTCAAGCCAAACGACCAAGGTCTTGGCCATTTCTACATCATACTTTATGTTGTTTATGATCCCATGTCCAAGAATTTTAATGCCACCAAATTTGGCCATATATTTTGAAAACAAACAAAGAGAAAGTAGTATGAAGAGTATGGCTCTGCTCTCTCGAGAAGGAGCTGGACCCGACTATTTCCCTTACTTGATTTTAGGGTGCTTCGTTCTAAATGTAAGGACCTCTATGTAATTTTCTCCATTTTTAGGTCCTTGATGTAACCACCATCCGTGATGTTCCCATATTTGGGAGTAAATGGGTGAATCATGTCATGGTAACAATGTTGCCACACGGATTTTCCAACCATTAGATAAATCTAGCACAAAAACATGACTATATACATTCTAATCTAGATTAATTTGAGAACATTATATGGATCGGAGGGAGTAGTATATATGCATTAAAAGTAAATTATGTTTTCTCTCTACTTTAGTGCGGCATCACCATCCCCACACGCAACACAAATTTGAGGATATTTCAAACTTTTTCCTTCAGCACGGTGTGATTTGCTATCCCTAGCTACCTACCAGAAAAAATAGTAGCGTCCCAAACTAGGGGCCAGCGTTGCGGGCTGGAGCGTTCAAGGAATATATCTAATTTTGTGTTATTATTCCTTTTTTGCATAAGCGTCTACGTTAAAATCCCGTGTTAGTTTTGCCCTAATATACTAGGTCAGAGTAGTCGATCCGACAACCGGAGGAGAACCGCCCCGCGCCCCTCATCGTCTTCCTCTATAACTCGGCCACTTGTGCACCATCATAACCCCTCTCCACCCTTGCAGAAAGGTAGAAACCGCCAATCCATTGTCACATCCCAAAACATTAATCAAGGTTATCAAAGTTCAAATCACCCAATTTAGGGTTAACAAAAACTTTTATTAATAAAATGATTATGAATGCATGTGTGTGTTGCATTAGTGTAGAATTGTTCGAAAATGCCATGCTTGATTGTTCTAAATGTTGTGAAATGGTTTAAAGATGAATGCTACATCATCTAGGCCAATTACAAACAAAATCCAAAGAAAAAGAAATCAAATATGAATAAAAAGATCAAATGGTCATTTTGACCAAAGTTAACCACTAGGCCACTTTGAGTGTTCCTAGAAGAGAATTTCTAACAGAAACTTTTCTACTTCTTTTCACCCCTTGCTAGACCAAGTAAAAGTGAACCCAAGGCCACTTACAAACTTGCAGAAACTATTTTCAAATTCAAATGAGATACATTTGGAAATGAAATTAAGTTCACATGTGTAGATGGCCATTTCTCGAAAACGAACCAAACCAGTTCACCTTGGCAAACCCTAGCAACCACAGATGCCCAAGCTTGTGACCAACACACCCCGGCAAATCTCAGCCAAAAATTCAAATTTAAATCTCATGCTGGCACTGTGTCGAACACTTAGTGAGCATAGTAAAACCTGCCTAACAATCATTGCTGCTGATCAAGGTTTTGTCCACCATTTTGCTCAATCTTTGTCCCCTGGTCACCCCAGCACCAACCAAACCATCAAAGCCTCGCCCCCTTCACTGGTGGCGCTAGTTCCATGCCGCCCAAAGCCACCGCGCTAGGCCGACCATGGACCACCCACAGTAGACCGCCCTGCGCTCGCCCGTGATGTCTAGGAGGTAGCTACGACCACACCGCCGTCCCTTGTCCACCTCGAGCGAAGCCAAGTGGTGGACCACCCTAGCAAAGCCGCACCTAGAGCGTCTACGCCATGCCGAGGACGCGCCAGAGCGTCGTGCCCGACCAGCTCGCACACACCACGCCTCGACCTCACCTCACGCACACTGCTCCGCCATGACCCCAGAAGCCACCCAGACATCCCCGTTCGCCGCTGCTTGACTCGTAGCCACCGTGCACCGCATCGAACACCGCCTCTGCCACGCAGAGCACCGCCCGCTCCCGACCAAATGCGACTGCCCCTTGCCGCGCCTTTAAGCTAGATATGACCGCTAGAAGACCACGCACCATCCCCTACCCCCAGCTGCGCCGCTAGCTGCCTGTAGCGTCGCCACCAACGAGCCGCGTCCATGCCGCTCGGTCCCCTCGCCAGTGTATAAATAGAGGCCACCCCAGCCTCGATTCGTCACACCATTCGACTCCCCTCTCCTCACTAATCCTCCCACACTCTCCCTGGAGCAAGGCGAGCCTCAGTTCGCCGGAATTTCACTGGAGTTGGCTGCTAAAGTTGGAGAAAGGCGCCGTCGATTGGAGCCGCCCCAGGAGCTACCACGACCATGCCTCAAACCGCCGTCGTCTACCAGCTCGAACGACCCCATCACCGACCGTAGCTGGAGCCCAGGTGATCCACAACGCACCCCCACCGTGGTGCTAGGTTTCATTCTCGTCGGTGAGCTATTCAGCGGGGATGACGAGCCTCAGCTGTTCACCAGGGATGACGAGCCTCAGGGCTTAGCCGGTAGTTTATATGCATTAGTATGGGTTCCCTCGCAGGAGTGGTTTGAGCTGAGGCTACCTCTTGATGATGTCCACCTATGTAGTGCCCAGGATGGCAGATGGCCATGGCTAGGAGGCCAAGCCCATAGGGGAGGTGCCTATACTAGAGTTTGTAATTGAAAGGTTATGATTGATTATCCGCATACTAAGTATGATGATTCAGGGTTATCCCTGACGGATGTATCGTATTTTGAGGTGAAAGTGTACCACCAATGCAGAGTGTCAAACTATTCAAATAGCTATGGCCGCGGTCATGGACAGTTGGAGTGGCCATACTGTTCCGCCGTCAGATGTTTTCAAAGTGACTTGTGAAATGAATTGTGACTTTGACTTGACCACAACAGGGTTGTAACTATGAAAACTAAGTTCCCACTTAGGTGATTTAGAACTTTAAATTAGCTTTCTTTATTTCTGAACTCAGTTTAGATAAATCTAGATTTTTGCAAATAAACATAGAGCTTAGTGTCCTACTAGAACTACCTTACTTATTAGTGATAGTTTGCGAGTACTTAAAGAGTACTCATGGCTTTGTCCCTGGCTATTCCCGTGGCCAGACTATGACGAGGACTACCAGGAGGAAGGACAACAGGACGGCTATGACAACTAGGATCATCTCCCATCGTCAGTATTGCCTGTGACACTGAAGATGGAGCCCACTGCTACGCTTATTATTCCGTTGCGTGTTTGTATTAAGACTGGATCATGAGATCCCTTATTTGTGTGAGACCTTATTATGGTTTGTAAAGGATGATGTACTATGATATCCAATCTGTTATGTCTCGCAAAAATGGTAATCCTGGGATTGCGATGTATGGCATAATAGGCATCTGGGATTAAAAATCCAGGTGTTGACAAGTTGGTATCAGAGCCATCCTGACCATAGGAGACCCTAGTTAGAATGGACGACCGAACAAGAACTTAGTTTCAAAACTAAAGAAGTAAGTATTTATGAAAACATATTCCCACTCTTATCCTTGATTCTTTCAAAAAATTCATGTTCCTAAAAAATTCTTACATTACTACATAAAATTTGACACACTTGATCACCCTACCTTCTTATAGATGGAAGTTTAGTATTGCAAGTTCTACCAGTTGGGCGATGGAGGCCAACTGATCTTTGAGAGGGATCTTGATGCACTGTCTGAGTATCTTGAGCGTCCGCATCCAGAATTTTTTGGAGCTCAACTCAAGGATTTCCCAGGAGGAGATCTACAATGGCTGATAGATGCAGATCTTCGAGGCAAGATGGAAGCACCCCTTTCTGAGAAGATTCAATTTACCGTGAGAGAGAACAACTGGCTAGATGGATTAGCCAGGGCTATGCATGAAGCTCTTGCCCGTATGTGTGGGCAAAACATCAACTTGATCCAGGGAACTCGCTTTGCTCACTATGCAAGGCGTGATTCTATGGGAATGCCATTGGAGATGCCAAGTCACCCAGAAATGAAGCGCCAAGTGGAGAATCTTGACTTCCTGCTGTATGTTAGACAGAAGGAATTGGACAATACTCGAGCCTACGCCAACCACAACCTTGCCATTGCTGCCAAGAAGGACCAGACTTTCGCCTTGCTCGTCAAGGATCGCTAATCACTTCGCCGGCAACGCCGAGAAGAAGGATCGCACCATTGCTCATCTTCGCAAGAAGGTGACTGACCTCGAGAAGACCATCCAGGAACAAGAAGCTCAGCTTGTAGCAAAAGAACAAGAGGAAGAAGGTGAAGACATCCAGGGAGATATTCACTCATACCTTAGTGATGACAATGACTACCTGGAGGATGATGCCATGGATTTCTACACCGATGATGATGACTCTGACTTCATTGATGATTAGTAGATGCACTTGATCACTATCGTAGGAATGATTTGTATCGGTCCCATTGTATCTTAGCTCACAGAATGGTTCTTAAAACCATCTGCTTCCTTTTATGTTGTGGTGTGTGTGTTTTTATTGTGTGCTTGAATGAATGAATGAATGAATGAGAAGGAGTTAGTTTGCAAAACCTGAGTTTAAACTCAAAGTCTAAAAGCTTTTGAAAACAAAACCATGAACCTTAGAGCTTTCCCTCTTATCTCTTTATGTATCTCAATCTTCGGATGACTCGTGGAAACCCCCGAGGAAGCAGCTCATCGCAGGACCCGATGCTGCAGATTCTGCAGATGCTAGTTTTCGACCATGAAGCTAGTAGAGCAGAGCGCCAAGCCAACCTAGCCACCCTGCAACAGATAGCTCAGATGGCCCACAATAATCAAGGCCATGGAAATCAAGATCATCATGGATCCAAGCTTAAGAACTTTCAGAATACCAATCCCCCTATCTTTAACAAGTCTGAAGACCCGTTGGATGCGGATGATTGGTTGCAAACCATGGAGAATAACCTAGAAGTCGCAGGAGTTGATGCCAACGAGAAGGTACTGTTTGCCACCCACTATCTAGCAGGAGATGCAAGAGACTGGTGGAATAGCACCCGTACTATGAACCACTATCAAGTGATGACATGGGAAGCTTTCAAGATCAAGTTTAGCCGCACCCATGTGCTGCAAGGTTTAGTCACCAGAATGAGAGATGAGTTCAGAGAACTGAAGCAAGGCAGGATGACGGCAGTGGAGTACCGTGACAAATTTCTATCCCTCTCTAGGTATGCACCTGATGAGATCAACACTGAAGCCAAGAAGAAATAAAGGTTCCTGAATGGACTGCATGATGAGATGCAGACGGTGTTAGTCAACATCCGTTTGGAAGATCTCGAAGAGTTAGTTGACTCCGTCATCCACATGGAAGGGAAGATCAACCAAGCCAATGACAACAACAAGCACAGAATGATGCACCAGACTAGGTCCCACAATACCCAAAAGTATCGCCCCAACCCATCTACAGGATATCCCCCAAGAAACAATAGACCCCCAATGTCTCGTCCAAGCTACCCCAATCGTAGCGGAGGAAACATGAAGTCTGGAGGAAACCACAACAATAACCCCGAAAACTCCAACAACTTCAACCGTGGACCGCCCAAGACCAACAACAACAACAATACTGTCCCAAGGACTGGATGTAATGTCGTGCCTATTGCAGCCAAAGACAAGTCCCAGATTACTTGTTTTGAATGTGGAGTCAAGGGTCACTACTCCAACGAGTGTCCCAAGAAGCTTGCAGCCACCACCAATATCAATGCCCCAGCTCAGCAGCAATGCCTTGTTTAGCCTGGAAGGAGGTTTGCCCCAGGGAATTCTCTCAACCGCAACGGTCGTCTATTCCACATGAATGCTGAAGAAGCCTATGAAGCGCCCGATGTCGTGCTGGGTATGTTTTCTGTTAACTCATTATTAGCAAGAGTGTTGTTTGATTCTGGAGCATGGCATTCGTTTGTTACAGAAGAATTTGCCTGCACTAGTAAGATTCAACCAACAAAACTGAAGCATGTTATGATAGTTCAAATACCTGGTTCAACCACCAAAGCTAGAAAAATTTGCAAGGCTGTACCTATCAGAATCCATGGAATAGATTTTTATGCTAATCTAATAGTACTTGGAACCAAAGGTTTGGAAGTAGTACTAGGAATGGATTGGATGTCGAAACATAAAGGATTAATCGACTTTGCCAAGAAAGCCATAACCATGACCAGTAGCTCTGGAGTATCAGTAGAGCATATTTCTGAAACCCTGCCCCGTCAATTCAAATGCAACAAGAGTCTAGCCCAACCAACCTTAGACCAAGTCAGAGTAGTATGTGAATACCCCGACGTATTCCTAGATAAATTGCCCGGTATGCCCCCAGATCAGGATATCGAGTTCATTATTGAACTAATTCCTGGAACTGGACCCATAGCTTAGAGACCTTATAGTATGAACCCATCAGAATTAGTGGAGCTGAAGAAGCAACTTGATGCTATGCTGGCGAAAGGTTTGATTCAACCAAGCGCATCGCCATGGAGATCACCTGTTCTGTTTGTGGAAAAGAAAGATGGAGGTAACCGTTTATGTACCGATTACCGGAAACTGAATGATGTCACCATCAAGAACAAGTACCCACTGCCCAAGATAGAGGATCTGTTTGATCAGTTGACTGGTGCCAGAGTGTTTTCTAAGATTGATCTTAGGACTGGTTATCATCAACTCAAGATTCGTGCAACGGATATTCCAAAGACCGCCCTTACCACCAGATATGGATTGTATGAGTATACGGTCATGTCTTTCAGATTAACCAATGCCCTCGCTTATGTCATGAATCTCATGAATAAGATCTTTATGAATTTTCTAGATAAGTTTGTTGTTGTTTTTATCGATGATATTCTTATCTATTCCAAGTCAGAAGAAGATCATGAGCAATATATGAGAACCATCCTTGAAACCCTTAGAGAACATCAGTTGTATGCCAAGTTTAGCAAATGTGAATTCTGGTTGAAGGAAGTAGGATTCCTCGGACATATTGTGTCAGCAGGAGGAGTCGCTGTTGATCCCGCCAAGATCAAAGATGTGTAAGAATGGAAAGCCCCAACCACTCAAACCCAAGTCCATGCATTTCTCGGATTAGCAGGATATTACCGCAAGTTCGTTGAAGGATTTTCTAGCATTGCAAGACCAATGACCCAACCATTGAAGAAAGACAAGAACTTCGAATGGACTGACAAATGTGAAGCAAGTTTCCAAGAACTCAAGAAGAGATTGATTTCAGCCCCAATATTGATTATGCCAGATATCAAGAAGCCGTTTGATATGTATTGTGATGCATACACGATTGGTCTCGGATGTGTGTTGATGCAAGAAGGCCAAGTCATAGCATATCTGTCTCGAGAACTGAAGCAGCATGAGCAAAACTACCCACCCATGACCTTGAACTAGCAGCCGTAGTTTTAGCATTAAAGACATGGCATCATTACCATATGGGTAACCGCTGTGAGATTTATTTGGATCACAAGAGCCTGAAGTATATTTTCACTCAGAAGTAGTTGAATATGAGGCAAAGGAGATGGATAGAGTTAATCAAGGATTATGACCTTGTCATTCACTATCACCCTGGCAAAGCCAATGTGGTAGCGGATGCTCTTAGCAGATTGACGTGTATATTAAACACCATGATCAAAGAAGCCCAGCGAAGTTTGCATGAAGAGTTGGAGCAGTTTAGAACGGAGCTAGTTAGCAAAGGATTTTTAGCTAGTGTTGAACTTCAGCCCACTTTGATCAGTCAGATCAAGGAGGCCCGGAAAGGAAATGCAAGTATCGACGGAATCAAACATCGTATTGGTACAGGAAAGGTACCTGGATTTACCGAGGATGAAGAAGGAGTTTTGTGGTACAAAGGACGTATCTGTGTGCCAGCAGATTTGGAGTTGAAGCAAGTTATCATGCAGGATGCTCATGATACTCTTTATTCTATCCATCCTAGAGGAACGAAGATGTATCAGGATTTGAAGGAGCAATTTTGGTGGCACAAGATGAAGAGAGAAATCGGAAGCTACATAGCCAGGTGTGATATCTATCAAAGAGTCAAAGCGGAACATCAGAGACCCGCAGGACTGTTGCAACCATTGCAGATTCCGGAATGGAAATGGGATTTAGGAATGGACTTTATCATCGGTTTGCCTACTTCTAGTAGGGGAAATGACTCTATTTGGGTCATAGTTGATAGACTGTCTAAGGTAGCCCATTTTATACCAGTCAAGACAACCTACCAGAGTTCGAAGCTAGTAGAGTTGTACATTCCTAGAATCGTCAGTTTACATGGAACCCCCAAGACCATACCGTCGGATCGACGAACCCAATTTACCTCGAGATTTTGGCAGAAAGTCCAAGAAGGATGAGGAACCAAGTTGAATTTCAGCACATCTTATCACCCACAGACCGATGGACAGACTGAAAGAGTCAACCAAATCTTAGAAGATATGTTGAGAGCTTGTGTTCTAGAATATGGATCAAAATGGGAAGATAGTCTACCTTTCGCAGAATTCTCATACAACAACAGTTATCAAGCTAGTTTGCAAATGGCCCCATTTGAATTTCTGTATGGAAGAAAATGTCGTACCCCTTTGAATTGGTCGCAAGTAGGAGAGAGTCAGATTGTCAGACCCGACATCCTACGAGAAGCCGAAGAGAAGGTTCACAAAGTCTGTGAGCACCTCAAGACCGCCCAATCCAGATAGAAGAGTTATGCTGACAAGAGATGTAGAGACCTGACTTTGAATGTCGGAGATTTTGTGTATCTCAAAGTGTCACCGTTGAAAGGAATGCAACGTTTTTAGCTGAAAGGAAAGTTAGCCCCCAGATATATTGGACCATTCAAGATTTTGAATCACCGAGGAGAAGTATCGTATCAACTGGAACTGCCAGAGGAGATGTTAGCCATCCATAATGTGTTCCATATCTTGTTATTTCGCAAATGCCTAGAAGTTCTGGAGAAGACCGAAGTTTCCAAGAACATCGATCATCGAGCCGTTGATATCAACAAGGATCTGACATATCGTGAAGTGCCCATTCGTATCTTGGAAGAAGCCTTTAGAACCACCAGGACCCGGAGTATCAAATTTCTCAAGATCTAATGGAGCAATCATATAGAAGAAGAAGCCACCTGGAGCGAGAAGATTACATTAGGACTGATTTTCTAGATCTCTTTAGTTCCTAGTTTTTCTTAAATCTTGGGACGAGATTTTGTTTAAGGAGGGAAGGTTTGTAACATCACAAAACTATAATCAAGGTTATCAAAGTTCAAATCACCCAATTTAGGGTTAACAAAACTTTTATTAATAAAATGATTATGAATGCATGTGTGTGTTGAATTAGTGTAGAATTTTTTGAAAATGCCATGCTTGATTGTTCTAAATGTTGTGAAATGGTTCAAAGATGAATGCCACATCATCTAGGCTAATGACAAACAAAATCCAAAGAAAAAGAAATCAAATATGAATAAAAAGATCAAATGGTCATTTTGACCAAAGTTAACCACTAGGCCACTTTGAGTGTTCCTAGAAGAGAATTTCTAACGGAAACTTTTCTACTTCTTTTCACCCCTTGGCAGACCAAGTAAAAGTGAACCCAATCCCACTTACAAACTTGCAAAAACTATTTTCAAATTCAAATGAGAGACATTTGGAAATGGAATTAAGTTCACATGTGTAGATGGCCATTTCTCAAAAACCAACCAAACCAGTTCACCTTGGAAAACCCTAGAAACCACAGATGCCCAAGCTTGTGACCAACACACCCAGCAAATCTGAGCAAAAAAATTTAAATTTAAATCTCATGCGAGCACTATGTCGAAAACTTACTGAGCATAGTAAAACCTGCCTAACAATCACTGCTGCTGATCAAGGTTTTGTCCACCATTTGGCTCAATCTTTGTCCCCTGGTCACCCCAGCACCAACAAAAGCATCAAAGCCATGCCCCCTTCACTGCTAGCGCTAGTGCCGTGCCGCCCGAACCAGCCGCGCTAGGCCGATCATGGACCACTCACAGTAGACCGCCCCGAGCTCGCCCATGATGTCTAGGAGGTAGCTGCGACCACACCGCCGCCCCTGTCCACTTCCTAAGCGAAGCCAAGCTATGGACTACCCCGAGTCATGCCTAGAGCGTCTGCGCCATGCCGAGGATGCGCCAAAGCGCCGCGCCCGACTAGCTCGCACACGCCGCGCCTCGACCTCACCCCGCGCACATTGCTCTGCCATGACCCCAGTAGCCACCCAGACATCCCAGTTCGCCACCGCTCGACCCATAGCCACCGTGCGCCGCATTGAACACTACCTCTGCCGCGCAGAGCACCTCCCGCTCCCGACCAAATGTGACTGCCCCTTTCCACGCCTTTAAGCTAGAGATGACCGCCAGGAGACCACGCACCATCCCCTATCCTCAGCCGCGCTGCTAGCTGCCTGTAGCGTCGCCACCGACAATTCGTGCCCACGCTGCTCGGTCCCCTTGCCGGTGTATAAATAGAGGCCATCCCAGCCTCCATTCGTCACACCATTCGACTCCCCTCTCTTCACTAATGCTCCCACACTCTCCCCGGACCAAGGCTAGCCTCAGTCCGCCGGAATTTCACCGGAGTTGGCCGCTGTAGTTGGAGAAAGGTGCCGTCAACTGGAGCCGCCCCTGGAGCTGCCGCGACCACGCCTCGAACCGATGTCGTCGACTAGCTCAAACGCCCCCATCGCCGACCGTAGATGGAGCCCAGGTGAGCCACAACGCACCCCCACTGTTCCGCTAGGTTTCGTTATCATCGGCGAGCTGTTCACCGGGGATGACGAGCCTCAACCGTTACATTAGATTCTAATTGTACCGCCCAGATTGCTCGGTACCGCTACGCGTAGTAACAGCCATTGACGCATGGACCCCGTTGTCAGCAGCTCGCTACGCCCACGCAGTGCATCTAGGCTGGCCCATTTCCTTTCCCGCGCGTAGCCCAAGGATTCAAATCATCTTTTTCTAATTTAGTTAAAACTAGATTCTATCCACTTATTCAAGAATCAATTCAGAGAATTTCACTGAACCAAATTGCATGAATTCAATTTTTTTTAGAAAGATAATTAAATTACCTATCCAAGCCCGTTGGATTTAAATCATTTGGCTTAGAGATAATCTATAGAAAAAATAACAAAACAAAGACTTTTGCAACTTCAAACATTTTTCAAAAATCAACCATAATAGCTTTTGAGTTAATTCTGACTCTCAAAAATCACATTTGACATTACCTATCTGAATATGTAATAATATTTAGGTTTGCATGCAGTGACTTGGGACCAGTACCAAAATAATGCTATATAGGCATTTCTAGTCACGTTAAATTACTTAAATGATAATCTTAAACTTTATAAAATGTGACCAACCCTTTTAAATCACATTCCCATGATCCCATATTTTATTTGGAGAATATTAAATCTTAATTAATTTCAATGAGTAGAAATTACTTTTCCCAATTAAACTAAATAAAGCCAGTTCTTTAATTCATGTGATGAGTGTGATGATGCTAGATCATCAAGTTTGAACCTTAGTGTGCTAATTAGACTTAGTTAAGTATTGTTTGGTGATTGTGTACCCCATATTCATTTATAGACGATAGTACCGACCAAGTCTACGAGGAGGAGGAGTTCTACCCTGAAGAAGACGATGAGAATTTCAATTACTGCACCAACCAAGGCAAGCCACCACTATATGCAAGTTAACCTAAGCAAGATGCCTTAGGCATGCTTTGGTTATATATTTGATTATACCAATCCCAAGTTTTACTTGCAAGCTTTATTCGTTTACTTTACCAAAGTTCTTTACTTTTAAGATAGATAGCATAATGAGTATAAAACTAGGCCTGTCTAGTTACACCTTAGATGTCCTTCTATGGCATGAGATTGAAGATTAGTACCCCTCATTAGTGAACACTCTTAACCTTAGTGGCTAGTGCTAAGCATAAAACTTGATCACTTTAGATGGGAATACTTGGTGAAAATGCTTATGAAAACCTTGGAATGATGAGTCATTCTATTGAGACGTTTTGACATGTGTTGAGAAACACAAATGGTTTACAATGATGAAAATGTTGAGGCATGAGCCTTAGACCTTTATAAAAACTGATGGTTGGGGTCGAATGAGATACCATTCCAATTTTACTGTACAACCACAATACCTGAATTGGGTAGGGCTTAGCTAGAAGTTTATATGCATTAGTATGGGTTCCCTCGCGGGAGAGGTTTGAGCTAAGGCTACCACTTGATGATGTCAACCTATGCAGTGCCCAGGATGGCAGATGGCCATGGATGGGAGGGCAAGATCATAAGAGAGGTGCTATACTACAGTGTGTAATTGAAATGTTATGATTGATTATCCGCATACTAAGTATGATGATTCAGGGTTATCCCTGACGGATGTATCGAATTGTGTGGTGAAAGTGTACCACCTCTGCAGAGTGTCAAATTATTCGAATAGCCGCGTCCGTGGTCATGGATAGTTGGAGTGGCCATACTGTTCCGTCGTCAGATGTTTTCCAAATGACTTGTGAAATGAATCGTGACTTTGACTTGACCACAACAGGGTTGTGACTATGAAAACTAAGTTCCCACTTAAGTGATTTAGAACATTAAATTAGCTTTCTTTACTTCTGAACTCAGTTTAGATAAATATGGCTTTTTGCAAATAAACTTAGAGCTTTTTTGTCCTACTAGAACTACCTTACTTATTAGTGATAGTTTGCGAGTACTTAAAGCGTACTCATGGCTTTGTCCCTAGCTATTCCCGTGGCCAGACTATGAGGAAAACTACCAGGAGGAAGGACAGCAGGACGGCTACGACAACTAGGATCATCTCCCATCGTCAGCATTGCCTGTGACATTGAAGATGGAGCCCACCGCTACGCTTATCATTCCGCTGCTTGTTTGTATTAAGACTGGATCACCTTATTATGGTTTGTAATGGATGATGTACTATGATATCAAATATGTTATGTCTCGCAAAAATGGTAATCATGGGATTGCGATGTACGGCATAACAGGCATCTGGGATTAAAAATCCGGGTATTGACCCCGACTAATCTTCTGTAGTACTCTTCCCCGGAACGACATCTAGAGCGATGAAGTGCAAGATAGCTGAGTGCTACAGCTAGACAATCGTATTTGGCAGCCTCCACTATGGACCGCTAAGCAACATCACTGGTCACACCGATCGTCTAAGCACCACTCGCCTGGCTCGCGGCATGGTTGGCATGCGTCGAGGGATTGCGGAAGATCTTGGTCTCCCATTTGGTATGCCCTTCCTACTTCACTCTGACCCACAGACATGGCTACTAGACTGTGACGAGCAGGTAAAAATCAGTTTTGCATGATTTTTGTAGGACTCGAATCCTTAGATTCTTTCCTATGGATTGAATTTGGATCAAAGGAGTTGTGGTATGAAAATTCTTTTGAACTGTAACCCCCCACCCATGCTTAAATACCGTAGGAATTGGAACATCTACTTGAGGATCAACTCTCATCGTGCCATTCATGTAGGTAGTTTTCCTACATTTTATAATCGCCTGTTTTTCACCGGCAAACCTGTGAAATTCCTGTGTTCTCAATCCTACGATCGAAAGAGGCCCAACACTTTTGCTTCGGTGTCCCCCCTATCCTCCAAACATACTAATCTGAAAACAAAAGAACGACCATGATTGTTGATACCCATAACGGAAGGTGTATTGGCCAATCAAGGCTGGTGTTATAATTTAAGTTTCATGTTTTTTACGAACACAAGATTTCTATAAAAAGTGGCTATTTGGTTTACACGAATATAAAAACATAGGATTACTTTAAAACATGGTAAAATCAAAGTCAAACCTCACGGGAGATTATATTTATGATGGTATCGTGTCTCTTGGGACCTTATTCTTGTTCTTTGCGTGCGTAGGAATTTGAAAATGAGCTCCAAGATGGATATGAAGAATTGCATATGAGTTTTGGAGGATTCTAACCCATAGGATTTTGGAAGATATCAAATTCCTATGGAGTCACTTCTTAGTTCCTATGCCCTCCATTCCATAAGAATCTAAACATGAGCTCCAACCTCATTCTATTTCTCCTTTGAGAAGTCCAATGTGCGCACACTATATTCCTGCAAAACTCCTACATTTATTTCCTATTCACCATCCAAAGATACCAGTTACAAAATTCCTGCGTTTTTAATTCCTAATATGAATTTACTGTACCTACCATGTCAATCCTGTGGTTTTCCTATTCCTACGTTTTTAAAAACCATTGATCGAAAGAGGCCCCTAATCTTGATAATCAATCATAGGAAAATTGCATGCATTTTTTCCTCTGGTCCATTCCTCTGAATAGTGCTAGCATAGGAAACATAACTATTCCTACACTTTCTCTTTAATGCAAACAAGACCTTATTCCTTGGTGTGTTTGTCTCCATGAATTCATGATTTATTCATCATGTTTCTGCATCTTTCAGATAGTAGTTTTTCCGCAAAGCTAGCTAGCACTCCCCCTTTGTCAAACACCTTGCATGCCCCTATATATGAAGAAAATCTGTCGCAGGGCATTGACTCGTTGTTGATGCCACTAGACAATCCAAAAGTAGAGGCATTTGTACCAGTTGATGATGACATACCTAGAACATGGGATGATGAAGGATTTGAAAACAAGGGTTGCTGGGTTGGTGACAATGGAGAATGGATTGCGATTTCAAAGCACCTAGGGCGCTGATACCTCCAAAATGTCTGAAGTATGGCACCTATCGAGCTGCCATGTTTGCAGCGTGTTGATATTTATCCATCGGGTAACCAGTGTTTCCCCGCCCCCCCATGAACTTACCTCTACAAAAACGCAAATATCGAGTTGCTGAAGATACAAATAGCAAAGAAACCATACAGATTTGACAACCAATGACACTACAGCGCGATGGTGGTGTTTGAAAAATTCATTGCTACCATAGATTTTTCTTGTGATAGGGACTGGATTATCCTTCAAAACGACTATCTTGCACTAGCAACGTATGTCGATGTCATTGCCAAGTGTCTAATCAGTGGTTTTATTGATCGCATATACGGGGTGACAGAACCGCGAGGAGATGTTCTTGTCTAGGAACCAAACAAGTGGAGTGAGTCCCGTTATTTAAAAGTAAAATTTATAAACTACTTACAACTGCATTGTTCATGATACTTTTTCTAACTAAAATGCACACACAGGTATACTTGCAGGCCCGCGTGTCAAACAGGCTCCAGTAATTGACGAGCCGGCAAATGTCCAAGCCGGTGATGATGCCGAGGCTGAAGATATTGCATTATGCAGCTGGTACTTGGTAGAGCTTGGCTAGGATATCCTGTGCATTCACACGAGGGGTGCACGAACCAGCAACCATGGTAATCCTGTATCATACATGGGTAGAGAACTGCTCTCTTATCCCTCGCTCCGTTACCATGTTTTCCAGAGGGCCCTTAATTTGGATGACCCTGTAGCACCGGACTAGATCCGAAGGGATAATCTTGAAGGGAGGTCAGTGTTTGTGGGAGTCAACCATCCATTCATCCTCGAGCCCCCTACAAACTCTAAACCTGGTGCTTCCGATGTTGGTGAAGCTCTGCCAGTGTTCAGAGGAGACTGTGTGTTTGCTACACACGTGCGCTGCCAACATCGCCCACAACCAGTTCCAGATTGGATCCGCATGCACGTCAATATGGGGGCTGCCATAGGTTCATCACTTAACTACACTGAGCGGAACATAGGGAGCAAATGTTCGAGGTGCCAATGTGGTTCGTGCCAACCCTGCCTCGTTATAACTATGTGAAGTTTGACCAAAATACCGAAAAGCTGATTATGAGCACTCGCAACATCATTTCTGTAGATACTACTTGTCACCATGTAATGTACAGTACTATGTACGTATTACTTTCATACTGTATTGTAGTATCAGTACTTGCAACATCATTTCCACTATTGCTTGTACTAGTCACCATGTACGTAATAATATACTTTCATAGTATGTGTTTGATGTTTCCCTATTCAAGCACTCAAGCTGTCGTGCTGTATTGGTGGCAATTTTCTAGGATATTAATTTTTCCATGACAATTAGTAGTACTGTATTGGTGGCAAGGTTTGCTTTGTCCACAGCATTCATCTAACCTCACCGCATTTATTCCCTCACCAGCCCCAGCCCTTATCTCACACATCACTCCTTAATCGCCATTGTGCTTCCCTCCGTTGATGACCACCACCGCCGCAACCTACTCGTCTTAGGTGGGTCAGCTGTGGGCGGCGGGCCCTGCAACCTCATCTATAGAGCCGTCGCATCCCTCAGACACCGCGGTGGCAGTGTGGGATGTACATAATCCCCAAAACGCTTGATCTTGATGATGAGATACGGTTAAGCTTTTATTAGCGCTTGGTCAACATTGGGTTGGTGTTGAGTATAGTTCTCATCTAGTGCATTTAACCTGTTTGTATACTACAGTTTAGTTTTACACATGCAACCTAGTTCTAGGGCTAGATCTACGGTGAACTGTAATAATAAGTTCAAATTTAGTATTGATTGATCCATGGATGATGATGATTTGGGAGGCCACTCGGTATGTTTTGCTTTAGATTGGTCTCAGGGGCGGAGGTCCCTTTAATTTGGGAAAGTTAGGGCGGCTGCTGCCCTACCCTGATTTTTGCCAAAATTTCGAGTATATGTATGCATCTCTAGCATTAGCATCAGATAGAGCTCATCTTGTTCGTCCGTTCGTCTATTCCTGGGTGTTTGGTATCTGTACTGCTCGATAAAGAACTGCACTAATGTGATGCCCAGACCTTGGAAGTAGTACTCATATAACCGACATTCATGCTAGCTAGAGTTAAGAATTTAATTTGTGTACTTCGATAAGAAAATTGCTCCACTTTACTTTCTTAGCTGATGTTATATTGTACTATATCAACTAATACTATACTATTTCACAATTATTGACAGCTGGTAGAGATATTATCTATCCACAGGATTTATTTTGCAGTGTTCGGGCAAGAAGCTCAAGCTTGGATAGACTCGTCATCGAAGAAGACACAAGAGCCCTGTGTAGTCTAGATGGAGGGGCGAGCCAGGAACACCCACATGGAGAACACCTGTGACGAGTTCTGCAAGATGCTGTTAATACCGGAAGGGTTAGACATGTGGAGAATACCTAGATCCTTTTTGGCAACATTTGACAGTGAGTATCCAGAGGCCATCAAGATGAAGATATGCAAAGCCTACAGCTGGGACGTCGAGTTGAAGAAGCAAGATGGCAAGGTAATCCTTGATGAAGGATGGCTAGATTTTTTCAAAGCACGTGACTTGAAGGTAGGATACTGTCAACACCCGGATTTTTAATCCCAGATGCATGTTATGCCATACCTCGCAATCTTGGGATTACCATTTTTGCGAGACATAACAAATTGGATACCATAGTACATCATCCATTACAAACCATAATAAGGTCTTACAAATAAAGGATCTCATGATCTAGTCTTAATACAATCAAAGAAGCGGAATTATAAGCATAGTAGTGGGCTCCATCTTCAGGGTCACATGCAATGCTGATGATGGGAGATGATCTTAGTTGTCGTATCCATCCTATTATCCATCATCCTGGTAGTCCACCTCATAGTCTAGCCATGGGAATAGCCAGGGACAAAGCCATGAGTATTCTTTAAGTACTCGCAAACTATCACTAACAAGTAAGGTAGCTCTAGTAGGAATCTTGAGCTCTAGGTTTATTTGCAAAAAGCCAGGTTTATCTAAACTGAGTTTAGAAGTAAAGAAAACTAATTTAATGATCTAAATCAGTTTAACTGGGAAACTAGTTCTCATGTTCACAACCCTGTTGTGGTCAAGTCAAGGTCACATTTCATTTCACAAGTCATTTTGAAAACATCTGACGACGGAACAGTATGGCCACTCCAACTGTCCATGACCATGGACGTGGTATTCAAATAGTTTGACACTCTACAGAGGTGGTACACTTTCACCACAAACTTCGATACATCCGTCAGGGATAACCCTGGATCATCATACTTAGTATGCGGATAATCAATCATAACCTTTCAATCACACACCCTAGTATAGGCACCTCCCCTATGAGCTTGGCCTCCCAGCCATGGCCATCTACCATCCTGGGCACTGCATAGGTGGACATCTTCAAGAGGTAGCCTCATCTCAAACCTCTCCCGTGAGGGAACCCATACTAAGGCACATAAACTTCTGGCTAAGCCCTACCAATTCAGGTATTGTGGTTGTACGGTAAAATTGGAATGGTATCACATCCGAACCCAACCATCAGTTTTATAAAAGGGCTAAGGCTCATGCCTCAACATTATTATCATCAAACCATTGTGTTTCTCAACACATGTCAAAACATCTCAATAGAATGAATCATCATTCCAAGGTTTTCATAATCATTTTCACCATGTATTCCCATCTAAAGTGATCAAGTTTTACTCTTAGCACTAGCCACTAAGGTTAAGAGTGTTCAGTAATGAGGGGTGCTAATCTTCAGTCTCATGCCATAGAATGACATCGAAAGGTAACTAGATAGGCCTAGTTTTATACTCTTTATGCTATCTATATTACTTTCCAATAATCACAAAGCACTAACTAAGAGTAAAGAACTTTGGTAATGTAAAAGAGTAAAGCTTGCAAGTAAAACTTGGGATTGGTATAATCAAAAGTATATAACCAAAGCATGCCTAATGCATCTTGCTTAGGTTAAAACTTGCAAGTGTTATCTTGCCAATAATAGCTTGCAAGGGTCTAACTTGCTTAGTAATGATGGATTGCCTTGATTGGTGCAGTGATTGAAGTTATCTTCTTCTTCGGGATAGAACTCCTCATCCTCGTATCCGTGGTCGGTACTATCGTCTATAAATGAATACGGGGTACACAATCACGAAAGAATACTTAACTAATTCTATTTAGCACACTAAGGCTCACACTTGATGATCTAGCATCATCACAATCATCACAATAATTAAAGAACTAGTTTTATTCTTTTTGTTTTAGAAAAGTAATTTCTACTCATTGACATTAATTAAGATTTAATATTCTCCAAATAGAATATGGGATCATGTGGACACAGGTCATCACCACATATTCTAATACATGGGAATGTGATTTAAAATGTTGATCACATTTTATAAAGTTTATAAATATCATTTAATAGATTTAAAGTGACTAGAAATGCCCTAATAGCATTATTTTGGTACTAGTCCATTGAAATTAATTAAGATTTAATATTCTCCAAATAGAATATGGGATCATGTGGACACATGTCATCACCACATATTCTAATACATGGGAATGTGATTTAAAATGTTGATCACATTTTATAAAGTTTATAAATATCATTTAATAGATTTAAAGTGACTAGAAATGCCCTAATAGCATTATTTTGGTACTAGTCTAGTGTCACTGCAAGCAAACGTAAATATTTTTACATATTCAGATAGATATTGTCAAATGTGATTTTTGAGAGTTGGAATCAACTCAAAAGCTATTATGGTTGATTTTTGAAAAATGTTTGAAGTTGCAAAAGTCTCTGTCTTGTTATTATTGCTATAGATTATCTCTAACTCCACATGATATAAATCCAATGGGCTTGGATAGATATTTTAAATATCTTTCTAACAAAATTTGAATAATGTAATTTGGTTCAATGAAACTCTCTGAATTGATTTTTGAATCTGTGGATAGAAACTAGTTTAAACTAAAATGGAAAAACAATTGTTTGAATTTCCAGGCCAGTGCGGGAAGTTAAACGGGCCTGCCCAACTACACTGCATAGCGCAGCGAGCTGCTGACAGATGGGGTCCACTCGTCAGCGAATCAGTTTAACCGAAACAGTATCGTTCAACCAAAGCCCTACAATTAGAAGGCAGATCAATGGCTAGGAGTCGTCGTCGACGACGAATAGCTCCGGCGAGGATTCTATCTTAACACGATGGTGGGGGTCTGGCTAGGCTCACCTAGTCCCCATCTAGGGTCGGCGGAAGGGGTGATCGACGTGGTAGATGACGGCGAGGCGAGGCGCAGTCACGACAGGGCTTGGGGTGGTCAAAATCAATGGCGCCCTTATCCTCCAGCAGCGGCGGGCTCAGGTGCAATTCTGACGAGAGAGAGCTCGCCTTGCTTCGAGAAGAAGTGAGGGAGGATCAGTGAGAGGTGGTGAGTGGAATGGTGTGGAGAAATGAGGCAGGGATGGCCTCCCTTTATACTGTAGTGTAGCACCCCGGGTAAAACCACTACTAGAAAATCGCGTGTTATTTTTATTTTTGTGCATCATCATGACTACATGCTCATGTCATCATGCCGCATTGCATTTGAGCATCATCATCTCATCATGCATATGTTTTTCTAAAACTATTTTCTAAAAGCCTACCTTTGTTTTCTAAATATCCCCCGTATTTATTCAAATCAAAACCCCGGCCTCTTCTGAATATTTTGTTTTGTCTAAAAACTATTTGCGAAGGGTTTTATAAAATAAAACATTTTTATTAGGGAGGCAGCCGGCCAGGCCCAAAAGCGCAGCCAACCAGCCTACTACGCCATATATGAAACCCTAATCCCCATCTACCCTAACCCCCACCTGACCAGCCGGCCACCTCCAAACTCAGTCCTAGCCCATCTACCCAAACCCTTATCCTAGCTACTCCCTGCAGCGCAGCGACCCACCCCACCCATGGTGCCACACGCTGCACGCCACTCTGTGATGCACAGTATGCACACACTCGTCGTACACGCGCACAACCTAGCGGCAGGCGACGCAGCACACTGCAACGCGCCCCTCATGCGGCCTAACCCTGACCCCGCGGTCAATGACCCACATCGCCCTGGCCCCACCATGCACCTCGTCCCCCTCATCGCTTTCCCCAATCCCACAGCGATCACAACCTCCACCACGCACCGCCACCTCTATAGTGCCCCGCCGTCGGCCTCCCTCCGCCCACCTCAAGCTCCCCGGTACTCCACTACCAGCGACCCCTCTCCTCGCGTCGTCCTCCTTCCTGCCCCACTTCTCTCCGCTCGCTGCGACCGTCCTCGCCTGTCCTCTGAACCAGCCACTGCATCCTCTGCTTCATCCACAAGCGCGGCCTAGGCGTGCCGCTGCCCCGTCGGCCATGCCTTCATCTGGCCTAGCTCGACGTGGTCGGAACCTTGCCTGTGCTCGAGTCGCCGCCTCTGCGTGCCCGGCCTCGCCGGTGACCTCCTCGCGCCGCCCCTGCAACCCCCTCCTGCCGCGACCACCGTCGACCCCAGCCGCAGCCGCGCCTCGCCTTCGGCCTGCGTCACCCCGACGCCCGTGCCTCCGCTCCTTCCACTCTTTTCTAGTCGCCGCCGCCTGCAAGCTCCTCCTTCGGCCGCGTCCTCCTCGACGCGGGCGAGCTCTGCCCTTCGCTCACCGTCCTAGCTCCGGCCTTCCCATCCTCTGCTTCCCGGTGACCGCGCGCATGTCGGCCATGTCGCCCTCGTCCATCTCCATGTCTGCTGACCCTGTTGTTCCGCACGTCGTGAGTCGTTTCCCACCGCCATGCCCCTGTCCGCCCGTTCTCTGGTGGTTGTGTGCAGGTGAAGTGGTGGTGGGGGATGTACTACCGCTGCTACCCGACGTACTGGACCAAATGCGACCTCGGGTGCCCAATTGTGGCTCCCCGGTGATGTGAATCTCGTTTGTGGATGTCAGATGTGTCTGTCTTGTGTCATGGTGAAGAGATGCTGCTATCCAAGACCCCTTGCAGAATCGAAGAGCCCCGATCCTAGAACCGAAGCCCGAACCCTGGCATCCGCTTCATGCTCTCCTTCATGGACGACAAGACCCAGTTTCTAGAGCCCGAAGACCAATCCCGCCTGGCCGAACCTGAACCCCTCGGAACCCAAGTTCATCGAACCCTAATGTGATCCCCTTTTCCGAGCCCCATATTTTTATAATATATGATATATATCTTATTGCATTTAAATTGTACATGATTGCATTCATACCATGTGGATTTGGGGGCATTATATCGATGATTCACCTAAATTAAATATGGAGGCCATATGCGGGCAAATCTAGTCTTATATTGGCTCCATTTAAATTGGTGTAGTGAACCAATGCCATGTTTTGCCTTGTTAATACAACATTTAAATTGCGGGGTAGCTAAATAACTTGAACCTTCTAATTAATTATCGGGACCCCGGTTCCGCTTAATATTGCCTAGTCGCATCGCATCTTTGCCATGTCATGCATCATACCCGCATCATGCCTGTTCTTCTGCCGTAGTAATAAATAGTGCATTCGGTGTTTCTTTTAGTGCTTTGGTTCTTCGCGGATTAGGTCGTTGAGTTGATGTGAGTGTCGGCAAGTTCTTTGGATATATCTTCCGCAATGTTTCCCAGGCGAGCATTCTCCCCCTTTCTACCTATTTTGCATTTATAGTCTTTACTTCCTCCTGTTGATCTATTGCTATCCATGTTGCGATGCTTTAGTTTCCGTGCACCATTTATATACCTTGCAGCCTCTATATTGCCTTGGACACATCCTATTGCCTATTGTTTGATAGATAGATGGTCTTGCGAGTCGTAGTCGCTTGCACAGGTGCGATCCCGTGACGTGAAGTACCACACAGTTGTTGGAATGTTGTCATATGCTTTAGGTGGAGAGGATCATGACTTCAATTACAACTTGATATTAAATTGCTGGGATAACTAATGAAAGAGGCATCGGTGGGTAATATATGCTATTTGGTTTTTCATGTCCACTTGTGTCCCGTAGGCCCCGAGTACTTGATACCTGTTCCTTGACTATCGCACTATCTGCATGTGGGACCATGAATCCCCTTAGCCAGATCTTGATTCATTTCTTATTTCTTGGGGCCACAAACTAGTTTGGGGCTTTATTACTATCTTGTACTTATGCCATGCTTTACTGCTTTATTTACGAATGTGCGTGGAGCATCTGTACTGTTTAGGAATGTGGAATGTTTTCGCGGTATCAACAAGCCCAGTCACACTTTCGGGTTCCCAGTCGTTTACAGCCATTGGCACAAACCATGGGTCCGTCTCGGAGCCAGACAACTTCGTTGCGGGTAGCTTAATGGGGTGGCCCCCTGAAATATTTTATGAATCTTGTGATTGCTTTGTCGTGAAAGCCTCGTTGGGTTTTGAGTTGGTTTTTCCGAGGTTGATCGTGTGTGTGTTGCTATTTGTGCACCCCTGCAGGGTAAATCTTTCTGAAAGCCGTGTCCGCGGTTATGGACGACTTGGAGCACAGTATCTCGACCATAGACAAGCATAACTAAAGTAGTGCTATAAATTTGACTTAATATGTGACTAGTAATCAGCTTCACTACAATGGAATGGATAATAAAAGTGCCAACAACTGGTGGAACTAGGGTGTATCGTGTCATGTTATAACTGCCTAGTAAGTATCACAACTCTAATGGAATGAAATAAAAGTGCCAACCACTGTTGGGTTTGGGATGTCAGCTGCTACTTGTATCTGACTGGTAAGTACTGCAACTACCACTGAATGGTTAACTAAAACTGCCCACTACTTATGCTATCAGGATGATTCATGCTATCTATATCTGACTAGTAAGTGCTTCAACTACAATGGAATGGATAAAACTGCCAACTGTGTGAGTTCCTCAGTTTGACTTCCTCGTTTGATCTCGAGGGGGAATACCAGGATGGGCATGATTGGTGTTAGTATAAGGTTGGTTCCGAATAGGTCTTCCTTATCCCTCTCTGATAGCCGCTAGTTTTACTGAGTCTCTATAGGTTGTTTAGTACTGCTGTGCTGCCACTTCAGTCCACCATACCTATGTAGGCGAGAGCCGCCGCATTCTAGCCTCGCCGTGTACTGGCCTCAGTACTGACGCTCCTCTTTTTCCTTTGCCCTTTGTCGGCACCCCTTTTGTTTTAGAAGGTATGAGTTCAACGTCGTTAGCAGGGATACCCTTCTAGCTTGGCTTGGGCAGGGTTGTGGACGCCATTGGTTATTCTTCAGGGCTCTTAGCCCCATTTGCATCTTGTCCGTACTTGGACCTATATCATTTTCAAGGTGATTTGGATCTTTGTATTGTATATCTGTATTCTTGACTCATGGAGTCATTGTTGTAGATATAAATGTTCTGTGGGTTCCATCGTGGACTAATGTGTAATGGTATTACTTTGTTTTCCACCCGCACGCAAGTGCCTGGTGGGCGTCCTTGAATCGTTTCTATGTGGGTTTGGTGGGAAGCGCTAAGATCTGCATAGGGCCGATTCGAGGGTGTTACATGCGGCGAGGGGACCGAACGATGCGGCGTGAGCTCGACGGTGGCATTGCTACAGGCGGCTATTGTTGTGGCGGAGATAGGTGGACGGTGCATGGTTCCCTGGCGGTTCTCACGGGAGTAATCGCGAGGCATGGGGCGGTGTGGTTCGGTCGGGACCGTGCAGCGCTCCGTGCAGGCGTAGAGGTGTTTGCGGCAGCGTGTGGCAGCTGCGGGTCGCATGGCGGTGAACCGGGTTGTATGCTAGGTTGCTGCTATAACATCCCAATTTCAGCAACCCTAATTAGTTGTCTAGAATGCAAAAATCAGGGGGAACAAAAACTTTTTCTTGTTAAGTGTTGCAGTGTTTGCTTGTGTTTGTTTGTGCTTATGCATTTGAATGTATAATATAGGATATACTTCTTGCCTCAACATCAGTTGACCAAAGCTAATTAACAAAACTATCTAGGCTCTTTCTTACATATTCTCAAATGTTCTGGCATTTCAAAACCGAGCCAAGATGCCTTTGCAACCCAAACTATTTTATTACCTTCTATTGATCAAACTATGGAGAGCTATATAACATAATCTCCTTATGTTTTCAAGACAAAACTTTCAACTACTATTACGTCTAGGTTTTTCCAAAACCTTTTCATAAAGCTTTTGAATTCCACTCTTGGTAGAGATACCAAGAACTCTCATCTTATTAAAAATCCAACCTTTCCACCTACCCATCCTTACCTCAAGCTAGACCTGATGGTAACCATAGTATTAGATTTGGTTTTCTTAAAACATGAGTTGTCTTGATCTGCTAAGATGAATTGCCTTGATCTAATGCTTGAATTGTTTGCTTAGTAACTAAATGAGCTACCCTAAGGGCTCATCCTCTAGCATCTAACTAATCCTATCCACCCTAAGCAAGTAAACAAAGCTGGATCCGATCTCTAGTCACTTGGTCATCATCTAAAACCCTTAACCAAATCAATTCTAAAGAGATCCAATATAGAAGCTTCCAAGTCAATGAAGACCAATATCAAGCATGAATATATTCTACTCAATTTACCCTTCAACATCATCCACTTGATGATGCTTTGGAACCTAGCATCATCTCCAAATCATCCCCTCTCATGTTCTAGTCAAAAACTCCAGATCTGCCAAAAATGGCTAAGTCTAGAAAACTACTACAAATGTCTCATCTTTGAGTCTTCCTCATTTCCATCCCTTGTGCATTCTTGGCAATGAACTTGAAACATATTGGAGACCATTATAAGGACTACCAAGCCCCACTCTTGCCCTTGTCTAGATCATCCTCCAACCTAATTGTTCTTGATGGTTTTGCAGGCAAGAAATAAATCTTCTCTGCTAATCTTATCAACATGCCTAGTTTGGAAGAAGCTCACACCTTCATGCCAAACTATTTGTACCAACTATTTGCATGGTTGTACTCTAATCATGAAGGACTATCAATCCCTATTTGCATGGTTTAAATTGGATTCTTGTGCCTCTAAAACCCACATGGTTTTGAAGGCTACATGATAATCTGCTATGGCACCTTTAATTTATTCAAAGTTTGGTATCAATCCTAGGAAGGCTCAATCCTTATCAACCTCAAACTTCTGTACCATGGTAATCTACACCACTTGGTATATCCATCCATCTATCCCATGAACCAAGGTGAGCTCTGAGCAAGATCCCACCCTGTTTTGATGGTATGAAAGTAATAGTGCCCAAGATCCTTTATCCCCTGTTCTCCTTCCAAATCAAGTTAAATCCTCAAAACCAAAGGTTGTAAATGATTGATACAACATGTGGACATCATCTAACTTGGATATAATATTTACCAAATATTATCCATAATTATTATGGCTCAAAAACTATTTAATTCGTTTAATGGGCGAAATCTCAAAAACTCCATCTACAAAGGAAGGTTTGGTTTTTGACAAAGAACTTCCCCAACTCTAAGCACTTTTGAGGCCCATATATCAAACCCGATCTTCCCACTTAAAAATAAATATTTTTGAAGAGTTTTAATCATTCGTTTTGCCCTTTTTCTAAAAGGCACAAACAAGAAATAATTGCTTAAAAATACTTTTCCTTCTAAATAAATTCCCAGAATTTTTCCAATATGTGATATGGTATTTAGGACCATATCAAGCGAAAAACCATCCTTGTCCATTTCAAAAATATCAAATATAATCCTAAAAACCATTTATGCACTATTTGAATAAATGGCCTTAAGTGGACTTTAAATCCTTCGAAAAATCTCAAATAAATCCAGGAATATTGTCTTAACCTCCTCTAGCTTGAAACACAATTTCCTCATCATGTCCAATACAGGTTTCTAGACTTCCTTCATAACCGCTAATTTGGTCAAGTTTTGAACTTATTCAAAACATAGAGATAAACCTTATCAAAACCATCACAAAACTTGGTCAAGCAAGTTTCCACAGCTCGCCTCTCACCCTAGGTAGACACCATTGTAGCAGCTGTCCTCCCTTGTCCTTTGCCCTTGGAATGGGAGAGAGAGTGTGTGCCCTTTTTCTTTAAATACTCATAGAGAAGAGTAAAAGCAGCAGCAGCCTCCACCACTCCCTCCCTATCTCCCTTCTCGACTCAGAGTCCACCACTCACCTCTCCACCGCCCCAGCGGCCAATGCCTGCCCCTTAGTCCCTCTCTCTCGCCCCCATAGACCCTCCACTTTGGTTGATAAGGCCACAGGCCACCCTAGCCCATAGCTACTGGCTAATTTGCTCCCTCACATCCCACTAACCCTCCCTAGAGAGCCACCCCTCCTCTCCTACTCTGCCTAGCCCGAGAAAAGAAGAAAAAGAGCCTCTCGGCCATTGCCAAGATCTGCTCATGGTGCTCTCATCTCTGCGCCCCTACTGCTGCATGCCAGCTTGTTGAGCTCCCCTAGACCTACCGTATCTCACTCTACTCTCCTCCTTTCCCATGTACCTCTCCCTTGCCATCGCCTCGAAGCCCCGAAGAGACCACCATGGTCGCGTTCGTGTGAGCCCTCCCCGGCTGCCAAGGACTCATGTTCCGCCCACCGTCCGCTTCGCCGCATCCTCCGCACCCGCCCTGCACCCTCTGCATCAGCATGCAGTGCACCCTGAGGTCGCCTCGACGAG
This sequence comes from Avena eriantha, assembly GCA_910589775.1. Classification (NCBI taxonomy): domain Eukaryota; kingdom Viridiplantae; phylum Streptophyta; class Magnoliopsida; order Poales; family Poaceae; genus Avena; species Avena eriantha. The sequence goes on along the minus strand of OU342743.1, from coordinate 249,557,140 downwards.
AACCGACGCAAGACTGGTGACGTGAATGCGTGAGGCATGCTCCGATGACACAACCGCCTCCACCGCCCCTCTATGGAGTTGGAATCGGCTCATGGATCGACCCAGTGATGACCCACAAGTATAGGGGGTGTATCGCAGTATTTTTGATAAGTAAGAGTGTCGAACCCAACAAGGAGCAGAAGGTGCTGGCTAGTGGTATGGATCAACAATTCTCTGCAAATACTTAGCAAACAGATTTTTAGGGGTTTTTGATAAAGCAAGTAAACAAAGTACGAGTAAATAAAAGACGGTAGGAATAAATGCAGCAAGTGGCCCAATCCTTTATGCAGCAAAGGACAAGCTGGTTGTATTACTTAAGATGACCAAACGTTCTTGAGGACACATTGGAAGACTGACAAGTTTTGTGTGAGTGAACCTGTGCTAATGTACCGACCTTCCTAGGACTAATACATACTTGTGATTATACCCCTTGTAAACATCCGTAAGTACAAGAAAGTAATTAAGGTAGAAACCTAACCACAGCTTTAAACTCTAAGACCCTTACGTCCCTTGTGCAATGGTTTCCTAACGGGGGTTCAAGTTTCTATCACTCCGCAAACCCCTACGATTAGTAGCCAAATACACAATGCATTCCCCTAGGCCCATATAGGTGAAGTGTCATGTAGTCGACGTTCACATGACACCACTAGAAGAAGTACACCACAACTTAAATGTAAAACTATTGAAGCTCTCTCAACACAACTCTACTACTAACAGCATGACTTCTCCAATGTCCTCAAGAACAAAAAGAACTACAAACAAGACATCATATGGATCATAATCAGAGATGGAATAATGATGTATAACAATCTGAACATAAACAATAATTCAATGGTTCACTCAATAGCATCAACTACAAAGAGTAATCAACACCAGGAAAGTTTCCCCTATGAACTATGCAAGATTCAACACAATTGTTACAACAATATGGAGATGGTGATGAGGGTGCTGATGGTGATGATGTAGGTGATGATGATGATGATCCCGATGAAGTCCAGCTTGATGGTGGTGTTGATGGCGACGATCTCCCCTCTTCGGGAAGGAATTCCCCCGGGAGAAATCTGTCTGCCGGAGAGATCTTTCTCTCTCGCTGTTTTCCGCCCCCCGAGTCTTAGGGTTTCGGGAGGATAATATACGCTAGAGGGGAGAGCCAGGGTGGACCAGGGCGGCCACACCACCTAGTGGCGTGGCCTAGGGTGGCCCGCCCCAGGGGTGGTGTGGGCCCCTTGTGGCCCATCCCCAGCCCCCCTCTGGCTTCCTTCGTCTTCTGGAAAAATAGGATTTTCCGTATATTTTCCCGGATTTTCCGATCTTCCCGAATTTTGCCTCCAAACAACACCTTTTCCATCAAAATCCCGACTGCAGCGGTCCATGCTCCAAAAGTCATCAACCATGCAAAAAATGAAATAACATAAGTATCACCTCTCAATACGAAATATATCAATGAATAACAGTGAATTATGATATAGGATAGTGATGCAAAATGGACGTATCAACTCCCCCCAAGCTTATACTTCGCTTGTCCCCAAGCAAAACTAAGCTCAATAAACATGGCCTCGGGTTTATGGAGTGAAGAGTCGATAAAATAATACAAACAAGAAGCATCACATTCATCAAATACATAGATCATAATAGAAGACAACTCACTATTATATAACTTAACTTGCAATAAGTAAAGGAAACACAATAAAGATACATAAGGTAAATCATAATTGGTAATGGCAAACTTAGCTCTTGGTCGAACAATAGTTGATAGTTTGCTGGAGTTCACAAATAACTGGTTTTTCAATGATAGCTTTCAAAGTAGTAATCACTAAGATAAGAGCAATGTGCAAAACAAGGAACATAAGAAACATGATTGAATAAATCATCATATGAATGAATGAAACACAACAACTCAAAATACTTGCTGAGAAAGAAGGGAATAGGTTTACTGACTCAGCTACAAAGTAAAACAAAAGCCCTTCAAACAGGGAAGCAGGGATTGCAAGTTTCATAAAGATCTCCCAAAAATTATGATACTTACTAGCATTCAGCTCTCATTGCCACTATCATAGGCATCCTTAGGTGATTAAGGTTAAAGTGATCAAATATGAGGATATGCTTATCAAGTTGTAAATTGAGAATCTCATGACGAGGGCCGCTCCTCATGCTACTCAAGTTTAGTCACCGGTAAGTTCTTGTCATCGTAAGCATATGTGTATCATAGAGAACCGCCAACGGGGTACCCATTGCCCGATGATACGGAAGAATGTCCATATCAAAATGACAAGGCAAGCAGACAACAAACATCTCAGCAATCTTCTTATATACTATGGGAATATGGTGCTTTTTTCTCTCTTTCCTCTTTTCATAATATCTCTTTTTTTTCTCTTTTTCTCAATATCGGACTCTTTTTTTATAAGAAGAATGCTTTATAGATACTCATTATGGTTATGCTGCAGGTTTCCACCATGTCAGCATGGATTAGACCAACGGCCCAGGCGTTTCTCTAACACACATGCATAACTCCATGGACTTACAAGCTCCCCTTTCATTTCACACTGACGACATCCATAGACAAAAGAACATGATATCAACTAGGTACAAAGTACTAGTGCAATGTTGAAAGCGTTCCCCATGACAACATGGTTCTGCTAATTCACAACTTACAAAGCGCAAGCATATACGCAACATAGGTGAGCACAATGGCTCAAGTTTATTAAGTGCAAGAAAGTAAAGTGTTCCATCAATTCGTGAGAGATTTAATCAGTACTTTTCACATAACAAGTTTAATTTGGGAGGTAGATAAAACAAGAATTTACTTGGAATAGCGATAATGCTAATAGGTAGGTATGGTGGACACAAATGGCAAAGGTTTTGGTTTAAGGGAGGTGGATGCACGAGAAGAATTCCCTCTCAGTACAGGTTGTTGGCTAGCAAGGCTGGGTAGCAAGTACAAGAGTTGAAGGAAACAAACAAACATACAAGTGATAAAAACAAACATGCAATCTTATTTGGAAGCACAAAAGATCTTAACTAGAGAATACTAGACTTATGAGCAAATCAAGAAAGAAAGATGATGAAATTATTTTTCTTTAGAGTACTTTTATCTTTTCATTCAACTCTCAAAAATAGTGTTTCTACTAACCGAGACAGGTTTGCCAAAACCAACTAAATTAACTCAATGATCCCAAAGTGATACCAATACTAACAACAAGATCCATCATATAACCACGAATTGAAAACTAATATAAGCTATGCAAAAGAGTGAATGATAGAACTTCTCATTAATATTCCATAACGGCAACTCACACCAAGGGATACATATCTAACGAGAGAGGGGACACTTCCATAATGCAAACTATCCTACATAATAACTTCTCTATTCATGATATGACTATACTAAAAAGGTAAAAAGATAGAAGATAGTGATGTGATACCGCGGCACTCCCCCAAGCTTGGAACAAACCAACGGGATGCCAAACCTGATGACGAATCACTTCTTTGGTGGTGGTGGTATCCTCTCAATGAGCTTCTTGACCAATTTCGCCAAGTCCTCAATCTCAAAGGTGAGGGTACGAATCAACTCCGAGTTGTGCTCGATGCGGTGTATGATCATGTCAGATTGTGGATCCTAGCTCTTATGATTCTTTTTCCGCTCTTCTTCCTTGCGGTCTTCTTTTCCTGCATGGTTATGGATAAAGGTATGGAAGGGACTCTTGGTGCTTGGAGAAGGTGTCCGTGGTGCCAAGAAGTGACGCAGAGGCTTCCCTCCAGTTGACATCCGTGCAGTCCTTCTGATCTTGGCAGGGTTCGCCACCACTCCAATGCTTGCAACGGTAGTGTTGGTGTACTTTTCCTCATCTTCACCTTCACTCTTGATCTCCTTCTTGAAGGGAATATGCCCGAGAGGCAATAATAAAGTGGTTATTATCTTATTCCATGTTTATGATAAATGTTTATTTTGCATGCCATAATTGTATTAATTGGAAACGTTAATACATGTGTGTTTAATAAACAAAATACAAAGTTCCTAGTAATGCCTCTCATATAAACTAGCTCGTTGATTAACAAGATGATCAAGGTTTCCTGATCATGGACATTGGATGTTGTTAATAACAAGGTCACAACATTGGTGGAATGATGTGATGAACATTCATCAAAAGTATAGCATTACGATCAAAGTCATTATGTTTATATTGCTATAACATCATACGAAGTAATCTTAGTCCTTATACCATGAGATTATATTAATTGCTAACACCGGAAGAGTATCTTGATAACATCAAACATCACACAATAACATGGTGACTATAAAGGTGGGTTCAGTGCTATGAAGGTGTTATGTTGAGGCTCATGGATCAAGAGTGGGATTTGTCCATCCCGATGACGGATAGATATACTCTGGGCCCTCTCGATGATATCACATTGAAATACCTTGCAAGCAAGTGATGTGATCAATAGAATGTTATATCACGGGAACGATAAAAGAGTGCATGTCGGTAACGAGATCAAACTAGGTATTTGGATACCGATGATCGAATATCAGACATGTAATATATCATGAGACAAAGGGATTTAGTGACTAGTGAAGGTTCTCACGATCACAGAAGTCATCGTTGCGTGTGTAGGAGTCAGTATGGATCTCGAGGTCCCGCTTCTGATTATTGATCTGAGAGGGGTCTCGATCATGTCTGCATTATTTAGGAACCGTAGGGTGACACACTTAAGGGATATCGACACCATTTGGAGCAAATATGTTTCAGATAAAGATTTAAGAAAGCGCTGGAATTATTTCAATAGACACCGAAACTGTTTCGGGTGAAATTGCTGAAATTGGTTCTGCATGTAATATTGAAATGTTGCAGGGGGGTTTATGTGAATGTTTGTTAATTAAAGTAATTAACAAAATTCTGAATAAAAAATAATAAAAGAATTTTATTAAATGAGAGAGCATTAAATTTGGAGAAATTTAATGCATTTAAAGTGGAGACTTTAAAAGAGAATGTGAAGGGGCATTTTAATGTGGAGGGGTTACCACCACATGAATGGGGGAGGTGAGGAGTCACTTAAGGGACATGGGGAGGGGTACCCCCCTCCTCCTATAAAAGGCCCCCCTCACTCCCCTTCTTCCTCACACCTCCTCGTGAAGGATCTCTCTCCTCCTCTAGTATTATTCCCCATGGTCTCGGATTAGCGAGATACATGTTCCCGGTGGATTTATCTAGAAAGGAGTTGATGCTTCCGCTGCTTTGCTGGAGCGAGGGACGGAGGTTGTCGGGGTACCGCACATGTGTGCGATCATGGATGCACCGCTGCTTTGCGGTGCTGGACTTGGTGGTGGTGGAGCTGGATCTGATGGACGTGCTGGAGCCGGACCTGCTGGACTTCATCACGATCTTGAGATCGGCAAGTGTACGACTACATCATCCACAAGTTCCAACTCGTTAACAAAGCTTTGTTTTCTTCGAGGGTAAGTTCTCTATGGATGTATATCCACCTGTTGCTTGTATCTAGTAGATAGATCTTGGCGTATAGTTCCCATCGTAGGAAATTTTTTGTTTTCTATGCTGCAAACCCAACAGTGGTATCAGAGCCTGATCTATGCGTAGGTGCTTTGCACGGGTAGTACACATATGTTTATATGTGGGCGATGATAATCATGTTATTGCATCTTCTATGTATTTTGGAGATTGGTAGCATAGTGGGATGAAGCGGCCCGGACCAACCTTACATGTCATCGTACATGAGACCGGTTCCACGATTGACATGCAACTAGTTTTGCATAAGTGGCTGGCGGGTGTCTGTCTCTCCTACTGTAGTCAATATCGGATTTACAACGAGTTGCTAATAACTTGGTTATCCTCGTTGTGGTTCCACGTTCGTAGGTAAGAACGGTTTTATCTTCGAAAGCCCTAAGCCATATAAAACTTGCAATTGATAAATTAGAGGCGTCTAGTTTAGATCGTTGCTAGGCTAGTGTCATGATATGGTAATGTTGTAAGTAGATGTATGATAGATACTCGTACAACACTCCTAACGAGTAAGTTCCATATACCTTGGCCTTACACACAAAGGAATGATAGAGATCATACCCCGATGCATATGATAGAGATCAAATGCATGGACCATATCATCCCACTTTACACATTAGATGTTTGCATCTCACATCGCTAGTTTGGCGTTTTAGTAGCATTATAAGATGATCCCTCATTTAAATATCAAGATAAAATGTGTTCTTCCTTAAGTATGCACCGTTTTTTGGATCCTGTTTTGAGACATCACGTGATGATCGGGTGTACTCGACTCTATGCTTTCATACAAACGGGTGTAAGACAGTTTTACACATGCGAGTACTAAGGTTCTTACTTGGAGAACCTAGCATGTACAGACATGGCCTCGGAACACAGACCGAAAGGTTAAGCATGAGTCATATAGTTGATATGATGCCCATATTGATGCTCCCCTTTGAAGCTACACCAACTCACGTGATGATCGGACTTGTTGTAGTGGATTTGGTTCATGTAATCACCAAAAAGCCACGAGGGATGTCGTTTTTGAGTGGGAGTTCATTTCTAATTTGGAATAGTCAAACACAATTCGTCATAAACTAAATCGAAGTGAATTTGCTTAATTTGTTGTAGTCATTGGCGTCTGTTCACTACCTTATGCTTAGTTTTAATTGAGTAGAACTATAGAATTCTGGATATTTACTTTACGAAGTGGTATCGTATTGTTTTGAATGTCAATTTAAAGTTTATAAGTCCTATTGCAAACTTTCAGCAAACTCAATTTACTCCATGAAGTTTAATAAGTAGTATTAAATCAAGAGTAAGAATTCCAATGTTAGTATCTAAAGTATCATGTTTGCCTCCATGATTATTGATATTCAAAAGTTGTTTTAATATCAAGATTATATAGGAGCTAAAAATTGTTTCAGAAACCATCATGTGTGAAAGATATTGTGATATCTGAAACAATGTTTTTGGTTGCATTATGATAGAGTATAATTTAGCAAAATACATGTCCTCATATTGTATGAGAATTTGTGAAGGATGGAGATGCTAAGCATCTAAATCTCCCAAAAAGGTTTTGGGAACTAACATTATACTCGCGATTCTTCCTTATAGGCTATAGTAGCTTGATCATGAAAGTTGTCATGATAAGGGTGAATAGAAGATGTAAGTAAAATGTTTACTACACTAAAAGATTACTAAAGAATGGATTTTTTGAAAGAATACCAAACATTTGATGATGGTGATCCACTTCAAAGTGCAAGGCCAAAGGTATTAGTATTTGACTATATACGTTTTGTACTATGTGTCATGTGAATGACACCACTATTGATGTTGATAGATTCTTTTAAAAGGAAAAGGAATTGCTGAAAGAGAATCTATAAATATTTGGTAGAAAAGAAAAGGTTGGAGATGTCCAACTTAGGTATCTAGAAGATATACATGTTATGGCTATATTCCTTGCTTGTTAAACAATGTGGTTCTGAGGTATTGGAACCGAATTGGTTGGTATGAAGTTTCATACAGGACAACGCAATTCATGAACTGCAATGGCCTAAGCAACTAGCAAGAGAATAAGTGATGATGTTCATCGAAAACAAATAAAGTGTTATTGTGTTTTTTCGTTGTCATCAAACCTAGCCTTCAAGATTTGATTAAATAATTGTTATTTTGTTCCGGTATTATGAGAACAATGGTTGTTCAAATAATTACCGTATTCCATAAAGGATGGATGAACTTTTACAAGTCTAGAGGGAGAAATTACATCCATAAACATTATTGCTAAAATGTCACAAGAAAAATGATTAAAAGATCACTTATGAAGTGACATCACTATTTTAAATTATATTGGAAAGAAAACATGAAGAAACTCCATGTTGATGGATTTTTGGAGTCTTTGATTTTGATCAATTGACGCTTGTGAGACTTTCCTCGAGATAATTGAAACTCCGTCCATAGGCCAAAGAGGAACGGATGACTAATTTATTGGATATTATGCATGTAGATGTATATAGTCCATTATGTGTAGCCATATGCGATGGATCTTTTTGCTTCATATGCTTTCTCCAGAAATTTAAGTGAATATATCTATATTTACTTAATAAGGAAGAAGTATGAAACATTTGAAAATTGTTCAAAGACTTTCAAGATGAAGTGAAAAATCATTATAACGAGAAAATAAAAGAGTTTATGATTTGATCATAAAGGAAGATATTTGAGTTACATGTTTAGCAAAACACCTAAGATTTGAGGAATTGTTCCATGATTTGTGTTTCCCGATAAACCATAGGAGTATGGCATATTCGAGAGATGAAATCAAACCATGTTTGACATGGTAAGATCAAAGGTGTCATTTATAAAACTGCCATTATGTTTTAAGGATTGAAGCTTTAGGGACTACTGTTTTTACACTGAAAAGAGCACCATCGTGATCCATTGAAATGACACCATATAAGTTATGGTTTGGGATAAAACCCGAATTGTATTTTCTTAAATTTTGGTATGCTATGCATAAGTAAAATGTTTACAACCAAAGTCAGATAAGCACGTCTTTGTAGGTTATCCCAAAGAATTTGTTGGGAATTTCTCCATAACACCGAGGACAAAAGAGTTTGTTACTTGGAACGTCAATTTTCTTGAGAAGGAATTTTTCATGAAAAGTTAAGTGGGAGGACAATAGAACTTTGATAAGGTTGTTGAACCTTAGCTATATGTGCTAAGTAGCGCAGCACCGGAAAGTGTCCCGGTGGCGGCCACACTGCTCATGGCTGTCGTGATTAAAAAGGGTGTGATCTCGGAGACTAGAGTTCCTATGGAACCGTGTGGGTCGGTAAGAATCAAATAGTGTGATTTGATAAGCAAGTCGTTATTGTTTTGACAATGATGAACCGACTACATGCAAAGAAGCGATGATGGGCCCTGACTCCATAAAATGACCAGAAGTCATAGAATCCGTGATAGTATCCATACACGAGAAATCAAGTTTCTGAACATGGAAGACCCTCCGGAAAGGCGTGAAGCCTATCGATCGTGTTTAGATCTATAAAGAAATAGACATGGATGTTTAACATCTATGAAATAGTCGACATGTCGGAAAGAAGTTTACGGCAATCTTCAAGGAGTTGACTATGACAAGATTTGATATTTCATAGCGATATATAGTATTAATAGATTAATATAGCAACCACTACATATAATTTGGTATATGGTAGTTGAATAAACAAAACAAGGTTCTTTTAATAGAACAGTTACCTAGGACGTGTACATGACATGGTCCGAAGGGTTTTGTTAATTCAAAGGATGCTAAAAGGGCATGCAAACTTCATTAGTTGAAGTAATCATAGCGGAGTTGGAATCTTCACCATGATGAAACTGTGAAAAGAGTTTAAATTCATTGGAGATGATGAAGATGCTTGCATTTGCAAGAAATTAAGTGGGAGCGCTGAGACATATTTCTAATACATTATGTAGAGGACATATTTTTGATTGGAAATGATGTATCTTGTATTGACACAAGTTCACAATTTCATTAAAATAAGATTTCGATGAAAGACTTGGGCAAAACCGGAATATTTTGCATCAATATCTATATGGATAGATTGAGGCGCTAATATGGTTGTGCCAGACATACATATATGAGATATTGAAAGGGTTCAATATGGAAACAACAAGAAAGGTTCTTGCTGCATGGAAAGGATTGTATCAAAATTCAAGTGTTTCAACACTTGGTGAGTAAAATCACATGAAGATTTTGATCGATTATACCATGATATGTATATATCCAGAATGTCCTATGCTCTAAATGTTATGAGCACATACCAGAATGATTCATAAGATGATCATTGGACAATAGTAAAGATATTCTTATGAGATTTGGAAGAACTAAGAATATATCATGTATAAGTGACAAATAGTTAAAGGTAGTTCATTGTAAAGTGTTACATTGATACTAGTTTTGTCACAAGATACAAATTAAATTTATCTCAATTTAGACTATGGGTGGCACAATGTAATGGAAAGGATGTTCCATGATGGATTTGTAAGAGTTCCAAAGTTGAGACATTGTGACGGATACTACAACAAAAGGCTAAGTATATAACTGCTATAGTAGCAGCAAAGGAGGGCATTTGTGTTAAGTAGTTTGTTATCAAACTAGGTGTGGTTCAAAGTGGGCTAATACTATGAAGATATATTGTATGACAATAATATCAACATATTTTAACCCGAACGAACTAAAGGGCTCACCAAAGGACAAAATTTATACAATGCCATCTCATTTGAGAATGAGTGATGTGTAGAGACGCAAAGACATGCAAATACACACGGACCTGAAACTATCAGATTCGGAGATTATGTTAACCACTAGCAATAGCGTATTTGTAACACCAGAAAGCCATAGGTGTTCAATACACAAAGTTTTTCAAACTAGATTATTGACTCTAGTGCAAGTGGGAGACTGAAGGGAATATGCCCGAGAGGCAATAATAAAGTGGTTATTATCTTATACCATGTTTATGATAAATGTTTATTTTGCATGCTATAATTGTATTAATTGGAAACGTTAATACATGTGTGTTTAATAAACAAAATACAAATTTCCTAGTAATGCCTCTCATATAAACTAGCTCGTTGATTAACAAGATGATCAAGGTTTCCTGGTCATGGACATTGGATGTTGTTAATAACAAGGTCACAACATTGGTGGAATGATGTGATGAACATTCATCCGAAGTATAGCATTACGATCAAAGTCATTTTTTTTATATTGCTATAACATCATACGAAGTAATCTTAGTCCTTAGACCATGAGATCATGTTGATTGCTAACACCGGAAGAGTATCTTGATAACATCAAACGTCACACTGTAACATGGTGACTATAAAGGTGGGTTTAGTGCTACGGAGGTGTTATGTTGAGGCTCATGGATCAAGAGTGGGATTTGTTCATCCCGATGACGGATAGATATACGCTGGGCCCTCTCGGTGATATCACATTGAAATAGCTTACAAGCAAGTGTTGCGATCACTAGAATGTTATATCACGGGAACGAGAAAAGAGTGCATGTCGGTAACGAGATCAAACTAGGTATTTGGATACCGATGATCAAATCTCGGACATTTAATATATCACGAGACAAAGGGATTTAGTTACTAGCGTTGAAGGTTCTCACGATCACAGAAGTCATCGTTGAATGTGTAGGAGTCAGTATGGATCTCCAGGTCCCGCTTCTGATTATTGATCTGAGAGGGGTCTCGATCATGTCTGCATTATTCGCGAACCATAGGGTGACACACTTAAGGGATACCGACACCATTTGGAGCAAATATGTTTCAGATAAAGATTTAAGAAAGCGCTGGAATTATTTCAATAGACACCGAAACTGTTTCGGGTGAAATTGCTGAAATTGGTTCTACATGTAATATTGAAATGTTGCAGGGGGTTTTATGTGAATGTTTGTGAATTAAAGTAATTAACAAAATTCTGAATAAAAAATAATAAAAGAGTTTTATGAAATGAGAGAGCATTAAATTTGGAGAAATTTAATGCATTTAAAGTGGAGACTTTAAAAGAGAATGTGAAGGGGCATTTTAATGTGGAGGGGTTACCACCACATGAATGGGGGAGGTGAGGAGTCACCCCCCATGGGGTGCCGGACATGGGGAGGGGTACCCCCCTCCTCCTATAAAAGGCCCCCCTCACTCCCCTTCTTCCTCACACCTGCTCGTGAAGGATCTCTCTCCCTCTCTAGTATTATTCCCCATGGTCTCGGATTAGCGAGATACATGTTCCCGGTGGCTTTATCTGGAAAGGAGTTGCTGCTTCCGCTGCTTTGCTGGAGCGAGGGATGGAGGTTGTCGGGGTACCGCACATGTGTGCGATCACGGATGCACCGCTGCTTTGCGGTGCTGGACTTGGTGGTGCTAGAGCTGGATATGATGGACGTGCTGGAGCCGGACCTGCTAGACTACGTCACGATCTTGAGATCAGAAAGTGTACGACTATATCATCCACGAGTTCCAACTTGTTAACAAAGTTTTGTTTTCTTCGAGGGTAAGTTCTCTATGGATGTATATCCACCCATTGCTTGTATCTAGTAGATAGATCTTGGCGTATAGTTCCCATCAAATGGAAATTTTTGTTTTCTATGCTGCGAACCCAACACTTCTCCTGCCCGGGGTCTTGGAGATCTTCCTCCATAGGCTCCTTTCTTTATCCTTGGAGGACACCATTGTGCTTCAAAGCTTTCAAAGATAGTTCCCGGCAGAAACAGATCGAAACGAAAACACGACGAAAACACAATATACGAACCTCGGGAGATCCGGGGGGGTTATATATTACGAAGTTTCACAACAAAAGGAAGGTACTGGGAGAAAACGGGTCGGAGATGGAGTTCGAAGTTGCCACACCACCTGGTGTCACGGCTAGGGGTGGGCCCGTGCCACAGGGTGGTGTGAGCCACCCTGGCTCCGTTTTCGTCCCTCTTTCGCTTCATAGTTTTCCTTATTAACTAAAAACTGCAATAATATAGTTGGATAGTATTTTCGTGGAACTTTTCTTACCAGAACTGTTACCTATTTGAAAACAGACTCTGCAGGTCTCTGAATTTGGTCCTTGATAGATTCTTCCGGAGTCACCACTTGAATAACATCAATATCTTCATCTTCATACACTTACTACTTGAGTCGTGAAACCTTTCTCTTCCTCATTACACCATTTTCTCCACTACCTGGAAATTTCTTTCACACAAAACTTCACATAGTTCTCATTAGCAACATTAATATAAGTGAAGTGATAAAACCTTTTGAGTCCAACTTCAACTGAAAACCATCAAAGCATAAGCTACCGTAGCAACTCCTTCCGAAAACCCAAAAAAAAGAATTCAAAAAGGAAATCGAATAAAGAAGCAAATGCAAGAGTGGGAAAATCTGAAAAACAGACCAGCATGTAAAGATCAAATTTTTCGAAAATCTTCTGTTGCACAAATGAAAAAGTGCAAAACTAAAGAAAGTTAAATAACAACCTGGGGCAGAAGCAAAAACAATTACACCTCAAAACAACATAAACAGATCTCTCATGAATTTTTATGGTGAAGCACAAAAATCTATTTCGGGGCAGCAACTTCCCCAAATATTACTTCTGTCTCATTAGAGGTTGATCTTGACACAAAAACCAAACAAACTGAAAGCAAAAACAAATTGGGTTGTCTCCCAAAAAGCTCTTTCTTTGTAGCCATTAAGATGGGCATGATAATTTTGAAGATGCTCACTTAGGATTATGAATTGAAGTGAAAGAGAGCATTAAGAAGCAAAAATACACACATTTAAGTCTAACCCACTTCCTATGCAAGGGAATTTTGTAAACAAACAAGTTGTTGAAACCAGAGGCTACTAGCATAGGAAGGCAAAAGAAGTGCAACATAAAAACTTTCAGCATAAAACGTGGAAACTTGATATTATTGAGATGCATACGAACACTTTTTCCTCTTTCATAGTAACTTTCAGTATCGTGCATAAACTTAACAATATAGCTATCACAAGGACTATCGTAGCCATAATCACTTATTCTAACGGAAAACATAGGAATACTAGCTCTCATAACACTACTTTGTGAAATAATATTAGAGGTACCCTTACAAAGGATAGTGTGTCCCTCTTCTTCATATTTAGTAACAAAATCTTTCACATTTGCTATTATAGGTTCATCAACCATTTGTTTATCAGGTTCAACAGCTTTATTTGTACTTTCATAGAATGTTCCTTTATTTATGCTATTATAGGTTCATTAACCATACTAGCTATCATAGAATGTTCCTTTACCTTAACTGGGAAAGGGATTTTCTCAATGTAAGGTTTAGGTAAGACATGATTAGTAGTATAAACTTCAGTATTTCTTGCAGGAACACTCTTAGCAACATCTTTATATGGTTCATGATACTTATTCCACTTCTTTTTAGGCACTTCAATGTAGGAAGCAAAAGCCTTAAAATAAGAAGCAATAGCTTGAGAGTCTAGACCATAAGCATTTTTAATATTTTGAAAGTCCTCAGTTCTCATAAAAGATTCAATGCATTCATAATCATAATTTATACCTGACTTTCTACCTTTGTCATTCTCCCAAGCTTCAACATTGTCTTGAATACAGTCCAGAAGATCCCATTTAGCTTCTTCTTCCATGCGAGTGAATGATCCAGCACAAGAAGCATCCAATAAATCCTTATCATGTAGAGGGAGCCTTGCATAAAAGTTATTGATAATATCATTGTTGGGGAGCTCATGAATGGGACATTTGAGCATTAGTAACTTCAATGTCCCCCAAGCTTGAGCTATACTCTCTCCATCAAGAGGCCAAAAGTTGTATATTTGATTCTGATCTTTATGAATCTCACTAGGAGGATAAAATTTTGTATAAAAGAGAGGCACTATTTCCTCCCATTCCAGAGCTTGACCATTCTTCAGCAGCTTATACCATTCCTCAGCTCTTCCATTCAGTGATAATGAGAATAACTTCTTCTTAACTTGATCTGTAGTAATACCTGCACACTTGAACAACCCGCATAATTCGTGTATAAAGATTAAATGATCACCGGGATGGACAGTTCCATCCCCAACATAGTAGTTATCCATAACACGATCAATAATTTTTGTAGGTATTTTAAAAGCATCATTCTCAGCAGGTAGTGGTTTTTCTACTACCTTAGAAGTGGTAGTAGCATTACCGAATAACAAACTCAGCAAATTATCCATAACGAAAATAAAGAAACTAACAAAACTAAACAATACTCATAGTAGAAGTTTCCTTTACCAGTTCCACTTTCCAATAGCGCTTCACTCCCCGGCAACGGCGCCAGAAAATAGTCTTGATGACCCACAAGTATAGGGGGTGTATCGCAGTATTTTCGATAAGTAAGAGTGTCGAACCCAACAAGGAGGAGAAGGTGCTGGCTAGTGGTATGGATCAGGAATTCTCTGCAAATACTTAGCAAACGGATTTTTAGGGGTTTTTGATAAAGCAAGTAAACAAAGTACGAGTAAATAAAAGACGGTAGGAATAAATGCAGCAAGTGGCCCAATCCTTTATGCAGCAAAGGACAAGCCGGTTGTATTACTTAAGATGACCAAACGTTCTCGAGGACACATGGGAAGACTGTCAAGTGCTTTTGCTTCATATAGTTGATTAATCTTCTTTAGCTTGCTAAGTGTTGTGTGGGTGAACCTGTGCTAATGTACCGACCTTCCTAGGACTAATACATACTTGTGATTATACCCCTTGCAAACATCCCTAAGTACAAGAAATTAATTAAGGTAGAAACCTAACCACAACTTTAAACTTTAAGACCCTTACGTCCCTTGTGCAATGGTTTCCTAACGGGGGTTCAGGTTTCTGTCACTCTGGCAACCCCTACGATTAGTAGCCAAATACACAATGCATTCCCCTAGGCCCATATAGGTGAAGTGTCATGTAGTCGATGTTCACATGACACCACTAAAGAAGTACACCACAACTTAAATATCAAACTATTGAATCTCTCTCAACACAACTCCACTAAAAACAACATGACTTCTCCCATGTCCTCAAGAACAAAACGAACTACTCACAAAACATCATATGCATCATGATCAGAGATGGAATAATGATGTATAACAATATGAACATAAACAATAATTCAATGGTTCACTCAATAGCATCAACTACAAAGAGTAATCAACATCGGGAAAGTTTCCCCTATGAACTATGCAAGATTTAACACAATTGTTACAGCAATATGGAGATGGGGATGAGGGTGCTGATGGTGATGATGGTGGTGATGATGATGATGATGATCCCGATGAAGTCTAGCTTGATGGTGGTATTGATGGTGACGATCTCCCCTCTCCGAGAAGGAATTCCCCCAGCAGAAATCTGTCTACTGGAGAGATCTTTCCCTCTCGGTGTTTTCCGCCCCGCAGAGGCGGCGGAATCTTTCTATGGTCGCCCCCCGAGTCTTAGGGTTTCAAGAGGATAATATACGCCAGAAGGGACAGCCAGGGGTGGACCTGGGCGGCCACACCACCTGGTGGCGCGGCCTAGGGTGGCCCGCGCCAGGGGGTGGTGTGGGCCTCCTGTGGCCCATTTCCAGCCACCTTCTGGCTTCCTTCGTCTTCTAGAAAAATAGGATTTTGTGTATATTTTCCCGAATTTTCTGATCTTCGCGAATTTTGCCACCAAACAGCACCTTTTCCATCAGAATCCTGACTGCAGCGGTCCATGCTCCAAAAGTCATCAACCATGCAAAAACAGATGAAATAACATAATATCACCTCTCTATACGAAATATATCAATGAAAAACAATGAATTATGATATAGAATAGTGATGCAAAATGGACGTATCACCCGACCATCCCGCCGTCGCCACTGACGCTCAGGTGAGCTGCCCCGCTAAGCCCTGTCCTCTGTTAGGGTTCCAACTCCGCCACCACCGGTGCAAGCAGGATGACAACGCCTAGCCCTTGATCTCCGTCTAATCCTGCGGCTGGTATTCCCCTATACCTCTTCGCCCGCTCCCCTCTCTGGCAACTAGAGTCGCCGTGGGAATTTGAATTCCCCTCCCCGCGCGTGTCTCTGCCCGGGAAGCCCGACCTCAGCCTCTGCGCAACCCAACAGCGGGCTAGGTCCGGCCCAAGATGCCCCATACCTTTGCTTTTTAATGTTTTCCCCTAAGATCTAATTATTACCCGGTTGGTTTATTTCAAAATGAAAATGCTAAATGAATCCAATTGGGTAGATCTAAATTTTACCTTATGCCCAGGTGTTTTACCTAACATGCAGTATCTTTTGTTAACCCAAATCATGCCCAGGTTAAATATAGTAATTCATTTACCTAGGTGTATACTTTTCCTCAATAAATCATGCCCAGGTTAAATATAGTAATTCATTTACCTAGCTTCTGTAGAATTAATATGGTGAAAAAGAGAAAACAACACTAGAACTAGCTTTGGGAATTTCCTGAGGCCATTATGTTAATTATTTTGGAGTAATTCTAACTCTGAACTATTCAGTACATGGAACTCTACCTGACCATCCAAGGAAATAATTTTTGGACCTCAATAACATTTCTGGTGAATTATTTCCTAAAACTAGGGCTTTTAGCACTAGAATATTCATAAGAAATTAAAGAAAAGTGATAAAATAGTGAAACCACTTTTGTTGGTTTCATTTTATCAACTCATATCTGTTGGTATCATTTTTACACAATGGTATCATACAGAATATGTTATTGGTCCAAAACCCATCTCTTAGGTAGTTTCTAGACTATAAACCCTAAGGGATGTTCATCCCCTTCTCCAAGGCCATCTCAATCTTCTAAATCCAATCCTCTCAAAACCTACTGAATCTTAAACTTGTATGGTTCAATGGTTTGTTGTATTGTATTGACGCTTGTATGCCTTGTGTTGATTGTTGTTTGGTTTGTTTGCATGTGTTGTCTAGACGACGATAGTTGCGATGAAATAAAAGAGCAGAAGAAGTGGTAATTATTATTGGTATTATGGGGTATTCTAAGAAGATGTCCACGGACATATTGCCATATTGCTGCTCATCAGGCAAGCCACCTTCTTGCTCATAAGCCTTGTCCTACTCTTTTACTTATGCATGTTTTATCTACTATTTATCAAAACTTCATTGTTTGCTATATGTTGATGTATATATGGTAGTGGTTTGGCTCATCCGAACCATTACCCTTTGGTACTACTAATTACAACCCCCTTGACGACACCTACTTTTCGCTAGTATGGTAGATGGTGTAATACACCATACCCCTTTTGGAGACCCTGTTTTAGCCAAAGCAAAGCTATAGGATGGGAAGACCCCAGAAATGTTTTACCAAAAGTTTTATGATAAAACCTTGGTGAGGTGGGACCTCCCAAGAGATGTTGAGAAAGAAAAAGGTTTTGTTTTACAAAATGCTGAAAGAAAGATGGAGGAAAATGGTTTACAAAAACGCACCCGGTTCTTTGCAGTTTTGCTAGAACAATTAACCCGTGCAACCACATTACTCTGGAATGGGACAGGGATGGATTTGATGTTTGTCTATTCTAGTATAAGCTTCCTCACAACTACTACAGGGGGTCGCGATCCCCGGAGGCTGGGTCTTCTCCCGTAAAGGTCCATGTGGGACATCGACCTAGAGAAGGAACAAACTGTCTGCGGGCAACCAGGCGTTACTATGAGCCCCTCATTGAAAGCGCCCACTGTGTGATGTGTAAAATGCGCTCCGGTTGGTCCTCGGTACCCGACGTCCCGGTTTTGAGGGGAACAACACTCGTAGGGTAGGCGTTTATATTGGAGTGGGCATCCGGAGAGTCTTGATCGGTTACTCGGCCCACGATCAATGTAGATCAGGGTAGTGTACCCAGATGGTGTGGGTAAAGTGTGCAACCTCTGCAGAGTGTAAATCTATTCGAATAGCCGTGTCCGGACGGTTGGGAAGGTTACTATAGAGCGGTGCTGGTTTCGTTTTCAAAAAGGATTTCGGAAAAGAAATGGCTTTGGAAATGTTTTGACCATGGGATGGTCGTAAAGGAGAAAGGTTTTGACCATGGGATGGTCGGAAGGAGGAGAAAGGAGTTTGGTCATGGAACGACCTGAAGACGGGAACAAATGGGTACCCCAATCCTAGTGTGTACAAAACTTTTCAAAAGGTTTCCAAAAAGGCTTTAGAAAAGTTTTTAACAAGATATGGAGATGCTATATATACAAGATAAACTAATTGAGAAAATAACCTCTCTTGGAGCCCTCCTACTACCACAGCCATAATGCATATCCTCTTGTTATTATTGTTATATTAAGGTGGTTTGCGAGTACATTCAAAGTACTCACTGGCATTGTCCCTAGATATTAACTTGGTCAGATATTGAGAAGAAGGTGAAGTGGACGATAATGCGAGCTAGGACGTTCTCCCAGTCAGTTGCCTGTAGGTTAAGGCATGGCTCGGGCTCTACGCTTAATGGAGTTCTGCTGATATTGATTGATGTAGCCATAATAGAAAATAAGGTATGACATGTATTCGTTATGTATTGGATATTTACTTTGATACTTGTCGGTTATGTGCCACGACTAACTGATCATGGGATCGTGGTTATATGCACAACAGGGATTCTCGGAGGATTAACACGGGGGCCCCCACAGACTTGGTATCAGAGCCATCCTGACTGTAGGAAAACCATAGTTAGCATGGTCGCTAGACAGGAACCTTATTTTGAAAACCCCAGCTTTCGAAAAATAGTTTCTCAATGAGTTTCAAAAAAGTTCTACTTCTTCTCTTACTCTAAGTAAATACTTTCGAAAATGGTTTCATCTAACTCTCCTCCAAACTTCAAACCTATAGATTTTAAATAACTAGGATCTAGAACCCGGTGAAGAAAATGAGAACAAGATGAAGACAAGCAACTACCAGTAAACACAAGGAGACTACAATATCGCTCCACCAGCGGAATCCTCACAATCAAAAGACATCGGGTGTGGCACTATAAAGAAGCGTCCAAGATACGACAAAGGCTTCATCTACAAGATAGTGAATCCGACTTGAAGAAAGACGATATCTAGGGTCGATAGTCCTAAGAATAGGATTCCCCTATATTGCGAGTAGTTGACTCCCTGGTCCACCTGGTAGACCGTATTTTCTTGCCTAAGTGCCTTATGTGTTGCTTGATGTGTTTGGTTTGCCACGGATATTGCGATCCTCTCATTCTGTTCGCCTTGTATGTATTTTCTAGCCCTTTTACCCCATGCAAAAGTGTTTCAAGGATCGATACCCCACTGAGTACCTCAGGTACCCCTGTTAGTCATCGCTAACGAAAACCTAGACTAACCTCATGGGTATATGAACGGAAAAGCATCGCAATTACCAGGAGTTCGACATTGTCAAGTGTGAACCACTCGAAGACTTCTCGTAAGTAGGATGACATACTTCGTCAAACTCCTTCTCAAGACTCGTCATCAATACTACGCGCCAACAATCATCTACCAACCATAGCAAGAATCCCGTTGAAGCCAGAAATCGACCATCGAAGGATCCCCACTATCCACAAGAAACCACAAGAGTGGCTAACCAAGACATGATGAAGTGAAGACCTAACTACGCTAACCTCCGGTATATTATAACTTCCGACAGCGGCAAAGAGACTAACTATTTTAGTCGACCCCACCCAAATCAACGGGAAGTTCCTCCCCAAAAGCTAGAATACCTCTAAATCCCGAAGACCCGGATGAATGAAGACAACTCCCCCGAAGACGGATGTCTCTACTTTGACTGAAGACTAGAAAGAAGCATCGTTAACTGCTAACCTGCCTAGAGCTAACTCCATTAAGCTTCATTAGGAAACCGTCCCGACCAGGTTTGAGCATTAGGACATCACTCGAAGACCTCAACTCAAGACCCACAGAAATACATCCATCTCTACCATCACGCCAGCACTTCAATACGGAAGATCTGCACCATTCTCAAAAGACCTCAGTGAATCCCTAAGGTGGAAAGACTACGTCTTTCCAACTCAAATCCCGAAGACTGTCTACCAAAAGACACTCCAGAAAAAGTACCAGATCTGACGTCTTCCGCCAAGCATCAATTCCCTAGTCATCAGATGAGGAAATAACTAAAGATTTATGAAGCCCTTGGCTACTTCAGCTGAAGACCATCCTAAGGGACCGCAGATTCACTAACCCAGTAGTTCTAAACAGTTTGGACGATCCGCTAATTCAACTACTCCGATCGGCTAAGTACAAATAAAAGTAGTATTTAAGCCTCATAACACCTAGTTTGTGAACGTCATCGGAAGGTTTCAACTCATGGCAGAAGATTGTGATATCCACCTAACATCATCTGACGACTCCCAGAAGGAAGGACTATGTTAACTCCGAGCCACCCTAGTTTAACCCTAAGGGGCAAAGAATGCGTCTTTCCCACAAAATAGAATAACCCTCTACTAGAAGCGATCCAGCAGTTAGACCCAAAGACGTAAACTAGGATACGATAATCCCTTAAGAGAGACGCCGCAAATCCTTACAGAAGGAAGATCACTCGTCACAATCCCGATTGAAGCCCGCTCAACACTCGTGCATCCAAGACGATTGAAGTTCAACCTCACCGTTCCAGTGACCCTACTCAAAGACAAAGCCGACAAGTTAGTATGCGAGAAACCCATGGCACTAACGCCAACTCAAAATCCCCTAACCTTACTCTCTTGAATCTCAGGACGAGATTCTTTTAAGGGGGAAAGGTCTGTAACATCCCAATTTCAGCAACCTTGATTAGTTATCCAGAATGCAAAAATCAGGGGGAACAAAAACTTTTTTTTGTTAAGTGCTGCAGTGTTTCCTCGTGTTTGTTTGTGCTTATGCATCTGAATGTATAACATAGAATATACTGGTTACCTCAACATCAGTTGACCAAAGCTAATTAACAAAACTATCTTGGCTCTTTCTTACATACTCTCAAATGTTCTGGCATTTCAAAACCGAGCCAAGATGCCTTTGCAACCCAAACTATTTTATTAGCTTCTATTGATCAAATTATGGAGAGCTATATAACATAATCTCCTTATGCTTTCAAGACAAAACTTTCAACTACTCTTACTTCTAGGTTTTTCCAAAACCTTTTCATAAAGCTTTTGAATTCCACTCTTGGTAGAGATACCAAGAACTCTCATCTTATTCAAAATCCAACCTTTCCACCTACCCATACTTACCTCAACCAAGTCTGATGGTAACCATAGTATTAGATTTGTTTTTCTTAAAACATGAGTTGTCTTGATCTACTAAGATGAATTGCCTTGGTCTAATGCTTGAATTGTTTTCTTAGGAACTAAATGAGCTACCCTAAGGGCTCATCCTAGAGCATCTAACTAATCCTATCCACCCTAATAAAGTTAACAAATCTAGCTCCGATCTCTATCCACTTGGTGATCATCTAATACCCTTAACCAAATCAATTCTGAAGAGATCCAATATAGAAGCTTCCAAGTCAATGAAGACCAATATCAACCATGAATATATTCTACTCAATTTATCCTTCAACATCATCCACTTGATGATGCTTTGGAACCTTCCATCATCTCCAAATCATCCCCTCTTATGTTCTAGTCAAAAACTCTAGATCTGCCAAAAATGGCTAAGTCTAGAAAACTACTATCAATGTCTCATCTTTGAGTCTCCCTCATTTCCAACCCTTGTGCATTCTTGGCAATGAACTTGAACCATCTTGGCGACCATCATAAGGATTACCAAGCCCTACTCTCTCCCTTGTCTAGATCATCCTCCAACCCAATTGCTCTTGATGGTTTTGCAGGCAAGAAAATAATCTTCTCTGCCAATCTTATCAACATGCCTAGTTTGGAAGAAGATCACACCTTCATGCCAAACTATTTGTACCAACTATTTGGATGGTTGTACTCTAATCATGAAGGTCTAGCAATCCCTACTTAACTTTTTTAAATTGGATTCTTGTGCCTCTAAAACCCACATGGTTTTGAAGGCTACATGATAATCTGCTATGGCACCTTTAATTTATTCAAAGTTTGGTATCAATTCTAGGAAGGCTCAATCCTTATAAACCTCAAAATTCTGTACCATGGTAATCTACACCACTTGGTATATCCATCCATCTATCCCATGAACCAAGGTGAGCTCTGAGATCCAATATCCCACCCTGTTTTGATGGTATGAAAGTAATAGTGCCCAAGATCCTTTATCCCTTGTTCTCCTTCCAAATCAAGTTAAATCCTCAAAACCACATGTTGGAAATGATTGATAAAGCATGTGGACATCATCTAACTACGATATAATATTTACCAAATATTATCCATAATTATTATGGCTCAAAAACTATTTAATTCGTTTAATGGGCAACATCTCAAAAACTCCATCTACAAAGGAAGGTTTGGTTTTTGACAAAGAACTTCCCCAACTCTAAGCACTTTTGAGGCCCATATATCAAACCCGATCTTCCCACTTAAAAAATAAATATTTTTGAAGAGTTTTAATCATTCGTTTTGCCCTTTTTCTAAAAGGCACAAACAAGAAATAATTGCTTAAAAATACTTTTCCTTCTAAATAAATTCCCAGAAATTTTTCCAATATGTGATATGGTATTTAGGACCATATCAAGCCAAAAACCATCCTTGTCCAATTCAAAAATATCAAATAAAATCCTAAAAACCATTTCTGCACAATTTGAATAAATGGCCTTAAGTGGACTTTAAATCCTTTGAAAAATCTCAAATAAATCTAGGAATATTGTCTTAACCTCCTCTACCTTGAAACACAATTTCCTCATCATGTCCAATACAAGTTTCAAGACTTCCTTCATAACCGCTAATTTGCTCAAGTTTTGAACTTATTCAAAACATAGAGATAAACCTTATCAAAACCATCTCAAAACTTGGTCAAGCAAGTTTCCATAGCACCCCTCTCACCCCAGGTCGACAACACTGTAGCAGCTATCCTCCCTTGTGTAGGGAAACGGGTAGGCTACACTAGCGTAAAATCAAAATTTTCTACCGCGTCAACCAGGAATACTATTGTCATAGATCACGGGATTACCGCTAGACACGCAGGTGCGAAACTCGATGAAGCACATCGCGGCAGTGTAGATGTTCTATGTCTCCTCCTTGCCCTCATCCCACGAGAAGCTCCCCTTTGCGCCTCTCGTCCAGGTGCTACAGATGTAGCACCTCCGAGGTATCCACACGTCCGGAGTGGAAGCCGTCACACGCTAGACTGCTAGGTCTGCACGTGCAACACAGGCGGAAGAGGAGTGGTGGCTAGGTGGAATGCTCAACCCTATTCAGCTCGCCTCACTCTCTCTTATATAGGCATTTCTGGTGGACTTCTACATTAGTAGCCCATTAGCAGCCTAAGCCTGGTTTAATTCGGATCCAATCCTTATTAGGCTTCCATCCCCTAAAGTGTATGACCCTATAGGTTCATACACATATAGACATGACACGAGTACACTTACTACATCAATAGTTGGTAGCGGCCTCTAGCAAGACGTGCCAACTCCTAAACGCATATAAAGATCATTCAGACGAACCATCAGAAGGTTGAGTACATGTCTTTCCCTTTGCCTCACGAAATTTGGTCTAGCTCCAAGCTGACCTCTCTTTCTTGATACTGTGATTCGGAATCCCTTTACTAGGTTAACTCTTAACCATATGTAGCACGGCCATGCATTTCTGGATCCGATCACTAGAGGGGCCCAGAGATATCTCTCTCAAGTAGAGAGGGGCAAATCCCATCTTGATTGACCAATGCCTTGCAGCATGTATCAGGACAAACCCGAAAGCTACCTTTATAACTACCAAGTTACAGAGTATTGTTTGATAGCCCCAAAGTAGGTCGATCCACATCTCAAGTACATGCGACAATCTCAGGTCTAAGGACAAAATGTACACAATGTGTAGAGAGAGCTGCAAGTATTATTGCCAGTATCATGTTGGGTCAGTCCAACCCCATGTTCATAACATGTGTCCACATCATTGGTTTGACATCTCCATGTCTATGACTTGCTAAATATAGTCATCAACCAATTGATGCGCTAGTCTAATATTCACGTGTGTCCTCACATGAACTCTGACTAGGGACAACTATTAGATAACCATACAAGTAAAGAGTTTCACAAACAATTCACATAATTGCCAATCAATACAAGTTGCCTGATATATGGATATAGAAGGAACATTATAATAACTCATGGATACATATGAAATACAATCATCTCTATGATTGCCTCTAGGGCATATTTCCTTCACCTTGTCCTTTGCCCTTAGAATGGGAGAGAGAGTGTGTGCCCTTTTTCTTTAAATACTCCTAGAGAAGAGTAAAAGCAGCAGCAGCCTCCACCACTCCCTCCCTATCTCCCTGCTCGACTCAGAGTCCACCACTCACCTCTCCACTGCCCCCAGCGACCAATGCCTGCCCCTCACTCCCTCTCTCTCACCCCCATAGACCAAATCCACTATAGACCCTCCACTTTGGTTGATAAGGCCATAGGCCACCCCATCCCACAGCTACTGGCTCATTTTCTCCCTCAGGTCCCACTAACCCTCCCCAGAGAGCCACCCCTCCTCTCCTTCTCTGCCTAGGCCAAGAAAAGAAGAAACAGAGCCTCTCAGCCATTGACAAGATCTGCTCATGGTGCTCTCATCTCTGCTCCCCTACCACTGCATGCCAGCTTGTTGAGCTCCCCTGCACCTACCATATCTCACTCTACTCTCCTCCTTTCCCAGGTACCTCTCCCTCGCCATCGCTTCGAAGCCCCGAAGAGACCACCATGGTCGCGTTCACGTGAGCCCTCCCTAGCCGCCAAGGACTCCTGTTCCGCCCACCGTCTGCTTTGCCACGTCCTCCGCACCTGCCCTGCACCCTCTGCATCGGCATGTAGTGCCACCTGAGGTCGTCCCGACGAGGACCGACTCAAGACCGACAGTGTGAATGCATGAGCCATGCTCCGGCGACACAACCGCCTCCACCGCCCCTCTCTGGAGTTGGAATCGGCTCGTGCATCGACCCCGCCATCCCACCGTCGCCACCGATGCTCAGGTGAGCTGCCCCGCCGAGCCCTATCCTCTGCTAGGGTTCCAACTCCACCACCACCGGCATGAGCAGGACGACAACGCCCAGCCCTTGATCTCCGTCTAATCCTGCGGCTGGTATTCCCTTATACCTCTTTGCCCGCTCCCCTCTCTGGCAACTAGGGCCACCACGGGAATTTGAATTCCCCTCCCCACGCGTGTCTCTACCCGGGAAGGCCGACCTCGGCCTCTACGTATCCCAACAGCGGGCTAGGTCCGGCCCAGGATGCCCCTTTGCTTTTTAATGTTTTTCCCCTCAGATCTGATTATTACCCAGTTGGTTTATTTCAAAATGAAAATGCTAAATGAATCCAATTGGGTAGATCTAAATTTCAACTTATGCCCAGGTATTTTACCTAACATGCAGTATCTTTTGTTAACCCAAATCATGCCCAGGTTAAATATAGTAATTCATTTACCTAGGTGTATACTTTTCCTCAATAAATTCTTTCAGAGAGTTTTCAAACTCCAAATGAATTGAAACCTCTGTGTTCTGAAAGGTAACACATGTACCGTTCATGTACCCATGGTCCCACCTAAAGTGCCATCCTATATTACCCACAGTAAAAATAAAAAAAACAGTCACAATCTACCTTTAGGAATTTCTCTGGGTCAAACCAAAGTAGGTACTGATCAAATTCCAACTCCCAGTAAAACTCCATATCAACCTCTATCAAACCCAGTTGGTCAAATTTTATTGAGCTCTGGTTCAATTCTAATGAATTAAACTATTCTGTGTGGACACATTTCACTAAATAAACCACTCCAGTGGTTCCTGATATCCGAAAATATTTACTCCAATTTCTATAGAAAGGTATTACAAATACCTACCATATGTCCTTGGAATCAAATCAAAATCTTCTGTAGAATTAATATGGTGAAAAAGATAAAACAGCACTAGGACTACCTTTGGGAATTTCTTGAGGGCATTCTGTTAATTATTTTGGAGTAATTCCAACTCTCAACTATTCAGTATATCAAACTATACCTGACCATCCAAGGAAACAATTTCTGGAGCTAAATACCTTTTCTGGTGAATTATTTCCTAAAACTAGGGCTTATAGCACTAGAATATTCATAAGAAACTAAAGAAAAGTGATAAAATAGTGAAACCACTCTTGTTGGTTTCATTTTATCAACTCCTATCTGTTGGTATCATTTTTACACAATGGTATCATACAGAATATGTTCTTCGTCCAAAACCCATCTCTTAGGTAGTTTCTAGACTATAAACCCTAAGGGATGTTCATCCCCTTCTCCAAGGCCATCTCAATCTTCTAAATCCAATCCTCTCAAAACCTACTAAATCTTAAACTTGTATGGTTCAATGGTTTGCTGTATTGTATTGACGCTTGTATGCCTTGTGTTGATTGTGGTTTGGTTTGTTTGCCTGTGCTGTCTAGACGACGATAGTTTCGATGAAATCAGAGAGAAAAAGAAGTGGTAATTATTACCGGTATTATGGGGTACACTAAGAAGAAGTCCACGGACATATTGCCATATTCTGCTCATCAGGAAAGCCACCTTCTTGCTCATAAGCCTTGTCCTACTGTTTTACTTATGCATGTTTTATCTACTGTTTATCAAAACTGCATTGTTTGCTATATGTTGATGTATATATGGTAGTGGTTTGGGTCATCTGAACTATTACCCTTTGGTACTACTAAGTACAACCCCCTTGACGACACCTACTTTTCCCTAGTATGGTAGATGGTATAATACAACATACCCCTTTTGGAGACACTGTTTTAGCCAAAGCAAAGCTATAGGATGGGAAGACCCCGGAAAAAGTTTTACCAAAAGTTTTATGATAAAACCATGGTGAGGTGGGACCTCCCAAGAGATGTTGAGAAAGAAAAAGGTTTTTTTTTACAAATTGCTGAAAGAAAGATGGAGGAAAAATGTTTACAAAAATGCACCCGGTTCTTTCCAGTTTGGCTAGAACAATTAACCCGTGCAACCACATTACTCTGGAATGGGACAGGGCTGGATTTGATGTTTGTCTATTCTGGTATAGGCTGCCTCACAACTACTATAGGGGGTCGCGATCCCCAGAGGCTGGTCCTTCTCCCGTAAAGGTCCATGTGGGACATCAACCTGGAGAAGGAACGAACTGTCTGCGGGCAGCCAGGCGTTACTATGAGCCCCTCATTGAAAGCACCCACTGTGTGAAGTGTAAAATGCGCTACGGTTGGTCCTCGGTACCCAACGTCCCAGTTTTGAGGGGAACAACACTCATAGGGTAGGCACTTATATTGGAGTGGGCATCCGGAGAGTCTTGATCGGTTACTCGACCCACGATCGGTGTAGATCAGGGTAGTGTACCCGGATGGTGTGGGTAAAGTGTGCAACCTCTATAGAGTGTAAATCTATTCGAATAGCCGTGTTCGCGGTCATGGACGGTTGGGAAGGTTGCTGTAGAGCGGTGCTGGTTTCGTTTTCAAAAAGGATTTCAGAAAAGAAATGGCTTTGGAAAAGTTTTGACCATGGGATGGTCATAATGGAGAAAGGTTTTGACCATGGGATGGTCGAAAGGAGGAGAAAGGAGTTTGGTAGTGGGATGACCTGAAGACAGGAACTAATGGGTACCCCAATCCTAGTGTTTACGAAACTTTTCAAAAGGTTTCCAAAAAGGCTTTACAAAAGTTTTTAACAAATATATGGAGATGCTATATTCTACAAGAGAAACTTATTGAGAAAAGAACCTCTCTTGGAGCCCTCCTACTACCATAGCCATAATGCATATCCTCTTGTTATTATTGTTATCTTAAGGTGGTTTGCGAGTACATTCAAAGTACTCACTGGCATTGTCCCTGGCTATTAACTTGGTTAGATATCGAGAAGAAGGTGAAGTGGACGACTATGCGAGCTAGGGCGTTCTCCCAGTCAGTTGCCTGTAGGTTAAGACATGGCTCGGGCTCTACACTTAATGGAGTTCTGCTGATGTTGATTGATGTAGCCATAATGGAAAATAAGGTATGACATGTATTCGTTATGTATTAGATGTTTACTTTGATACTTGTCAGTTATGTGAAATGACTAACTGATCATGGGATCGTGGTTGTATGCATAACAGGGATTCTCGGAGGATTAACCCGGGGGCCCCACAGTTGCGGTCATGGCGAGTTAGTGCACGCAAGGCGGGGGTGAGGCACGGTCTGGGCGAGCTAGTCGGGCGCGGTGAGTAGGCGTGCTCTGGACATGGCGCAGAGGCACAGTGCGTGGCATAGCTAGGGTGGTCCAGGGCTCGGCTAGGGTCGAGGCTGGGACAAGGGGTGGGGGTGGAGTGCGGCGTGCTTCCTAGACATCTTGGTTGGCTGCAGCAGTGTCTGTTGTGAGCTGGCTGTCAACACCCGGATTTTTAATCCCAGATGCCTGTTATGCCATACCTCGCAATCCCAGGATTACCATTTTTGCGAGACATAACGGATTGGATATCACAGTACATCATCCATTACAAACCATACATAAGGTCTTATAGAAATAAGGATCTCATGATCTAGTCTTAATACAACAAGCAACGGAATAAAAGATAAGCGTAGCGGTGGGGTCCATCTTCAAGGGCACAGGCAATGCTGACGATGGCAGATAGTCCTAGTTATCATAGCCGTCCTGCTGGCCATCATCTTGGTAGTCTCCTTCATAGTCTGGCCATGAGAATAGCCAGGGACAAAAGCCATGAGTACTCTCTAAGTACTCGCAAACTACCACTAACAAGTAGTATAATTCTAAGTTAAAGTGCTAACTCTATGTTTAACTATAAAGTTAAGTTTGAAACCTAAGCTGAGTTCAGAAGCCAAGAAAGATAAAATAAAGTTCTAGAATCACTTAAGTTGGGAAGCTATTGTCATAAACACAACCCTGTTGTGGTCAAGTCAAGATTTATCATTTGTTTCATAAGTCAATTTTGAAAACATCTGACAACGAAACAGTATGGCCATTCCAACTGTCCATACCCACGGACGCGGCTATTCGAATAGTTTTACACTCTACAGAGGTGGTACACTTTCACCACAAGATTCGATACATCTGTCAGGGATAGCCCTGAATCATCATACTTAGTATGCAGATAATCAAACATAACCTTTCCTTTACACACCCTAGTATAAGCACCTCTCCTATGAGAATGGCCTCCCAACCATGACCATCTGTCATCTTGGGCACTGCATAGGTGGACAACATTGAGAGGTAGCCTCATCTCAAACCTCTCCCGCGAGGGAACTAATACTAATGCATATAAATTTCCTGCTAAGCCTTACCCAATTCAGGTATTGTTGTTGTACGGTAAATTTGGAATGGTATCGCATCCGAATCCAACCATCAGTTTTATAAAAGGGTTAAGACTCATGCCTCAACATTTTCATCATCATAAACCATTTGTGTTTCTCAACACATGTTAAAACATCTCAATAGAATGACTCATCTTTCCAAGGTTTTCATAATTCATTTTCACCAAGTGCTCCCATCTATAGTGACTCAAGTTTTTATCTACTCTAAACTACTAAGTTAAGAGTGTTCACTAAGGTGGAAATGATGGGATCAATCTCATGCCATAGAATGACATCTAAAGGGTTCTATATAGGTCAAGTTTTATACTCTTTATGCTACCTTCAAAACAAGTAAAGAACTTTGGGTAAAGTAAAGAAAGTAATGCTTGAAAATAATACTTGGGGTAAATACTAGTCAAAGTGGTATAACTCGAGCATGCCTAAAGCATCTTTGCTAAACCATCTAGTTTAATCCTAGCTTGCTAAGCATGATACTTGCAAGTGTTAGCTTGCTCCGTTTACTTGAAGTGCTAGGCTTGCCTTGGTTGGTGCAGTGGTTGAAGTTTTCTTCTTCTTGGTAAAACTCCTCCTCCTCGAAAGCTTGGTCGGTACTATCGTCTATAAATACATACGGAGTACACAATCACCAAACAATACTTAACTAATCTAATTAGCACTCCAAGAAACATAGTTGATGATCTATTATCATCACAAGCATCACATGTTTTATTCAATAGTTTCCTCGTTTTTATTTTAGAAAAGTAATTTCTACTCATTGAAAAATTAACTAAGGTTTAATATTCACCACTTCAAATATGGTATCATGTGAACACATGTCATCACCACATATTCTAACATGTGGGAATGTGATTTAAGGGTTGGATCATAATTACTTTGGTTTAAGTTCATTATTTAATGATTTAAAGTGACTAGAAATGCCTATATAGCATTATTTTGGTCCTAGTCCAAAGCCACTGCATGTAAACCTTAATATTATTACATATTTAGATAGGTATGGTGAAATGTGATTTTCGAGAGTTGGAATCAACTCAAAAGCTATCATGATTGATTTTATAAAAATGTTGCAAGGTGTAAAAACTTTTGTCTTGTTATTTTTACTAGGAGAGATCTCTAACTCTAATTGAATTAAATCCAACGGGCTTGGGTTGATCTTTTCAATATCTTTCTAACAAAATTGGAATCACTCCATTTGGATTTGTAAATCTCTCTGAATTGAATTGCAAACTAGGGGACATAACTAGGTTTAAACTAAAAAGAAAAATCCTAATTCAAACTAAATGGGTCGCGCGGGAACTCTAGCGGGCCGGCCCAGTGACACTACGCGGCGCGGGGCTCAACTGACAGGGGGGTCCACCGGTCAGCGGCTCATAACGTGCGAAGCGGTACGGGCGATATGGGTCGTTGGATTAGAACTGGGATCGACGGGTGGGGATCGTCGTCGACGACGAACAGGTCGCTGGCAAGGTCAAACCCTAGCGGCTCGGTGGGGGTGCTTAGGGGGCGTAACAGGGCTCCAGTGACAACGGCGAGGCGGGCAAACGGACTGGTGGTCGACGGCGAGCTCAGGGATGGTCGAGGTGGCTCTGGGGGTGGTTGCAATCAGCGGCGCCCTTTCCTCCTCTGTTGCGGGCTACTCCGGCCAAATTCCGGCGAGCAAGTGCTCGCGCTGCTCTGGCTAGAGGTGGGGAATTGGCAGTGAGGTGAGGGGAGGTGAGTGGTGTGCCGAAATGGGCTGGGGTGGCCTCTATTTATAGGACGATGACGCGACCGAGAGGGATGGGCAAGCAGCGTGGCTCGAGGTAGGGGACGATCGCTGGTCTCCGGGTGGTGCTCTACGTTATCAATGCGGGACTAGGGGCGGTGGTATGCGGTCGGGCGGTGTTGGCGCTTTGAGCGGCAGAGGCGGCGGTGTCCACGGCGAGCGGTGGCTGTGGTGCATTGGGCGGCGAACTGGCATGTCCAGCATGCTCCCGGGGTTGTGGCGGAGCGGTGGACGTGGGCTGCGGTCGAGCAACGGCTTGTGCACACGTGTCGGGCGCAGCGCTCTAGCGCGTGCTCGGCATGGCGCAGACAAGCAGTGCGCGGTGGTTCCTTGGTGGTCCACGGCTTGGCCTGGCTCGGGGAGGGGACAGAGGGTGGCGGTGAGGTCCTGGCTAGCTCGTAGACATGGCGAGAGAGAGGGAGGTGGTCTGCTGGGGTGAGGGCAAGGTTGGTCGGCGAGTAGGTGCTTGGCATGGCATGGCAATGCCACTAGGGTGTAGGGGATGGGGTGATAATGGCATGGTTTGATCATCTAGGGACAATGGGAGTGTTTTGAGGATAAATGGGGGACAAGTTTGGCCAAAACACTATTCAAATAGTGGATTTGGTTTTTGTTTGAAATCTGCCACCAGGTGTTTGTGAAAATGGCCACAAGAACTTTATTTTTGAATTTTGAAAAGAGTTTTGGTGGGTGTGCTAGTATTGAGCTTGAGACTCTGTGGGTGCTTGGGTTTTGAAATTTGAGCTTGTTTGAGTGGTTTTTGAAATAGTGGGATCTTCCCATATGAAATAGATTCAATTTTCCAATGCCATTTAAATATAGTGTTTGAATGTTTTTGGTAGATCACAAGGTGGGCCTTGGTACCTCATTATGTGTACTAGCAAGGGGTGTAAAGATCCACATTTGTTTCTGTTAGGTTTTGAGTACTAGGAATAGCCAAAGTAGGCATGTTGATTAAAATGGCACAAATGACCATTCACTTAATTTATTCATTTTGAGTTGTTTTTCTTTGGGAATTGTTTGGGAATGATTTATATGATGTTTATTTCACCTAATAATCATTTTACAAGCAATGGATCATTGAACGATGGCAATTCAAACAACTCCTATTTTAAATGCACATACACATGGACGCTTTCATAATTTTAATTTGAAAAGTTTTTGTTAACCCTAATTTTGAGGATTTGGATCTTAATAACCTTGGAATAATGTTTTGGGATGTTACAAACCTTCCCCATTTAAACAAAATCTCGTCTCGAGATTTACAAAGAAAACTAGGAACTAAAGAGATCTAGGAACTCTGTCCTAATGTAATCTTCTCGCTCCCAAGTGGCTTCCTCTCGGTATGGTTGCTCCACTGAATCTTGAGAAACTTGATACTCCTAGTCCTGGTGGTTCTGTAAGCTTCCTCTAAGATACGGATGGGCACTTCACGATAGGTCAGGTCATTGTTGATCTCCACAGCCCTGTGATCGATGTGCTTGAAAACTTCAGTCTTCTCTGGCACTTCCAAACATTTGCGAAGTAACGAGATATGGAACACATTATGGATGGCTGACATCTCTTCAGGTAGTTCCAGTTGATACGGTACTTCTCCTCAATGGTTCAGAATCTTGAATGGCCTGATATATATCTGGGGGATAACTTTCCTTTCAGACAAAAGCGTTGAGTTCCTTTCAATGGCGAAACCTTGAGATATACAAAATCTCCAACATTGAATGTCTGGTCTCTCCTTCTCTTGTCAGCATAACTCTTCTGTCTGGATTGGGCGGTCTTGAGGTGCTCACGGACTTTGTGAACCTTCTCTTCGGCTTCTCGGAGAATGTCGGGTCCAAAGATCTGACTCTCTCCTACTTGCGACCAATTCAATGGGGTATGCCACTTTCTTCCGTATAGGCATTCAAATGCTGCCATCTGCAAACTAGCTTGATAACTATTGTTATATGAGAATTCTGCGAAAGGCAGGCAGTCTTCCCATTTTGATCCGTATTCCAACACACAAGCTCTTAACATATCCTCTAGGATCTGTTGAGTCTCTCATTCTGTCCATCAGTTTGCGGGTGATAAGCGGTGCTGAAATTCAACTTGGTTCCCAATCCTTCCTGAACTTTCTGCCAAAATCTCGAGGTAAACTGGGTTCCTCGATCTGATACTATGGTCTTGGGGTTTCCATGCAGACTAACAATCCTAGCAATATACAGTTCTGCTAGCTTCGCACTCTGGTAGGTAGTCTTGACAGGTATGAAGTGAGCTACCTTGGACAGCCTATCAACTATGACCCAGATAGAGTCATTTCCCCTACTAGAAGTAGGCAAACCAGTGATAAAGTCCATTCCTACGGAATCCCATTTCCATTCCGGAATCTGCAATGGTGGAAACAGTCCTGCAGGCCTCTGATGGTCTGCTTTGACTCTTTGACAGATGTCACACTTGGCGACGTAGCTTCCGATTTCTCTCTTCATCTTGTGCCACCAAAATTGCTCTTTCAAATCTTGATACATCTTCGTTCCTCCGGGGTGGATAGAATAAAGAGTATCATGAGCTTCCTTCATGATGACTTGCTTCAGTTCTGAATCTGCTAGCACATAGATACGTCCTTTGTACCACAGTACTCCTTCTTCGTCTTCAGTGAATCCAGGTACCTTTCCTGTACCAATACGACATTTGATTTCGTCGATACTTTCATTTCCCTTTTGGGCTTCCTTGATTTGGCTAAACAAAGTGAGTTGAAGCTCAATGCTAGATAAGAATCCTTTGCTAACTAATCAGTTCTGAACTGCTCCAACTCCTCATACAAGCTTGGATGCTTCTCCTTGATCATGGTGTTTAGCCTCCACGGCAATCTGCTAAGAGCATCCGCTACCACATTGGCTTTGCCGGGGTGATACTAAATGTCAAGGTCATAATCCTTGATTAACTCTATCCATCTCCTTTGCCTCATATTCAGCTCCTTCTGAGTGAAAATATATTTTAAGCTTTTGTGATCTAAGTAAATCTCACAGCGATTACCCATCAGATAATGACGCCATGTCTTCAATGCCAAAACTACGGCTGCTAATTCAAGATCATGGGTCAGATAGTTCTGCTCATGCTGCTTCAGTTGTCGAGACAGATACGCGATGACTTTGCCTTCTTGCATCAATACACATCTGAGACCAATCTTGGATGCATCATAATACACATCAAACGGCTCCTTGATGTCTGGCATGATCAATACTGGGGCTGATATCGATCTCTTTTTCAGCTCCTGAAAACTGGCTTCACATTGGTCGGTCCATTCGAAGTTCTTGTCCTTCTTCAGCAATTGGGTCATGGGTCTGGCGATGCTCGAGAATCCTTCTATGAATTTGCGGTAATATCCCGCTAATCCGAGAAATGCAGGGACTTGGGTTTGAGTGGTTGGGGCTTCCCATTCTTCGACATCTTTGATCTTGGTAGGATCAATAGAGACTCCTCCGGCAGACACAATATGTCCTAGGAATCCTACTTCTTTCAGCCAAAACTCACACTTGCTGAACTTGGCATATAACTGATGCTCTCTCAGGGTTTCTAGGATGATTCTCAGATGTTGCTCATGCTCTTCTTCTGACTTGGAGTAGATAAGGATGTCGTCGATGAATACAACTACAAACTTATCTAGGAAATTCATAAAGATCTTATTCATGATATTCATGAAATAAGTGGGGGCATTGGTTAATCCAAAAGACATAACCGTATACTCGTATAAACCATAGGGAGTAGTAAAGGCGGTCTTCGGAATATCCGTTGCACGAATCTTAAGTTGGTGTTAACCAGTCCTAAGATTAATCTTTGAGAATACCTAGGCTCCAGTCAACTGATCAAATAGATCCTCTATCTTTGGCAAAGGGTACTTGTTCTTGATGGTGACGTCATTCAACTTTATGTAATCTGTGCACAAACGATTGCCTCCATCTTTCTTGTCGACGAGTAACACTGGTGATCTCCATGGCGATGTGCTTGGTTGAATCAAGCCTTTTTCTAACATAGCATCTAACTGCTTCTTCAGTTCCACTAACTCTAAGGGGTTCATGCTATAGGGTCTCTGTGCTATGGGTCCAGTT
Organism: Avena eriantha; assembly: GCA_910589775.1. Taxonomy (NCBI): domain Eukaryota; kingdom Viridiplantae; phylum Streptophyta; class Magnoliopsida; order Poales; family Poaceae; genus Avena; species Avena eriantha. Next base: position 249,521,363 of record OU342743.1, on the reverse strand, counting down.
CCGGTGATTAGTTCGATAATGAACTCAATATCCCTATCCGGGGGCATACCTGGCAATTCATCCGGGAATACGTCGGGGTATTCACAGACTACTCTGACTTGGTCTATGGTGGGTAGGGCTAGACTGTTGTTGCACTTGAATTGACGGGGTAAGGTTTCAGATATATGCTCTACTGTGACTCTAGAGCTACTGGTCATGGTGATGGCTTTCTTAGCACAGTCTATCAGTCCTTTATGCCTTGACATCCAGTCCATACCTAGTACTACTTCCAATCCTTTGGTTCCAAGTACAATTAGGTTGGCATAAAAATCTATCCCATGTAATCTGATAGGCACAGCTTTGCAAATTTTTCTAGCTTTGGTTGTTGAACCCGGGATTTGAACTATCATGAAATGCTTCAAGTTGGTTGGGTGAATCTTACTTGTGCATGCAAATTCTTCGGTGACAAATGAATGCGATGCTCCCGAATCAAACAATACTCTTGCTAAAACTGAGTTGACAGAAAACATACCCAGCACTACATCTGGCGCTTCTTGGGCTTCTTCTGCGTTCATGTGGAAGAGACGACCGTTGCGGTTGTGAGGGTTCCCTAGGGAAAATCTTCTCCCTGGTTGAACACGACGCTGCTGTTGAGCTGGGGCATTCACATTGGCATTGGCTGCAGTCTTCTTGGGACACTCATTGGAATAGTGACGCTTCACTCCACACTCGAAACAAGTGATCTGGGACTTGTCCCTTTGTTGCGACGGGCACGGCAATGCTGCCAGTTCTAGGTGCAGTGTTGTTGTTGTTGTTGTTGTTGTTGTTGTTGTTGTTGTTCTTGTGAGGTGCACGGTTGAAATTGTTAGCGTTGTCGGAGTTGTGATTGTTTCCTCCGGACTTCACATTGCCTCCGCTATGGTTGGGGTAGCTTGGGCGAGACGTTGGGGGTCGATTGTTCCTTGGTGCATATCCTGGTGAGGGGTTGGGACGGTACTTTTGGTGACTGCTGGATCCAGATTGCTGTATCATATGACGCTTGCGGTTGTCATTTGCCTGGTTAATCTTCCCTTCCATCTGAATGGCAGAGTCAACTAGCACTTCGAGATCCTCGAAACAGATGTTGACGAGGACAGTCTACATCTCATCATGCAGTCCGTTCAAGAATCTCTCCTTCTTCTTGGCCTCCGTGTTGATCTCATCAGGTGCATATCTGGAAAGTGATAGGAATCTATCACGGTACTCCACCACAGTCATTCTTCCTTGCTTTAATTCGCGAAACTCATCCCTCATTCGGGTGACTAGACCCTGCGGCACGTGGGTGCGGCTGAACTTGACTTTGAATGCTTCCCATGTCATAACTTGACCATGGTTCATCAGGCGGATACTGTTCCACCAAGCTCTTGTGTCTCCTGCCAAGTAGTGGGTAGCAAAGAGAACTTTCTCGTTGTCATCAACTCTGGCTACCTCCAAGTTATTCTCCATCGTCTGCAACTAGTCATCAACATCTAATGGGTTTTCTGACGTGCTAAAGATTGGGCGATTTGTATTCTGGAAGTTCTTTAGCTTGGATCCTTGATGATCTTGATTTCCATGCCCTTGGTTGTTGAGAGCCATCTGGGCGATCTATTGCAGTGTTGCTAAGTTGGCTTGGCGTTCTGCCCTGCTTGCATCTCTATCTGCGATGAGATTCTGCAAGATCTGCAGCATTGCGTCTTGCGACGAGCTGCTCCCTCCTTGGTTTCCACGAGTCATCTAAAGATTGAGGTAGATACAGGGGTAAGAGGGAAATTCTAAGGTTCATGGTTTTTTGTTTCAAACTAAAACTTTCAGTTAGACTCAGGTTTTTCAACTAACTCCATTTCATTCATGCAAACAAGCACACGATACAACACACACCATAACGATCAAAAGAAAACAGATGGTTTGAAGAACCATTCTGTAAGCTACGATACATTGGGACTGATACATCTCATGCTATGACAGTGCTCTAGTGCATCTACTCATCGTCGATGAAGTCGGAGTCCTCATCGTCAGTGTAGAAGTCCACAGCATCCTCCTCTAGAAAGTCATCATCATTGCTCAGGTAAAAATCCATGTCTCCCTGGATGTCTTCACCCTCCTCTTCTTCTTCCTTTGCAGCAAGCTGAGCTTCCTGCCTCTTGATGGTTTTCTCGAGGTCATCCACCTTCTTGCGAAGACGGGCGATGGTGCGATCCTTCTTTGCACACTGGCGGCAAAGAGACTGGCGATCCTGGACGAGTAGTGCGAAAGTTTGGGCCTTCTGGTCGGCAATGGCACGGTTCTGGTTGGCTAAATCTCTAGCATTGTCCTGTCCCTGCTGTCTGTCGTGCAGCAAGAAGTCAAGATTCTCCACTGGACGCCTCAACTCCGGGTGACCTAGCATCTCCATTGGCATTCCCATGAAGTCACATATTGCATAGTGAGCAAAATGGGTTCCTTGGATTTGGTTGACACTGAGGGCACATAGATGTGCGAGAGCTTCATGCATTGCCCTGGCTAATCCATCTAGCCAGTTGTTCTCTCTCACGGAGAACTGGATTCTCCCGGACGTTGGTGCTTTGATGCTTCCTCTAAGATCAGCGATAACTAGCCACTTTAGGTATCCTCCTGGGGGTCCTGGAAGTTGAGCTCCAAGAAACTCCGGATGTGGGCGTCCCAGTAACTCCGACAGTGAATCTAGATCCCTCTCGAAGACCAGCTGACCTCCGTTTCCCAACTGGTAAAACTTGCTGAACTGAGACTCCATCTATAAGAATTTAGGATGAGGAACTTAGTGACGTGGTCAATTGTGTCAAATTTTAAGTAGTAAGGTAAGAATTTTGAGGAACATGAATTTTTGAGAAAGAATGAATTCACAAGGATAAGGGAGGAAATAGTTTTTCATAAATACTCACTTTGGTTTTGAAACTAAGTTTTTGGTTCGGACGTCCATTCTAACTAGGGTCTCCTATGGTCAGGATGGCTCTGATACCAACTTGTCAACACCCGGATTTTTAATCTCAGATGCCTGCTATGCCATACCTCGCAATCCCAGGATTACCATTTTTGTGAGACATAACAGATTGAATATCACAGTACATCATCCATTACAAACCATACCATACATAAGATCTTACACAAATAAGGATCTCATGATATAGTCTTAATACAACAAGCAGCGGAATAAAAGATAAGCGTAGCTGTGGGGTCCATCTTCAAGGGCACACACAATGCTGACAAAGGCAGATAGTCCTAGTTATCATAGCCGTCCTGCTGGCCATCATCTTGGTAGTCTCCTTCATAGTCTGGCCATGAGAATAGCCAGGGACAAAAACCATGAGTACTCTCTAAGTACTCGCAAACTACCACTAACAAGTAGTATAATTCTAAGTTAAAGTTTTAACTCTATGTTTAACTATAAAGTTAAGTATGAAACCTAAGCTGAGTTCAGAAGCCAAGAAACATAAAATAAAGTTCTAGAATCAATTAAGTTGGGAAGCTATTGTCATAAACACAACCCTGTTGTGGTCAAGTCAAGATTCATCATTTGTTTCATAAGTCAATTTTGAAAACATCTGACAATGAAACAGTATGGCCATTCCAACTGTCCATAACTGCGGACGCGGCTATTCGAATTTTTTGACACTCTCCAGAGGTGGTACACTTTCACCACAAGATTCGATACATCTGTCAGGGATAGCCCTGAATCATCATACTTAGTATGCAGATAATCAAACATAACCTTTCCTTTACACACCCTAGTATAAGCACCTCTCCTTTGAGCATGGACTCCCAACCATGACCATTTGTCATCTTGGGCACTTCATAGGTGGACAACATTGAGAGGTAGCCTCAGCTCAAACCTCTCCTGCGAGGGAACTAATACTAATGCATATAAATTTCTGGCAAAGCCTTACCCAATTCAGGTATTGTGGTTGTACGGTAAATTTGGAATGGAATCGCATCCGAATCCAACCATCCATTTTATAAAAGGGTTAAGACTCATGCCTCAAAATTTTCATCATCATAAACCATTTGTGTTTCTCAAGAAATTTCAAAAAGTCTCAATAGAATGACTCATCATTCCAAGGTTTTCATAACTCATTTTCACCAAGTGCTCCCATCTATAGTGACTCAAGTTTTTATCTACTTTAAACTACTAAGTTAAGAGTGTTCACTAAGGTGGAAATGATGGGATCAATCTCATGCCATAGAATGACATCTAAAGGGTTCTATATAGGACAAGTTTTATACTCTTTATGCTACCTTCAAAACAAGTAAAGAACTTTGGGTAAAGTAAATAAAGTAAACCTTGAAAATAATACTTGGGGTAAATACTTGTAAAAGTGGTATAACTCAAGCATGCCTAAAGCATCTTTGCTAAACCATCTAGTTTAATCCTAGTTTTCTAAGCATGATACTTGCAAGTGTTAGCTTGCTCAGTTTACTTGAAGTGCTAGGCTTGCCTTGGTTGGTGCAGTGGTTGAAGTTTTCTTCTTCTTCTTCTTGGTAGAACTCCTCCTCTTCGAAATCTTAGTCGGTACTATCGTCTATAAATACTTACGGAGTACACATTCACCAAACAAAACTTAATTAATCTAATTAGCACTCTAAGGCACATAGTTGATGATCTATTATCATCACAAGTATCACAAGTTTTATTCAATAGTTTCCTCCTTTTATTTTAGAAAAGTAATTTCTACTCATTGAAAAATTAACTAAGATTTATTATTCACCACTTAAAATATGGGATCAAGTGAACACATGTCATCACCACATATTCTAACATTTGGGAATGTGATTTAAGGGTTGGATCATAATTACTTTGGTTTAAGTTCATTATTTAATGATTTAAAGTGACTAAAAATTCCTATATAGCATTATTTTGGTACTAGTCCAAAGTCACTGCATGTAAACCTTAATATTATTACATATTTAGATAGGTATGGTGAAATGTGATATTTGAGAGTTGGAATCAACTCAAAAGCTATCATGGTTGATTTTATAAAAATGTTGCAAGGTGCAAAAGCTTCTGTCTTGTTATTTTTATTAGGAGAGATCTCTAACTCTAATTGAATTACATCCAACGGGCCTGGGTAGATCTTTTCAGTAGCTTTCTAACACAATTGGAATCACTCCATTTGGATTTGTAAATCTCTCTGAATTGAATTTCAAACTAGGGGACAGAACTAGGTTTAAACTAAAAAGAAAAATCCTAATTCAAACTAAATGGGTCGCGCGGGAACTCTAACGGGCCGGCCCAGTGACACTACGCGGCGTGGGGCTCAACTGACAGGGGGTCCACCGGCTAGTGGCTCATAACGCGCGAAGCGGTATGGGGCGATATGGGTCGTTGGATTAGAACTGGGATTGACGGGTGGGGATCGTCATCGACGACGAACAGGTCGCCGGCGAGGTCGAATCCAAGCGGCTCGGTGGGGGTGCTTAGGGGGCATACCAGGGCTCCAGCGACAACGGCGAGGTGGGCAAACGGACTGGTGGTCGACGGCGAGCTCAGGGATAGTCGAGGTGGCTCCAGGGGTGGTCGCAATTAGCGGCGCCCTTTCCTCCTCTGTTGCGGGCTACTCCGGCCAAATTCTGGCGAGCAAGTGCTCGCGCTGCTCTGGCTAGAGGTGGGGAACGGTCAGTGGGGTGAGGGGAGGTGAGTGGTGTGCTGAAATGGGCTTGGGGTGGCCTCTATTTATAGGACGACGACGCGACCGAGAGGGATGGGCAGGCGGCTCCAGCGAGGGCTGTCCAGCGTGGCTCGAGGTAGGGGATGGTCACTGGTCTCCTGGCGGTGCTCTACATGATCAGTGTGGTACTAGGGGCGGTGGTATGTGGTCGGGCGGTGCTGGCGCTCTGATCGGCAGAGGCGGCGGTGTCCATGGCGAGCGGTAGCTGTGGTGCGTTGGGAGGCGAACGGGCATGTCCAGCGTGCTCCCTGGGTTATGGTGGAGCGGTGGATGCGGCTGCGGTCGAGCAACGGCTTGTGCACGCGTGTCGGGCGCGGCGCTCTCGCGCGTGCTCGGCATGGCGCAGACAGGCAGTGCGTGGTGGTTCCTTGGTGGTCCACAGCTTGGCCTGGCTCGGGGAGGCGACAGAGGGTGGCGGTGAGGTCCTGGCTAGCTCGTAGACATGGCGAGAGAGAGGGAGGTGGTCTACTGGGGTGAGGGCAAGGTTGGCCAGCAAGTAGGTGCTCCGCATGGCATGGCAATGCCACTAGGGTGTAGGGGGTTGGGTGATAATGGCATGGTTTGATCATCTAGGGACAATGGGAGTGTTTTGAGGACAAATGGGGCACAAGTTTGGCCAGAACAGTATTCAAATAGTGGATTTGGTTTTTGTTTGAAATCTATCCACCAGGTGTTTGTGAAAATGGCCACAAGAACTTTATTTTTGAATTTTGAAAAGATTTTTGGTGGGTGTGCTAGTATTGAGCTTGAGACTCTGTGGGTGCTTGGGTTTTGAAATTTGATCTTGTTTGAGTGGTTTTTGAAATAGTGGGATCTTCCCATATGAAATAGATTCAATTTTCCAATGCCATTTAAATATAGTGTTTGAATGTTTTTGACAGATCACAAGGTGCGCCTTGGTACCTCATTATGTGTACTAGCCAGGGGTGTAAAGATCCATATTTGTTTCTATTAGGTTTTGAGTACTAGGAATAGCCAAAGTAGGCATGTGGATTAAAATGGCACAAATGACCATTCACTTCATTTATTCATTTTGAGTTGTTTTTCTTTGGGAATTGTTTGGGAATGATTTAGATGATGTTTATTTCACCTAAGAATCATTTTACAAGGAATGGATCACAGAACCATGGAAATTCAAAAAACTCCTATTTTAAATGCACATACACATGAATGCTTTCATATTTTTAATTGGAAAAGTTTTTGTTAACCCTAATTTTGAGGATTTGGATCTTAATAACCTTGGATTAAAGTTTTGGGATGTTACACTAGCCGTGGTCGGCCGGCGATGACCATAATCGGGCGGCGCTCCACTATGCAAACGGCAAAGGGGCACTTGGTCTGCGGCTTGGTTAGACTCAGGGGAGACAGGGGGTTTAAGAGAGGACCAAATGGTCGACTATTTACTGTGGAAACAGTGAAGTTAGGTAGAGGTTAAATTAGTGTAAGCAAGATGTTTGTAAAAAATGGCTGCATGAAACTTGCTTTGGAAATTTTGATTCAAATTTTTTGAGTGATCTAAAGTTAAGCTTGAGAGTCTATATTTGCTTGGAGAGGTCAAGGGGAATTGATTTGATAGGTTTTTGAAAAAGTGAGATCTTAACATATGAACTAGATTCTTTTCAACTGTCCATTAAATTGATTTGAAAGATGTTTTTGTAAGTTTGTAAAATGGGCCTTGATACATTTTTACTTGGTCTAGCAAGGGGTGAAAAGAAGTACAAATGTTTCTGTTAGAAATCTCCTTCTAGGAACACACAAATTGGCCTAGTGGTTTACTTTTGTCAAAATGACCATTTGGTCATTTTATTCATATTTGATTTCTTTTTCTTTGGATTTTGTTTGTAAATGGTCTAGATGATGTAGCATTCACCTTTAAACCATTTCACATCATTTGTAGCAATCAAGCATTGAAATATCAATCAATTCTATTCTAATGCAATACTAACAGGCATTCATATTTAAATTATTAATAACAGTTTTTGTTAACCCTGACTTTGGGTGATTTGAACTTGATAATCTTGATTAGAAGTTATTGGGTGTTACAGATACTTTCTGTTATTCAGGAAGCTTGCCACCACTTCCTTTCAGGTGATAGTATTTGATCATTATAACTACGAGAAGGTGATCAGATGTGCAGGTTATCACCCATCATTTGATGGACAATTACTATATCGTAGGTGCAATAATGTAGTGACTTTTCTCTTCTAATTATAATTATTCTGTGAAGAGGTGCTTGAACACCTTTCGTTATCATGCATCATGTTGGAACACGGTGGTACTTGATCGCGCTAGGCTCCATTGTGGAGGTATTTACTGTACCATGTTTGCAGCCAAACTGCAAAACAAACATCTAGTGTACTACTGCTAGTATTGTACTACCTCCTGTTCCACAGTATAATCCTTTTTAGCAAACTAAATAATCATCTTGTTAGTTCCACCGCATACAAGAGTTGTGCCGTGTTGGTGTACCTAACAATCAAGTGGATAGGTGTAGTACAACTTCTGTATGCAGCGGCACTAACGAGATGATTGTTCGTTGTACTCTACTGCTAGTAGTAATACATATTGTACTGGTACAAGTGTATTACTACTAGGTAGGATTACTATTTTTTAGGAAAATAGAAGTTGTAAATAAACATCATCTCGTCAAACATGACAGCAGTAGTAACTCTAGTCGGCGTACACGACAGCGTGCCGACCTAGCTGTAATGGCCCAGGTTGTGACGTGGTTAATTTAGTGCATGGCAGTGTGCTGGCCTATCTATAAAATGCGCCAGGATTTCATATGGTTAATTTAGTGCACTGTAGCGTGTTAGACAAGCTAATTGGCATCCTGGATGCAGCTCCAGAGGCCTCGAAAAAAAGAACTCCTTCAAAGAGCCATCCCATCTTCTCCATCTCGGCTGTTTTTATCCCCACTCGCCAGTGCTGCATGGCCCTGCATTTGGGATCGTCTCTAGTGCGCGCTTCGCACATTTTCCTCACCATCTCGCCCGCTGCATCAGATCTTGCAGGCTGCACCACCCCTCTCCAAAAGTCCCTCGATAGTCATACTCTAGTCCGACCTCTTCCGCCAATCCATCTCGATGTCGCAATCGACACACAACCCACTACACAATGTCTGGAGAAAGGTCGGCGATGATGTTTTCAATGAAATCTCTATGCGTCTGGACACTACCAGTGCCACTCAGCTAGCCGCATGCTCCAAGGAGCTGTACCGCCAAGTCATGGGCGAAAAAGGTAGCCGATGCCCCAACGACCACTACGGGACATTCGTCCCCTACAACAACGTCTACGGCCACATAATTTGGTGCTTTCACAGCCAACAAGACTACAGGGATCCTGGATGCGGATATCATCGGCATCGAGAAAGAGGGCATTGTGTTCATCGCCCAAATTGATGTCCATACCAGGGACATCGTCATATCCCCCAGGTTCGTTAGTTTAAGGGCATGCGAATCCCAGCAGTACAAGGTGAAGCTTTGGTCGATGTCTCTATGGTATGAGCTCCATGCGGTCAAAATGGTGGCGAAATCTGAGCTGACGAGTAGGCCATCATCAGCCGAAGTTGCCCTAGAAGGGCTCAGGTCGTACCTATCGCAGCCGTGGTGTTACTTGGAACCTTCTGAACCTTTCGTCAGAATTCCCTGTGGATTAGGAGTATTGCATCAACAAGTTTCAAATGTGAGATAAAACATCTAAATATTCTTTGTGATGATCCTAATGTTAAGATATGTAACGTCGTAGTAATTAATTACTACTTTATGTTGGTGATAGATTCAATTTGTATGGGGAGAGGTGGAACAAGTCTGCGACAATGTATACCTATTTCCAATGTACGCTGCTGACATAGTGGGCCCACAGGCGATAGTGTGACAAGGAAAGCGTAACAGGCAGGAAAGAAAGTGCTACCCGGCCAGCACTTGACATGCTTTTGCGTTATGCCGAATATTTTGTATGGAGGTCTTAACTTGCTACTGCTATTCCATTTTGTAGTAATACATATGTACTAGTACTTGTTCAGATCGACCGATCGAGTGCTGAATATGGACTCTCTTTCCTTTTGAGTCATGGCCTTACTACAACTATTGAATTTCAATGTCTGCGCTATTGAATCTGTCATTTGGCCATTGTCTATACTATTGAATCGGTCACTTCGGAATGCTACTGAATCTGTCAAGTGGTGCTGGATATGAACTGGGAATCTGTAGATATTTTTCTATCTTATTCTCTACTGCTCAAGCTTCAAATGCTACTAAATCTGTCAAGTGTTATGTTGTTACTATTACTAAGGTATTTTATAGAACTAATACTAATGTACTAATACTTGTTTAGATCAAGTGGAGTAGATGGTCTTGATTTCCTTTTTAAACTTGGCTTTGTCACAATCTAGATGAGGCTTGGGCATTTTGGGATGCATATATGGGGGTCACACTGGTATTAATGTGAAGAGGGGGTATGTACACAAAAGCATACTTGATCGTCACTTATGCTTGCTCCAATGATCGAGTGTGTTTGGAGAAAAGGGCAAACTGATCGTGCGACAAGGTTTTTAGAGCTGAAACATGCATGGGTTCTCTATTGAGGTTTAGTGTCTGTATAGCTGAAACAGTCACTTTGGAATGCTGTAGAATCGGTCAAGTGCTGCTGAATATGAACTAGGAATCTATCGATATTTTTTCTATCATATTCTGTACTACTAGATCTTTCAAATGCTACTGAATTTGTAAAAAAGTTTTGTCACTGTTGCTGGGTTGCTTCCACTAGAGCTTTTGCCTGTGTGTCAACGGAACCGTTGGATGTGTTTTAGACAGAAATGAGAAGGTACCAACTGAAGTCATGGATACGAGTCCAGTTTTGGCGCACGCGGTCTGTGTCCCTTGTTCTTTAGATATTTTTACACGAATATATGTCAAAAGAATTATCGCTTTTTTTCCTCTAGTAGTGAGGTATGTGTTCCGAATCCATCGAGCCATAGCATAATGCAAATTTTACTAAAGAGGAGGTAAAATCTAGCCCATTCGGCCCCTCTTTAGCCGAGAACAATTTAATTCGGCCTTGTAGGGGTCAGGGGACTTGCTGACGACAGCCCATTTCAATATTTATCAAGGACCCCATGGAGAATAGCGCATGGAGTATAGCCCATTGATTATGGTAGATATAGAATATCCCAAAATGTTTTGGAATTTTTGGAATTTCCTTTAAAACAAAAACAAAAAACTCGCATACCCAAGTTTATAATAAACTACTCCATTATCTGGCATTTATAAATTGAGATGCCATGATCACTTCCCTTTTATTTTAATAAGAGAGATAACATGGACACATAAAATATTTTTGAGAAGGCTATTATATAAGTTATAGGTACTATAAAGCTTTTTAATGAGAATGTTCATCTTAATTTTTTTGTCGTTGTGGCAACGCACATGGTTTATATGTGTTTTGAAGTCTTGAGTTCGGTTCTCTACGCTTGGCATAAAATTATCTTGGGTTTACATTTAATCTTCTAGCAATATTGCTTTATGGGGAGGCTGACATGACGGACCCACCAACCTGCATCATACCTCGAGTTTAATGGTCGAGTTTGAAAAAAAGTTAAATACATGTACAGAGATGCTGGCATTGGGAACCCACCTTCCTAAACATATGAGGCTGCATCTGGGACCCACAAGCCAGAGCATACCAGAGAGGATGACATGGGGGCCTCAGCAGCAAGACCATACACGACTGCCACGTCGAGCAACGTTGCCAAAGTCAAAACAACGGACGTGGCCGAGAAAAAGTCCATCATATGCAGGTTTGATTTACAGAGAGACCGGCATGTGGGACCCAGTAGCACGGCCTTATATAGGTTCTGCCTCGAGCGACATTGCCAAGTTTGAAACAGGGAGGCACGAGCGAGAAAATAGTCCAGCATCCACATGTTTCTTCTAATGAGAGGCTCACATGGGGGACCTAGCAGCCTAGAAAAACAGCAAAAATTCCATCATACACATGTTTCTTCTAATGAGTGGATGGCATCTGGGGCCCTACATCATGATTAAACGGTAGATGCAGCGAGCAACGCTATAATGTTCGAAACATGGAGGCGTGACGGAGGGAAAAATTCCATCATACGCATGTTTCTTCTAATGAGAGGATGACATGTGGGGTCCAAGAGTTTGATTAAATAGTAGATGCGTCGAGCAACGCTATCGAGTTTGAAACAGGGTAGCACGAGCGAAGAAAAATATTCCATCATACACACGATTCTTATAATGTGAGGCTGACATGGAGGACCCAACAACATGACTAGACGACAGAAAGATTGAGCAACGTTAATCACGGAGGTAATAGCTAAGGAAAAAAATCCATTATACACACGTTTCTTCTATTGAGAGGATGACATGTGGGTCCCAGGAGGTTGATTAAACGATAGATGCATCGAGTAACGCTAACAACTTCGGAACAGGGTAGCACCAGCGAAGGAAAAAAATTCCATCATACACACGATCGTTCTAATGAGAGGCTGACATGTGGGACCTAGCAGCCTGACTAAACGGCAGACGCATTGAGCAACATTATTGAGTTCAAATCAGGGAGGCGCAACCGAAAAGTTTGGTCCGCTAGAGACACTGACGTCCGGGACCCACACGCCTCAAAAGACTTCGGTGAGTCAACATCGCGCGAGGAAACAAAAATCTTGCTTTTGCCATGTGCTGGCCGAGCTTCCTCCATGTTTTTAGCAGATCTGTCGTAGTAGAGGGCCGCGAAACTGGAAAAAATAGTTTTCCATCAGCCACGGTCGAGCCGAGAATTCGTTGCAGAAAATGCACCATCTATGACGACCATCGGGCCAAGTCATTGAAGAAGGAAACTTTTCTTTTAGTGAACTGTCCTCTACTATGTAGGTCACTCGTGGTTTGCATTCCTGCTCTAGAAGTTCACTTATGATGCCATTATAATTTCTATCTGGTTGATTCTTATCTATGATAGTACCTACATGCCATTGTGTAACTCACCGCAAATTCTAAGTCACCCAACTACTCTATGCATTCTAGGAGATGCCACTTCTTCCATATATATTTGCTGAAATTCTAAGAAACACTTTGTTTGATTGATCATTTCATTCTAGGCAGACTTGTCTAATGCTTGTTTGTCCTGTTCTACAGGTTCACGAGTGACGCCATTATATCTCGCATCTGGTTCTGGCTCTAGTTCGTCCTAAGACATGACCCAACTATCCTCTACAATATATAGTTCATTTGTGGGTTGCATTCCTGCTCTACAGGTTCTCGTATGACGCGTTTATAATTTCTATCTGGTTCATTCTTCCCTATGACAGTAACTGCATGCCATTTTGTGGATCAGTGCAAATTCCGAGTCACCCAACGCCTCTTGCATTTTAGGGTATAGAACTGCTTCCATATATATTTTTTGAAATCACCGGGCTTGTTTATTTTTGCTAAAATTCTATGTCACACACACTTTTTTGATTGCTCGTTTCACGGTAGGCACACATGCTTAATGCGTGCTTGATTGTCTTGTTTGTTTGACGTGTTGGTCAATAATTGAACCATTGACCAGTTGTAAACTCCAGATCATAGCTCCTGTCATATCAATCAAATGAGTAGTTTATCTTGTTTGATGTATTAACTTGTTATTACTTAGTTTCAGACTGCAATTATTGCTATCGCCACCAAAGAGGGGCTGCAAGATCATGTCTCCTCCAATGTAGCTGTCAGACTCAAAGGAAGATGTAGGTGATCAATTGAGAAAGCAAATTGAGGACTCTGCTATCAACTTGATTGTCAATTGAAATGCCGATTTTTCTTTCCCTTGGGTTGATAATATCTAATAATTTTAAGAAGTTTGCAGCTGATGTAATATCTAGATAACTCGCATAGGCCATGTAGGCATTTAGTAGATGCCATCCACACATGGAAGTAGTCGTTATGGTAGCTACGCCAGGCAGGTCGATTAGGGAACAGTACCGTGCTTTGTTATTGGCCCGTCGTGTATTCGGCCGATAATGAACAGTACAAAATGCTGGATTATTATACACATTTTATGATATTGGCATGGGATCCAGAAAGGCCAAAACTATAAAAGGTCATAAACATAACGGGCTGACCCGCAAGTGGTAACAGGCCGTAACATTAACAGGCCGTAACTGTAACAGGCCGTAATTGTAACATGCCGTAACAGTAGCAGGCCAAAGCAGAAACAACCCATCACAGTAACAGGCAAAAAGGGTAAAATCTCAGAACAGTAACAAGCCAAAACAATAGCCGGCCTCAACAGTAAAGGGCTTCAACAGTAAAAGGCCAGAACAGTGACAAGCCTGAACAGTAACTGAAGGGAATATGCCCTGAGAGGCAATAATAAAGTTGTTATTATACATATTCCAAGTATATGATAGATGTTTATTTTACATGCTATAATTGTATTAATTTGGAAACGTTAATACATGTGTGTTTGATAAACAAAAGGATTGTTCCTAGTTATGCCTCTCTTATAAACTAGCTCGTTGATTAACAAGATGATAAAGGTTTCCTGATCATGGACATTGGATGTTGTTAATAACGAGGTCACAACATTAGTGGAATGATGTGATGAACATTCATCCGAAGTATAGAATTACGATCAAAGTCAATGTGTTTAGATTTCTATAATATCATGCGAAGTAATCCTATTCCTTAGACCATGAGAGCATGTTAATCACTCACACTGGAAGAGTATCTTGATAACATCAAATGTCACACCGTGAAAGGGTGATTATAAAGGTGGGTTTAGTGCTACGAAAGTGTTATGTAGAGGCTCATGGATCAAGAGTGGGATTTGTCCATCCCGATGTCAGATGGATATACTCTAGGCCCTCTCGATGATATCACATTGGTTAGCTTGCACGCAAGTGATAAGATCACTAGAATGTTATATCATGGGAACGAGAAAAGAGTACATGTCGGTAACGAGATCAAACTAGGTATGGAGATATCGATGATCGAATCTCGGACATGTAATATACCGTGAGACAAAGGGATTTAGTTACTAGCGTTAAAGGTTCTCACGATCATAGAAGTCATCGTAGAATGTGTGGAGTCAGTATGGATCTCCAGGTCCCGCTTCTAATTATTGATCTGAGAGGTGTCTCGATCATGTCTACATTATTCATGAACCGTAGGGTGACACACTTAAGGGACACCAACACCATTTGGAGCAAATATGTTTCAGACGAATGAATTGCAAAGCACTGGAATTATTTCAATAGACACCGAAACTATTTCGGGTGAAAGTGCAGAAATTGCTTCTGCATGTAATATTGAAATGTTGCAGGGGGTTTTATGTGATGGTTTGTTAATTAAAGTAATTAAAAAAATTCTGAATAAATTTAATAAAAGAGTTTTATTAAATGAGAGAGCATTAAATTTGGAGAAATTTAATGCATTTAAAGTAAAGACTTTAAAGAGAAATGTTAAGGGTCACTTTTATGTGGATGGTTTACCACCACATGAACGGGGGAGGTGAGGGGTCACCCCCCATGGGGCGCCGGTCATGGGGATGGGTACCCCCGTCCTCCTATAAAAGGCCAACCCTCTCACCCTTCTTCCTCACACCTCCTCGTGAAGGATCTCTCTCCCCCTCTAGAATTATTCCCCCATGGTCTCGGATTAGCGAGATACATGTTCTCGGTGGCATTTCGTCTGGAAGGAGTTGTTGTTTCTGCTGCATCGCTGGAGCGAGGAGGCGGAGGTTGTTCGGTGGCCTGAAAGTGTGTGCGAGTGCGGATGCGCTGCTGGTTTGCGGCGCTAGGACTTCCACACGATCTTGAGACCGGCAAGGGAATGACTATATCATCCACAAGTTCCTACTCGTTAACAAAACTTTGTTGTCTTCGAGGGTAAGTTCTCTATGAATGTATATCCACCTGTTGCTTGTATCTAGTAGATAGATCTTGGCGTATAGTTCCCATCATAGGATTTTTTTTGTTTTCTATGCTGCGAACCCTTCAGTGGTATCAGAGCCTGATCTATGCGTAGGTGCTTTGCACAGGTAGAACAGATAAGAGTATGTGGGCGGTGATGATCATGTTATTGCTTCTTATATGTACTTTGGATATTGGTGGCATAGTGGGGTGAAGCGGCCCGGACAAACCTTACATGTCATCGCACATGAGAATGGTTCCACGATGACATGCAACTAGTTTTGCATAAGTGGCTGGCGGGTGTCTGTCTCTCCTACTATAGTCAATATCTGATTTACAACGAGTTGCTAATAATTTGTTTATCATCGTTGTGGTTCCATGTTCGTAGGTAAGAACGTTTCTATCTTTGAAAGCCCTAAGCCACGTAAAACTTGCAATTGATAAATTAGAGGCATCTAGTTTAGATCGTTGCTGGTCTTGTGTCATGATATGGTAATGTTGTAAGTTTATGTATAGTTGATATTCTTACAACACACCCAACGTCTAAGTTCCACAGACCTTGGCCTTACACACAATGGAATGATAAAGATCATACCATGATGCATATGAAAGTGATCAAATGCAAGAACCATATCATTTCACTTTACACATATGATGTTTGCATCTAATATTGCTTGTTTGGCGTTTTAGTAGCATTATAAGATGATCCCTCATTTAAATATCAAGATAAAAATGTGTTCTTCCTTAAGTATCATGAAGAGAATATATTTATATGTGAGTGTTCACTAGTGAAAGTATGATCCCTAGGCCTTCTTTCTAAGCATTGAAACACCGTTTGCAACTAGATCTGTTACATGTTTGCTTGGTTCCATCTTTATTTCAGTTTGCCTTTAGTCTCTTCCACGCCATCAAGCTATTTTCTCGCACCGTTACCACTTATAATTATTCATAACACTTGTATTTCACTATATCTTCATTGAACAAGTACACCTATACACCTGACAAGTGTATTGGGTGTGTTGGGGACACAAGAGTCTTCTTGTATCTTGATTGCAGGATTGCTTGAGAGGGAATACCTTTGACCACTTCCTCCCTGAGTTCGATAAACCTTGGGTGATCCACTTAAGGGAAAACTTGCTGCTGTTCTACAAACCTCTGCACTTGGAGGCCCAACAACTGTCTACAAGAATAGAAGTGCGTAGACATCAAGCTATTTTCTGGCGCCGTTGCCGGGGAGGTAATGTAAAAGGTAGTCACATCCTCCGGTGTGAGTGCTCGAAGTTATTTCCTTTAGATTCTGCAATTTTGTCTTTTTGTTTCTTGTTTTCACTAGTTAGGCTTAATGGAAAACAACAACAAAATTAGAGAGCTTTTTAGTATTTTTCCCAAGTTAGAACTCGAATTGTCTGAAAAGAAAATAAAAAAACCCATGGAACTTTCTTTGAGTGCTAATAACAATGTTATTAGTATGAATCTTTTGAACACCTTTGTTACTAATGCTATGGAAACGTCTAAGCTTGGGGAAGTTAGTTTTTATGAAAATCATCTTTTTAATTCCTAGCTTTAAAGAAGAAAATTTGCTCTGATGATACTTTATCTCCCATATGTGGTAATTCTAATGATACTTGTGATATTTTAAATCCACATACTGAAAGCATCTCTTTTAAAATACCTATAAAAATTGTTGAACGTGTTATAAACAACTATTACGTTGGAGATGGAACTGTCCATCCCGATGATCATTTGCTCTTTATACACGAATTATGTGGGTGGTTCAAGTGTGTAGGTATTACAACAGATCAAGTTAAGAAGAAGTTATTCTCATTATCACTGAAAGGAAGAGCTGAAGAATGGTATAAGCTGCTGAAGAATGGTCAAGCTCTTGAAAGGGAGGAAATAGTACCTCTCTTTTACTCCAAATTTTATCCTCCTCATGAAATTCATAAAGATAGGAATTACATTTATAATTTTCATCCACATGATGGAGAAAGTATTGCCCAAGCATGGGGGAGATTGAAGTCACTAATGCTCAAATGTCCCATTCATGAGCTCCCTAGTAATATTGTTATTAATAATTTCTATGCAAGGCTTTCAGGACATTACAAGGACTATCTAGATACTTGTTTAGAGGGATCCTTCACAAGTAAGGAGGTCAAAGCTAAGTGGGATCTTCTTGAAACAATTCAAAGAAATACCGAAGAATGGGATAAGAACAAAGGTAAAGAACAAGGTACAAACTATGAGTATGATTGCATTAAGTCTGATTTTCAAGATCTTAGTGCTAAATATGGTCTTGATCCTCAAATCCTTGTTGATTGTTATAGAACCTTTGATTCTCATATTAATGCTCCTAAAGAAAAATGGGACATGTATCATGAGCCTTTTAAAGACACTTGCATGGAAAATGAAATTGTTATTAATGATAGCAATAAATATGCTCAAACCTCTGAAAGTACTATTTCTTATAAGCATGTTAATTTTTGTGGAATACATAGACCTTGTGAGAATAATCAAATTGAAGAATAATATTGTATCACCCATAGGAATGAAAAAACTAGAATGTGGTATAGGGCTTTAAATGATCTTGGTAAAAAAATTGTGCCCTTTATCCTTTTATTTGTGAACTTTTCTTCGAAGTGGGTCATTTCCATTTTCAATGCTCAGGCCATAATAATAGTTCTTCTAATCCAATGAGTACTGCAAGTTTGTATTGTGATGACATGATCACTCCTAATCAGCATGATGAACTTACATTATTTTTGGGGTGTGAAGAGTTATCAAGAAAAACCTCTTTTGTAGATATGGGTGCTTTTGATATGAATAGAATCCTGCATGGTTGTCATCTTTATTGTGTTGATAATTGCCACACAAATACTTACATACAAAATATTATAGAAGATGAGATTTTACCAAAATATGATAGGACTAATATGTGTTTTGATCTTATTAATGAAAAGAAGGAATCCTCCAAAGTTTCTTCTGTTGTCTCTAACAATGAACCAGGGTATATGGAGAAGCTTCCTTTCAAGCCTATCCCTCCTAAAGATAAGAAGATAAATAAGAAGAGGAAGAGTAAAAGGAGAGAGGAAACGGTATTTTCCCCTAAGCATGTTGCTCCTATTATAGTTTTTGATGAGTCTAAACTCGATGATGTTCCTATGCCGATTACCTATAGTAGTGATCATGATTGGGAAAAGCACACTACTTTTGATATTGAAAATCTCTTCGGTACCAATTCTAAAAATGATGATAATTGTTGTACTATTAGTGCTATCCATGTTCCTTCCAATGATGATATGTTTACAAATGAACACACTTTGGAAGATAACTATTCTATTGCTTATGATGATTGCAATGATGAATATGATATTTTCAGTCCACCTACTATTGAGGAGAAAATTAATTATGATTACGATATGCCTCCTATATTTGATGATTATGGTGATGAAAATAATAATGATAGCTATTTTGTTGAATTTTCTCCCACTACAATTAATAAGAATGACTATGTTTATGTGGGGAGTATTAATTCTGTTATGCATGTGGCTCATGATAAGAATGTTTTATGTGATAGTTATATTGTTAATTTTATTCATGATGCTACTGAAAGTTATTATGAGAGAGGGAAACATGGTTTTATGCATCTCAATAATATTAAGTTTCCCCTCTTTATGTTAAAAGTCTTGAAGTTGCACTTATTTTGCTTTACTATGCATTTTGCTTTGTGCTTTCATGACTTGTTTCTTTACAAGATTATTTTTCATAGGAAGTGGGTTAGACTTAAATGTTCTTTGAATTTGCTTCTTGATGCTCTCTTTTACTTCAATTCATATTTCTATGTGAGCATCTTCTCAAATTATCATGCCTAACTTAAAGGCGTTAAAGAAAAGTACTTATTGGGAGATAACCCAAAAGTTTTAGTTGAGTCTTGGAAGTTATTGCTTAAGTAATAACCTCTCCTTGTTATTTTTGTGTAGTTTTTGTGCCAAGAGTAACCTCTAATCAGAGAGAAGTAATGATTGGGAAAGTTGTTGTCCTAAAACAGATTTCTGTGCTTCATCGTAAAAATTCGGGTAAAATCTCTGTACGTCCTTTTGAGGCATGAATTTTTTTTCTTCTTCCCCAGGTTTTCATCTAACGTTCGTTAGTTCAACACTTTTCCATTGGAGCAACAGAAGGTCTTCGAAAAAATTCGTTTTTACCTGCTGGTCTGTTTTGACAGATTTCTGCCATTATTTGCATTTGCTTCTTGTTGGTTTCTTTTTGAGTTCTTTTGCTGAATTGAGCTTTTTGAGGGAAGTGCTACAGTAGCTAGTATTTTAATGGAAGTTTTATTGGTGTTAGAACTCAACCTAAGACTTATTATCTTGAGTGCACTAATGTTGCTAATAAAGATTGTGTGATGTTTTGTGTGAAGGAAAAATTTCACGTGTATGGAAGGAATGAGTAATGAGATGTAGGATGGAATAAAGCTCAAGCTTGGGGATGCCACGCATGTCACCCCAAGAAATATCCAAGAAGTACAAGCGTTAAAGCTTGAGGATTCCCAAGGCATCCCCTTCTTCATCAATAAAAATCCCAGGTTTTTTCCAAACACTTCATTTTTATTTTTTCATGCACAGTTGTGTTGTTCTTGGAGCGTCTTCTTTTTCGTTTTCATTTTGGTTTTTCGTTTGCTTTGTTTTCTTAGTTTGCTGAATAAATTGGTTGGACCCCCTCTTTCATACATTGGTTTTCAAATAGTTCGGTTTGGATTGGAAGAGAGTAGGAAAGTTCATGCTTAAGTGGTAAAGAGAGCTTGTTTTTGACTGTGGCCTATGCTTTGTCAAGCCATGCTTGATATTGTTTTGGCTTTATGCTTAGTATTCTTTGATGTAGCATGACTTGTTATAAACAATTGAGATTGCTTAATGTGCCTTGGATGAATCATGCGTTGTTTTAGCATATTAAAGCATATTCCTTTGATGTTTTATTTGGGTTGACTTGGCGCATGCTCACACCATGTTATGACTATCTCAAGTCACCATAGCTTTTAAGATCCTTTAGTTTTCAACTTGTAGTATCACTTGATGCTTTGATCAATGATGTTTTGATGCTCTACATGATTATGGCCATTATTGCTCTCTTAGTTTGTTGCTCCAGTATTTTGCTAGCCTCCATAACCAAGTATGAGTTCCACTCATGCATCCAACTCCTTAAACCAAGTTATTCCAAAGATTCCACCATACCTACCTACTAGATTAAGCTATTCGAAGTAGATTCATGTTTTTGTTTACCTTCCGAATTAAACTTGTTATGAGAAACCTAGTGATTAAAGCTCTAACGAACTTGATGGCACACTTTAATTTTCTTGCCCTTAATAAACTTGAAACATTGTGTCTTCTATGTTGTATATGCTTGAACTTATTTGTTGGGGATTAGCAGAACCATGCTATCGTGGGGAACGCTTTCAACATTGCACTTGTACTTTGTACCTAGTTGATATCATGCTCTTTTGTCTATGGATGTCGTCAGTGTGAAATGAAAGGGGAGCTTGTAAGTCCATGGAGTTATGTATATGTGTTAGAGAAACGCCTAGGCCGCTGGTCTAATCCATGCTGACATGGTGGAAACCTGCAGCATAACAATAATGAGCTGTCTATGAAGCATTCTTCTTATAAAAAAAGAGTCCTATATTGAAAAAAAATAAAAAAAAGAGATTATGAAAAGAGGAAAGAGAGAAAAAAGCACCATATTCCCATGGTAAATAAGAAGATTGCTGAGATGCTTGTTGTCTGCTTGCCTTGTCATTTTGATATGGGGATTCTTCCGTATCATTGGGCAAGGGGTACCCCATTGGCGGTTCTCTATGATACACATGTACTTACAATGACAAGAACTTACCGGTGACTAAACTTGAGTAGCATGAGGAGCGGCCCCCGTATTCAAGGGACATGAGATTTCTAACTTATACTTCGTCAAGCATGTACACCATAGTTTGTTCACTTTAACCTTAATCACCTCAAGATGCTTATGATAGGGGCAATGAGAGCTGAAAGCTATAAGTACCATAATTTTTGGAAGCTCTTTATGAAACTTGAATCTCTGCTTCCTTCTATGAAGGCCTTTGTTCCACCATTATATTGAGTCTCCACCTTCTATCTTTATGCACCTACTTTGAGAGCATAGTGGCCATTCTTAGTTCTATGTGCATTGTCCCAAGACTTGTTGATTGATGCATAGCTTTGATATTGCTTGTTTTAAACTATTTGTATCTAGACACTCTTATGAACTTTGAAGGTGTCCTATGCATTTATATTTGCTACTCTATGAGGGACAAGCTGAATGCTATTGTGCTATGTTTTCTTTATGTGAAACAAACAAACGTCTTGCAAAGCATTGTTATTCATGAATCTTTTGTTTGTGCCTTTTCATGTTGCAACATAGTTTCTTTGTCCTATTGCTAGAACTTTATCTTTCATGTTATGATTGAAGTACTATGATCCCAGCTATCCATGTTTTACAAATACTTTGATCAAGTTTATGATGGTGCAGGTCACCTCAAAAAACATTGTTTCTTTTTATCACTTACCTACTCGAGGACGAGCAGGAGGTAAGCTTGGGGATGTTGATACGTTGCAAACGTATCTATAATTTTTGATGTTCCATGCTTGGTTTTATCTACTTTCTTATGTTTTGTCCACACTTTGGAGTATTTTTATACACTTTCTGGAACTAACCTAATAACAAGATGCCACAGTGCCAGTTGCATGCTTTTTTCTGTTTTTGGTTCTAGGAAAGTCAAAAAATGAATATTCTCGAAATTGGACCGGACAAAAGCCAAAGTCGATATTTTACCGGAAGAGTCATGGAGCCAGAAGACGAGACGGAGAGGGGCCACAGTGTGGCCACACCATGTGGTGGCGCGGGCTAGCCCTGGCCGCGCCACCAGGTGGTGTGGGCCCCCTGGCCGCCCACCGACCTTGCCTCTTCGCCTATAGGATGCCTCCCAATGCAAAAACCGTAAGTCGTCAATCAGAAATCCACGAAAAGTTCCACAGCGCCGCCACCACCGAAGGGGAGATTCGGGGGACAGAAAGTCTCTGTTCTGGCACCCTGCCAGGACGGGGAAGTGCCCCCGAAGCCATCTCCATCGATCTCCACCACCATCTCCATCGCCGTTGCTGGTTCCCATGATGAGGAGGGAGTAGTTCTCTCTCGAGGCTAAGGGTTCTACCGGTAGCTATGCGTTCATCTCTCTCTCTATGCGTGATCATATTGTGATCATGAGCATTGTAATCAAGTATATCTACCTTGCTACTTAAGTGCTTTAATAGATCTATGCTCTCCCCATGTGTGTGAAGTTGACAGTGTGCACACCATGGTGGCACTTAGGCTAGAGATTACAAATACTTGTTATGAGTTATATTTGGAGTTGGATGTCTTTATGAAATTTTGGTGTTTGTTTGAACCAT
Organism: Avena eriantha; assembly: GCA_910589775.1. Classification (NCBI taxonomy): domain Eukaryota; kingdom Viridiplantae; phylum Streptophyta; class Magnoliopsida; order Poales; family Poaceae; genus Avena; species Avena eriantha. The sequence goes on along the minus strand of OU342743.1, from coordinate 249,498,327 downwards.
GTAGTGCTCAAGGTGACAGTGTGGGGTTATCTAGATGTGGAAAGCAAACTTTGAGGTGTGCTGTTATAGCCCTACCATTGATTAGAGTGTCCAACTGGAGAGTAGTTAAATGTAGTATCATGAAGAGAATATATTTATATGAGAGTGTTCACTAGTGAAAGTATGATCCCTAGGCCTTGTTTCTAAGCATTGAAACACCATTTGCATCTAGATCTATTACATGTTTGCTTGCTTCAATCTTTATTTCAGTTTGCCTTTAGTCTCTTCCACGCCATCAAGCTATTTTCTCGCACCGTTACCACTTATAATTATTCATACCACTTGTATTTCACTATCTCTTCGCTGAACTAGTACACCTATACACCTGACAAGTGTATTGGGTGTGTTGGGGACACAAGAGACTTCTTGTATCTTGATTGCAGGATTGCTTGAGAGGGAATACCTTTGACAACTTCCTCTCTGAGTTCGATAAACCTTGGGTGATCCACTTAAGGGAAAACTTGCTGCTGTTCTACAAACCTCTACACTTGGAGGCCCAACAACTATCTACAAGAATAGAGCTGCGTAGACATCAGTGCTCGAAGTGGTTGCCTGCGAGTGTGGGTCGAGCGGCGGTTCAAGGGCATGTCTTGCGGGTCGAGGTGTTCAAGGGGGAGTGGCGCGCTCGGTCTGGTGTCGAGGCGCGGCATGTGGCGTGCTGGTGGTGATGGCGCTCTGTCGTGCTCTGGCGCGGCGCAGAGAGGATAGTGCTGGGCTTGTCCTCGGTGGTCCAGGGCGTGGCACTGGTCTTGGGGTGGACCGTGAACGGCAGTGAGGTCACGCCTTGCTTCCTGGAGCGGCGAAGATGGGCTGATGGTCACCTGCGGGCTGTGCACATTTGGCCGGCGAGCATGGCATCGGGGTGGTGTTCCACTGCTGCTAGGGACTAGGGGATGGCCTGGTTATGACCTGGTTGGGTCTGGGAGACCAAGAGGGTTAATGTGGCTCAATTGGCTCGAATTTTTTTGATCAACAATAGTAATAGTTAGGCTAGTTTGATTGTGCCCACCAAGTATTCGATCAAATGGCCAAAATAAGAAAACTTTTGAATTTTGAAATGAAATTTTGTGGAGTGGTCTGTCACATGCTTAAACATCTGTGGTTGCTAGGATTTTTCAAATGGAATTCATTTGAGTGGTTTTTGAAAAAGTGTGATCTAGACATATGAGATAGATTCTATTTTCAAATGTCATTTAAATTTAGTGTTTGAATGTTTTTGGAAGATCACAAAGTTGCCCTTGGCACATCACTACTTGTACTAGCAAGGGGTGCAAAGATCCAAAATTGTTTCTGTTGGAAATTGAGTGCTAGGAATACCCAAAGTGTGCTAGGTGATTAAAATGGCAAAAGTGACCATTTCCTTTATTTAATTCGTTTTGATTTCTTTTTCTTTGGTTTTTGCTTGGGAATGATCTAGATGATGTGGAATTCATCTTAGAACCATTTTACAACCATTAGAACAAACAATCATGGCATTTCCAAACAATTCCTATTTTAATGCAACACTCATATGCATGCTTAAATATTTGAAATGGAAAAAGTTTTTGTTAACCCTAAATTGGGTAGATTTGATCTTGATCACTTGTATTAAATTTTTGGGATGTTACATTGATACCGGATTGGTTGCTAATATATGTAACTCGATAAAGGTTCTGCGGAACAAGTGACAGCTAGCAAGGGATGAGGTCACGATGCGTGTCGGTAATGGATCAAGAGTTGATGTGATCGTCGTCGGAACGCTGCCTCTCCATATGCCATCGGGATTAGTGATAAACTTAAATAATTGTTATTTTGTGCGTGCACTGAGCATGAACATTGTATCGGATCGTGTTCATTGCAAAGCTGTTATTTGTTTAAATCAGAAAACAATGGTTGTTCGATTTATATGGATAATATCTTTTATGGTCATGCACCCGTGATGAATGGTTTATTTCTGTTGAATCTCGATAGTAATCATTGTCACATCCATAATGTTGATGCTAAAATAATTAAACTTAACGATGATATATCTACAGATATGTAGCACTGCCGTCTAGTTCATATTGGCGTTAAACGCATGAAGAAACTACATTCCGATGGACTTTTGGAATCACTTGATTTTGAATCATTTGATACATGTGAGCCATGCCTTATGGGCAAGATGACTAGAACGCCGTTTTTTGGTTCAATGGAACGGGCGACAGATTTATTGGAAATCATACATATTGATGTATGCAGTCTAATGAGTGTGTCGGCGCGAGGTGGATATAGTTATTTCGTTACTTTCACGGATGATTTGAGTAGATATGGGTATATATATTTGATGAAACACAAATCTAAAACCTTTGAAAAGTTCAAAGAATTTCAAAATGAAGTGGAAAATCATCGTAATAGAAAGATCAAATTTCTGCGATCCGACCGTGGAGGTGAGGATCTAAGTTACGACTTTAGCACACACATGAAAGAGTGTGGAATAGTTTCACAACTCACGCCTGCCAGAACACCACAACGTAATGGTGTGTTGGAACGTTGTAATCATACTCTATTGGATATGGTTCGATCTATGATGTCTCTGACTGACTTGCCACTGTCATTTTGGGGTTATGCACTAGAAACCGCTGCATTCACTTTAAATTGGGCACCGTCTAAATCCGTTGAAACGACACCATATGATTTATGGTTTGGAAACAAACCTAAGCCGTCATTTCTTAAAGTTTGGGGATGCGATGTTTATGTGAAGAAACTTCAGCCTGATAAACTCGAACCCAAAGCGGAAAAATGCATCTTCATAGGATACCCTAAAGAAACAATTTGTATTCCTTCTATCACAGATCCGAGGGCAAGATTTTCATTGGCAAGAATGGATCCTTTCTAGAGAAAGAGTTTCTCGGGAAAGGTGTGAGTAGTCGAAAGGTAGAACTCGAAGAGGTTATTGAACCTTCTCTTCATGGAATGGCAAGTGGCGCAGCGCCGAAGTTGTTCCGGAGTTGACTTCATCAAATGAACAAGGAACTAATGATAATGATCATGAAACTCCGAAAGAGGACACTACCAAACCTCGCAGGTCAAGCAGGACATGTGCAACTCCTGAGCTGTATGTGAATTTCATGGTCGATGAAATGGGTGACCCTGCGACGTATGAAGAAACGATGATGAGGCCGGATTCCAACAAATGGCTAGAAGCCATGAAATCCGAGATGGAATCGATGTACGAAAACCAGGTTTGGACCTTGGTGGACTTACGTCACAACCGAAAGGCCGTTGAGAATAAATGGATTTTCAAAAGAAAAACTGATGCTGATGGTAATGTAATCGTCTATAAAACTCGACTTGTTGAAAAAGCGTTTCGACAAATTCAAGGAGTTGACTACGATGAGACATTCTCTCCCATAGCGATGCTAAAATAAGTTAGGATTATGTTAGCAATTTCTGCATATTTCGATTATGAAATATGGCAGGTGGATGTCAAAACTACGTTCCTCAATGGTAACATTGAAGAAGAGTTGTATATGATACAACCAAAGGGTTTTGTGGATCCTAAGGATGCTCACAAGGTGTGCAAGCTTCAGCGATCCATCTATGGACTGAAGCAAGCATCACGGAGTTGGAATCTCTGCTTTGATGAGGTGATCAAAGAGTTTGGATTTGTATAAACTTATGGAGAGGCTTTTATTTACAAGAAAGTGAGTAGGAGCAATGTGGCATTTCTGATATTATATGTGGATGACATATTATTGATTGGAAATGATATAGTTCTTTTAAATAGTGTTAAAAGTTATCTAAACAGCAAATTTTCTATGAAATACTTTGGTGAGTGTAACATCCCAAAACTTAATCCAAGGTTAATCAAGATCAAATCTACCCAATTTAGGGTTAACAAAAGCTTTTCCATTTAAAATAATTAAGCATTCATATGTGTGTGCATTTAACTTAACAGTTGTTTTGAATTGCCATGTTTGAGTGATCCATTGGTGGTAAAATGATTCTAAGGTGAATTAAACATCATCTGGATCATTCTCAAACAAATCCCAAAGAAAAAGAAATCAAAAAGAATAAAATAATGAAATGGTCATTTGTGCCATTTTAACTAACTAGCCCACTTTGGCCATTCCTAGAACTAAAATGCCAATAGAGACAATTGTGGTTCTTTGCACCACTTGCTAGTACAAGTAGTGATGTACCAAGGCCCACTTTGTTTCATCCCAAAAACTTTCAAACACTAAATTTAAATGACAATTGAAAATTGAATGTAGTTCATATGTATAGATCACACTTGTTCAAAAACCACTCAAATGAACTCCATTTTAAAATCCCAAGCAAACCTAGATGCTTAAGCATAAGATACATCACTCCACTAAAAATCTTCCAAAAATTCAAAACTTTCTCTCATGCAGCCATTATGTCGAACAGGTGGCAAGCAGAGATCATCTGGCCTAACTAACACTATTGCTAGTTAAGCCCTTGCCCCCTCTGGACCCTCTCATCTCTCCTCTGCCCCCCCTGAGCCTAACTAAGCCCAGACCAGCACTCCCTCTTCACTGTAGCGCTAGTGCCGTGCCGCCCAAGTATGGTCACTGCCAGCCGAAAGCGGGTAGCACGCCAGAGACCAAGCCGCGCCATTCCAGCGTGCCCACTAGCTCCGCCCAACCCTACAGCCACTCCATGTCCACCCCTCGATCAACCCGACCCCCTGGACCACCTCAACACCGCACCGCCCTTTCTCTCTGCGCCATGCGCAGCGCACGCCAGAGCGCGATCGCCGCCAGCACGCAGCAGACCGCGCCACGGCACCATATCACGCACGCCGCTCCGCCTTGAACCCAGCAACCCGCCAGACACGGCCGTGCACCACCGCTCGACCCACAGTCGCCATAATTACCGTCGAGCATCGCCTCTGTCTCCCAGAGCGCGTGATGCTCCTGACCAAATACCACCGCCCCTAGCCACACCATTGCGCCGTAGATGACCGCCAGCAGACCGCCCACCATCCGCCTACCTCGCCCATGCCGGTAGCCTGCTTTATCATCGTCACCAACAAGCTCCGCCCATGCCGCACTGCCGCCTCGTCGCGCCTATATAAGCAAGCCACCCCAACACAAATTCCTCACACTCTCACACTCCCCTCTCACCCCCAGTCCTTGCCCACCTCTAGCCGGAGCAGCTCGACCAGCAGGCCGCCGGAATTTCACCGGAGGCAGCCGCAATAGAGGAGGAGACGCTGCCATCGATTCTGTCCACCTCAGCCCCTACCGCGACTTCTCCTGAGCTCGCCATCGCTGTCCAGTTTGATCGCCCGCCTTGCCGCACTAGCTGGAGCCCTGGTACGTCCCCAGTAGACCCCCACCGGCCGTTTAGGGTTCGGTCTCGCCGGCGACGAGTTCGTCGTCGACGATGACTGTGGACCGTTGATCTATGTTTTAATCGTAGCGTCCTGATCGTCCCGTACCACTTCGTGTTTAAAGAGTCACTGACATGCGGGACCCCCCTGTCAACATCCCTCTGTGCCACGGAGCACCACTGGGCCAGCCCATATAGTTTCCCGCGCTGGCCCTGTGATTCAAAATAGGTTTTTCTATTTAAATTTAGAATCAATTCTATCCCTTAATTTAAAAATCAATTCAGGAATATTTACTAAACCAAATTGAGTGATTCCAATTTTGTGGGAAAGCTACTGAAATTATCTATCCAAGACCGTTGGATTTAAATCTTTTAGAATTAGAGATCTCTCCTAGTAAAAATAACAAGACAGAAGCTTTTGCACATTCAAACATTTTTCTAAAATCAACCATATTAGCTTTTGAGTTGATTCCAACTCTCAAAAATCACATTTAACCATACATATTTGAATCTATAATAATATTAAGGTTTGCATGCAGTGACTTTGGACTAGTACCAAAATAATGCTATATAGGCATTTCTAGTCACTTTAAATCATTAAATATTAAACTCAAGCTTATTAAAATGTGATCCAACCTTTAAATCACATTCCCATATGTTAGAATATGTGGTGATGACATGTGTCCACATGATGCCATATTTTAATTGGAGAATATTAAATCTTAGTTAGTTTCAATGAGTAGAAATTACTTTTCTCAAATGAAAAGAATGAAGCTAGTTAATAAGACCTTGTGATGCTTGTGATCAGAGTAGATCATCAAATGTGTGCCTTAGTGTGCTAAGTAGACTAGTTAAGTATTGTTTGGTGATTGTGTATACCGTATGTATTTATACAGGATAGTACCGACCAAGCTTTCGAGGAGGAGGAGTTCTACCAAGAGGAGGAGGAAGAAAACTTCAACCACTGCACCAACCAAGGCAAGCCATCATTAACAATGCAAGCTAACCCTTGCAAGTTAGATAACCTAAGAAAGATGCATTAGGCATGCTTTGGGTTATACCACTTTGAATATTACCTACGCCAAGTTTTATTTTCGAGCTTTACTTTCCTTACTTTATTAAGGTCCTTTACTTGTTTAAGGTAGCATAAAAAGTATAAAACTTGACCTATCTAGTTAGACTTAGATATCATTCTATGGCATGAGATTGATCTTAGCATCCCCTATTAGTGAACACTCTTAACTTAGTAGCTTAGAGCTAAATCAAAACTTGAGTCACTTAGATGGGAGTACTTGGTGAAAATGAATTGTGAAAACCTTGGAATGATGAGTCATTCTATTGAGATGTTTTGACATGTGTTGAGAAACACAAATGGTTTATGATGATGAAAATGTTGAGGCATGAGCCTTAACCCTTTTACAAAACTGATGGTTGGGTTCGGATGCGATACCATTCCAATTTTACCATACAACCACAATACCTGAATTGGGTAAGGCTTAGCCGGAAGTTTATATGCATTAGTATTAGTTCCCTCGCGGGCATACTGTTCCGTTGTCACATGTTTTCAAAATGACTTACGAAATGAATGATGGATCTTGACTTGACCACAACAGAGTTGTGACTATGACACTAGCTTCCCAACTTAAGTGATTCTAGAACTTTATTTTATCTTTCTTTCTTTCTGAACTCAGCTTAGGTTTCAAATTGAACTTTACAAATAAACCTAGAGTTAGATTTTCCTACTAGCACTACCTTACTTGTTAGTGATAGTTTGCGAGTACTTAAAGAGTACTCATGGCTTTTGTTCCTGGCTATTACTATGGCCAGACTATGAAGGAGACTACCAAGATGAAGGACAGCAGGATGGCTATGATAACTAGGACTATCTTCCATCGTCAGCATTGCCTATGACCCTAAAGATGGACCCCACCGCTACGCTTATTACTTATTCCGCTGCTTGTTGTATTAAGACTGGATCATGAGATCCTTTATTCGTGTAAAACCTTATTATGGTTTGTAATGGATGATGTATTGTGATATCCAATCTGTTATGTCTCACAAAAATGGTAATCCTGGGATTGCGAGGTATGGCATAATAGGCATTTGGGGTTAAAAACCCGGGTGTTGACAAGTTGGTATCAGAGCCATCCTGACCATAGGAGACCCTAGTTAGAATGGACATCCGAATAAAAACATAGTTTCAAAACCGAAGTGAGTATTTATGAAAAACTATTTCCTCTCTTACCCTTGGGAATTCATTCTCTCTCAAAAATTCATGTTCCTACAATTCTTACATTACTACATAAAATTTGACACACTTGATCACTTCACTAACTTCCTCATCCTTAATTCTTATAGATGGAGACTCATTTCAGCAAGGTCTACCAGTTGGGCAACGGAGGCCATCTGATCTTCGAGAGGGATCTTGACGCACTATCGGAGTACTTGGGACGCCCACATCCGGAGTTTCTTGGATCTCAACTTCCTGGACCCCAGGAGGAGATTTACAATGGCTATTCACCGCTGATCTTTGAGGAAGTATAGAAGCACCAACGTCCAGGAGGATTCAGTTCTCTGTAAGAGAGAACAACTAGCTAGATCGATTAGCCAGGGCAATGCATGAAGCTCTCGCACGTATGTGTGCCCTGAGTGTCAACCAAATCCAAGGAACCCGCTTTGTTCACTATGCAAGATGTGACTTCATGGGAATGAAAATGGAGATGCCAAGTCACCCGGAGTTGAAGCATCAAGTGGAGAACCTTGAATTCCTGTTGTACGACCGCCAAAAGGAATTGGACAATGCTAGGGAGTTCGCTAACCACAACCTTGCCATTGCCGCCCATAAGGCCCAGACTTTCTGACTGCTTGTCAAGGATCGTCAGTCTCTTCACCGCCAGCGTGCAAAAAAGGATCGCACCATTGACCGTCTTTGCAAGAAGGTGGCCGACCTTGAGAAGACCATCAAGGAGCAAGAAGCTCAGCTTGCAGCAAAGGAAGAAGAAGAGGAAGGTGAAGACATCCAGGGAGATATGGACTCTTACCTCAGCAATGATGATGACTTTCTGGAGGAGGACGCAGTTGACTTCTACACTGACGATGATGACTCCGACTTCATCGACGATGAGTAGATACCCTAGAGCACTATCGTAGAGTGAGGAGTATCAGTCCCAATGTATTGTAGCTTGCAGAATGGTTCCTAAAACCATCTGTTTTCCTTTGATGTCGTGGTGTGTGTGCATTTGTATCGTGTGCTTGTTTGAATGAATGAAAAGAAGTTAGTTGCAAAACCTAAGTCAAACTCAAAGTTTTAGCTTTGAAACCAAAACCATGAACCTTAGAACTTTCCCTCTTACCCCTTTATCTACCTCAATCTTCAGATGACTCGTGGAAACCCCGGAGGGAGTAGCTCATCGCAGGGCCCAATGCTGCAGATTATGCAAATGTTAGTTGCAGACCATGAAGCAAGCAGGGCAGAGCGCCAAGCCAACCTGGCAACACTGCAGCAGATAGCCCAGATGGCCCAAAACAACCAAGGGCATGGAAATCAGGATCATCAAGGATCCAAGCTGAAAAACTTCCAGAGTACCAATCCCCCAATCTTTAGCACTTCAGAGAACTCACTAGATGCTGATGAATGGTTGTAGACAATGGAGAACAATTTGTAGGTAGCCAGAGTTGATGAAAATGAGAAAGTTCTCTTTGCCACCCACTACTTGGCAGGAGATGCAAGAGCCTGGTGGAACAGCATCCGCATGATGAACCATGGTCAAGTGGTGACATGGGAAGCCTTCAAAATCAAGTTCAGTCACACCCACGTGCCACAGGGACTAGTCACCAGGATGAGGGATGAATTCAGAGAATTGAAGCAAGGCAGAATGACTATAGTGGAGTACCATGACAGATTCCTGTCGCTTGCCAGGTATGCACCTGATGAGATCAACACAGAGGCCAAGAATAAGGAGAGATTCCTGAATGGACTGCATGATGAGATGCAGACTGTCCTCGTCAACATCCGCTTCGAGGATCTTGAAGAGCTAGTCGACTCTGCCATTCAGATGGAAGGGAAGATTAACCAGGCAAACGACAACCGCAAACGTCGTATGATGCACCAAGCTAGATCTATTGTTCTCACTCGTACACTGCTTATATGCGTGTGTATTGTATGTTCCTACAACGCTTCAACTAGACCTTGGGGTTTGACATCTTGTTGGTGCCAGATTCCATCCTCATGTATAACAAGGAACCCATGTCAAGATCTTCTCCGACTTCTGTTGCATTTCTATCAAACCTTTCGAAGACTCAAGTGTTGTCACAAGATTGATCGATATTGATGATCGGACACGGAACCCAAAGCACCACGGAGTACCACCAGACCATCGAAAAGTTCTGCTTCATGGACACAATATCTCCACGGACGTCAAGACCTCGGATAAGATGGTCGATACCCTGAAGATCCCATGTCCGAAGACCGATCCCACTGGACCCGAACCTCTTAGAACCAAGACCTTCGCCCTAATGTGATTCCCTTTCCGAGAACCCTATTTTATAAATGTCATCTATACACTTGTTGCATATTAAATTGTTCATGACCCCATACATGTTTGACATTTAGGGGTATTTTGTCATTCATCTCATAATAAAATATGGAGACCATATGCGGGCTATTCTAGTCTTATATGGGCTCCATTTAAATTTGTATAGCCAATCGATGCCATGTTTTTCCTTGGTAATACAACATTTAATTGCGGGGTATCTAAACAACATGAACCATCTAATTAATTGTCGGGACTCCAGTTTCGCTTAATATACCTAATTGCACTGCATCTTTGCCATGGCATGCATCATATATACACCATGCCGGATCTTTTGCCGTAGTATTAAATAGTGCATCCGGTGTTTCTTTTAGTGGTTTGCTTCTTCACGGATTAGACTGTTGAGTTGATGCGAGTATCGACAAGTTCTTCGGATAATATATCTTCAGCTATGTTTACCAGGCGAGCATTCTCTCCCTTTCTACCTATTTTGCATTTATAGTCTTTATTTCCTCCTGTTGATCTATTGCTATCCGTGTCGCGATGCTTTAGTGTTCCGTACCAGATATATTCCGTGCAGCCTTTATATTGTCTTGGACACCTCCTATTACCTATTGTTTGGTAGATAGATGGTCTTGCGAGTCATGGTCCATTGCTCAGGTGCGATCTTGTGTCGTGAATTACCACACAGTTGTTGGAATGTTGTCATATGCTTTACGGTGGAGAGGATCATGACTTTAAATACAACTATTATATTACTGGGATAACTAATGAAAGAAGCACCGGTGGGCAATATATGCTATTTGGTTTTTCATGTCCACTTGTGTCCCCTAGGCCCCGAGTACTTGATACCTGTTAGTTGACTATTCGCACTATCCACATCCGGGAGACCCTATGGATACCCCTTAGCCAGAGCTTGATTCATTTCTTATTTCTTGGGGCCACAAACTAGTTTGGGGCTTTATTACTATCTTGTACTTATGCCATGCTTTATTGCTTTATTTACGATTGTGCATGGAGCACCTATACTATTTTGGATCGCGACACGATTTCGCAGTATCAACAAGCCCACTCACACTTTCGGGTTCCCAGTCATTTACAACCGTTCTCGCAAACCCTAGGTCCGTCTAGGAGCCCGCCTACTTTGTTGTGTGTAGCTTAGCAGGGTGGCCCCCTGAAATATTTTATGAATCCTATGATTGCTTTGTCGTGAAAGCCTCGTTGGGTTTTGATTTGGTTTTTCCGAGGTTGATCGTGTGTGTGTTGCTATTTTTGCACCCCTACATGGTAAATCTTTCTGAAAGCGTGTCTGCGGTTATGGACGACTTGGAGCACAGTATCTCGATCATAGACAAGCATAACTAAAGTAGTGCTATAAATTTGACTTAATATGTGACTAGTAATCAGCTTCACTACAATGAAATGGATAATAAAAGTGCCAACAACTGGTGGAACTGGGGTGTATCGTGTCATGTTATACCTGCCTAGTAAGTATCGCAACTCCAATGGAATGAAATAAAAGTGCCAACAATTACTGGGTTTGGGATGTCACATGCTAATTGTATCTGACTAGTAAGTATTGCAACTACAACTGGATGGTTAACTAAAATTGCCCACTATTTATGCTATCAGGATGACTCATGCTATCTATATCTGACTAGTAAGTGCTGCAACTATAATGGAATGAATAAAACTCCAACTGTGTGAGTTCCTCGGTTTGACTTCCTCGTTTGGTCTAGAGGGGGAATACCAGGATGGGTATGATTGGTGTTACTATAAGGTTGGTTCCGAATAGGTCTTTCTTATCTCTCTCTAATAGCCGACATTTTATCAAGTCTCTATAGGTTGTTTAGTGCATGCTTTGCTGCCGCTTCAGTCCACCCTACCTATGTAGGCGAGAGCCGCCGAATTCTAGCCTCGCCGTGTACTGGCCTCAGTACTGACCGCTCCCTTTTTCCTTTGCCCTTTGTCGGCACCCCTTTTTGTTTAACATGTATAAGTTGAACGTTGTTAGTAGGGTTACCCTTCTGGCTTGGCCTAGGCAGGGTTATGGACACCATTGGTTATTCTTCAGGGCTCTTAGCCCCATTTGCATCTTATCCGTAGTCGGACGCTCTATCGTTTTCAAGGTGATTTGGATCTTTGTATAGTATATCTGTATTCTTGACTCATGGAGTCATTGTTATATATATATGTTCTATGGGTTCCATCGTGGACTAATGTGTAATGGTATTACTTCGTTCTCCACCCGCACGCAAGTGCCTGGTGGGCGTCCTTAAATCGTTTCTATGCGGGTTTGGCAGGAAGCATTAAAACTTGCATAGGGCCGATTCAAGGGTGTTACAATGTTCGTTAGATGCATTCATGTACATTGGAAGGACGCATCTTGGATCTTGTCGGCATTTTAATGTAGGAGTACTAAGTACTACTAGTTGTAGCAAATCAAATGTTCAAACTTGTCTAGTTTCAAAATTAATTTCACACCTTGCAATAATCTATTAAGTGGACCCACCAGGCAGTCAATGTATCTAGAACCCAGGAGAGTTTGGAAAGATTCAACTTCTTGCTAAGAGCTAGTAAGTTGCACGTTCCCTGCACGTGAGACTCAAATAATAGATGTCTAACATATCATCCCAATATAAAATTATAATAGGTAAAGCAAAAAAATATAAATTTGATCAACATCAATAAAGTATGGGTGTATATTTGGTTCTTCTACTTTGTATCATCACGTGTAGAAGTCAAAGATTATTAGCTACCTAACACTTGAAATTTTAGGTAACATGGTCTAGAGAAATGAGGGAGAAGATTCTAGTATGGTGGAGAAGTGTGTTTTGAGGTTTGTGCATAGCATTAATTATGCTGAAGATTATCAATAGAATCTTCTAGATGCTAGAATGGAAAAGAAGATCCAACGACTATAAATGTTGGGATTCGCGAGTCTTGATCCAATGGTCAACATTCAAAGTTATACATACACTATATAGAGGTAAGATATGCATACCTAGAAAATTGACCGTGTTTTGGAAACAATCGAAGAGACTATGACTCACCATATTTTGAAATTTTGGATGTGTTTCGAAATTAACTTCACACCTTGTAATAATCTGTTTAATGGACCCACGAGACAGTCAATGTATCAAGAATGACTGAGAGTTGGGAAAGATTCAACTTCTTGCTAAGAATATGCATGCCTAGAAATTTGATCGTGTTTTGAAAATAATCAAAGAGACTATGACTCACCGTGTTTTGAAATTTTGGATGTGTTTAAAAATTAACTTCATACCTTGCGATAATTTGTTCAATGGACCCACCAGATAGTCAATGTATTGAGAACGAGTGAGAGTTTGGAAGGATTCAACTTCTTGCTAAGCATGTGCATGCCTAGAAATTTGACCGTGTTTTGAAAACAATTAAGGAGACTATGACTCACTGTGTTTTGAAATTTTGGCTGTGTTTTGAAATTAACTTCACACCTTGTGATAATTTATTCAATGCACACACCAGGCAGTCAATGTATCGAGAACAAGTGAGTGTTTGGAAATATTCAACTTCTTGCTAAGAATATGCATGCCTAGAAATTTGACCGTGTTTTGAAATTAATCAAATAGACTATGACTCAGTGTGTTCTAAAATTTTGGCTGTATTTTGAAACTAACTTCACACCTTGCGATAATTTGTTCAACAGACCCACTAGGCAGTCAATGTATCAATAGCGAGTGAGAGTTTGGAAAGATTCAACTTCTTGCTAAGAATACTTATGCCTAGAAATTTGACCGTGTTTTGAAAACAATCAAATAGGCTATGACTCACCGTGCTTTGAAATTTTGGCTGTGTTTCGAAATTAACTTTGCACCTTGCGACAATTTGTTCAATGGAACCACCAGGAAGTCAATGTATCAAGAACGAGTGATAGTTTGGAAAGATTCACACTTTTCGCTAAGAATATGCATGCCTAGAGATTTGACCGTGTTATAAAAACAATCGAAAAGACTATAAATCACCGTGTTTTGAAATTTTGGCTATGTTTCAAAATTAACTTCACACCATGTGACAATTAGTTCAATGGACCCACCCGTCAGTAAATGTATCGAGAACGAGTGTTAGTTTGAAAATATTCACACTTCTTGCTAAGAATATGCATGCCTAGAAATTTTATCATGTTTTGAAAACAATCAAAGAGACTATGACTCACTGTGTTTTGAAATTTTAGCTGTGTTTTGCAATTAACTTCACACCTTGTGATAATCTAGTCAATGGGCCCACCTGGTAGTCAATATATCGAGAACGAGTGAGAGTTTGGAAAGATTCAACTTCTTGCTAAGAATATGCATGCTTGGAAATTTGGTGTATTTTGAAAACAATATCAAATAGACTATGACTCACCGTGTTTTGAAAATTTGATTGTGTTTTGAAATTAACTTCACACCTTGCGTTAATCCTTTCAATGGACCCACTAGGCAATCAATGTATCGAGAATGAGTGAGAGTTTAGAAAGATTCAACGTCTTGCTAAGAATATGCATGCCTAAGAATTTGACCGTGTTTTCAAAACAATCAAAGAGACTATGAGCCTAGAGAATACTAGTAAAAGGGACATGCTACACATGTATATATATTGTGTGAAATGTGATTTATTAACAAAATTAATTATTATTAATCAATAGTCTTGTTAGAGAAAAAATACATATATTAAGTATATTAATAATAACTATCTACACATATTGAGAATACATCCTACAATGTTATGGATTTTTTTGGGGGAGGGGTGTGACATGATGGTTCTAGAACATGGTGGAGTTTGCTCTATGTATTGTTCAACATGAATCCAACTGCTCTTAACCATTGTATTTATCCAATTCAAAACTTCCTCATTATAGTAGTAGAGAAATCTATGGGCAATGCGAGAGCAGCGAAGAGGAGTTGAAGGTGCTGCGGTGTTAGAGCAAATTTAAGATGTGTTACTAAGACGAGGTATACATAGTTTAGTAAAATTCATGATCTAGTATATACTAGTAAGTTGCATGTTCCCTGCATGTCAGAGTTAGATAATAGACGTATGACATATCATCATATAAATTATAATAGGTAAAGCACAAAAATTTACAAATTTGACCAACATCTATAAAGCATGGGTGTATATTTGGTTCTTGTACTTTGTATAATCATGTAGAAGTCGAAGATTATTAGCTACCTAACACTTGAAATTTTTGGTAACATGGTCTAGAGAAACTAGGGAGAAGATTGTAGTATGATGTAGAAGTGTATTTTGAGGTTTGTGAATAGCATTTTATGCTGAAGACTATCAATAGGATCTTCTAGATGCTAGAATAGAAAATAAGATCCAATGGCTAGAAATGTTGGGATTTGCAAGTCTTGATTCAACGATCAGTATTCAAAGTTATTCGTACACTATATAGTGGCAAGATAAGATATGAACACAGAACAAATTGGATTTCCTCTCTCATTACCTACCCCGCAATGGCCGACTTGTCTCTCCCTCGTCCACAATGGGCAGCTGCGCACGTTGGGTCGACCTCCCTTGTGGAGGTGGCTCTATGTGTTTTCCTCTGGCCGTATGGCTTGTTCAACCCTTGCGTTGGCATGTATAGGAAGGATTAGTAGAAATTCAAATGCTCATCTTTTCCCATTTATGTATTTTCACTTCCTTCCCATTTCTGTATTTTCACTGCCTTGCTTCATAGCGCTCTTTTTGATTCGAAGGATTAGACCCATAGAAATCCTAGAGAAGTTTGATCCACTCAAGCCGCACATATTTAAAATTATAAGGAGCATCCTTAATTTTGTAAACAGTCTAACAAATTTCAAATTATAAAAGCATTGCATAGTTCTAAACAGTCTCACATGTTTTTAATTATTAAAAACGTAACAAAATGCCCCACATATTTCAAATTATAAAAAGCATCATAAATTTTGAAATAGCCTCACAAGTTTCCAATTCTAGAGAGCAGCATGGATTCATAAATAGCCTAACAAATTTTAAATTATAGAAAGCAACACAAAGAGCCTCACAAATTTCAAACTATAAAAGGGTCATACATTTATAAACAGCCTCCCAAATTTCAACTTATAAAAAGGATTAAAAATCCTCAAAAAATTCAAATTATAAAAGGAATCCTATATTTGTAAACATCTCATAAATTTTAGCTTATAAAAAGGATCACAAAAGGCTCATAGATTTAAAATTATAAAAAGAATCATAAAAAGCCTCACAAATTTGAAATTACAAAAAGGAAAGCTTCCCAAAAAGCCTAGGGTTTTTTGAAGAAGTTTTGTATGGCTTTGGTGTCAAACTAGTGCTCTAGTGCCAAATTTGAACAAAAATGGAGATACCATGGAGATATCAAGGTTGTTGGATAGTAAAGGATCCTAATGTGGGTGGCCATGATCCGTGTGAGGTAGGTCTCAACCAATCAGGGCCCGACCCTACGACACATAGAAGAACACCTTATACACCCAAAAAGGTGTTTCGTGAATAATTTTGGGAAATTTTGATGAAATGACATATTGTGGAGCTACCAATGTTAAAAAAACATCAGCCTAACTATGCCACACTTGTAGTGCAAACGGAGGATGTTTCAAGTAAAAATTGGCATGAACTCAAAAAATGGAAGGGAGAGGAGAGAGGGAAAATCATTTTTCTATTCCTTGTGGGAAACCCACAAGCTTGAGGTGCACCTTAATGCTGATGTTACCGAAGGTGCCTTGTGGGTGAGCATCGAAGGGACCGAGGCTAGCTAGGTCTATGATTATGATGTTTGCGTGTCTGTGGGATTCTTCTAACATATAGACCGATGTTTGCATGCTTGCTTGATTTTGCAGGCGACACAGCCTTTTTGACGTGCCACGCTGACGACCAGGGGATAGGGAGAGCATGTGGCACGTTGGCGCAGTTGATTTTTCATATCAGTGTGACATTAAATAATTTCAAATCAATGCCGCACAAGGAGATGATTTACGTGCACTGTATGGAGGTTATGGTTTTATCCAGGGACTTCGATATACTACTACTTCGTATTTCACTTATAATGATTGATATTAGTAATTAAAGGAGCACTATGAATACATGCGGTTTCAGAGGCTTCTTCCTCTTAGTATTAATTACCTAAATTGACATGAGTAATTAAAATGGGTTTATCTGTATTGGTACCCTTCTTTCCTCGAACACATGCAGAAATTAAGGGGAGGAAGTAATTTCACCTTCCTTGGTAATACAAAAGGTTTTACTGCATCACAGTGGGAGATGAAATGACAAACAAAGTACTTATGCTAGATTGCAACCAATGTTCCAATTTGCACTTGATAATAATATTAAATATCGAAACATTATTATAGAAAGGAAGTAGAGGTGAAATTAAACAAAATTGATATTAAGACTTGTTCTTCTTGGTTCTAGATCCTTCCGTTGTCACCTTCATGCTGGCGCCGTCCTTCCGCTTCCCGTGGCATCCCCCAGTTGTCGTTGTCTTCTTCTTATTCAAGCCTCCCGCCTCCTTCTCCTTCCTCTTCTCATTGCCGATGAAGATGGGTTCGAGTGCACTCCTCTTGGATACAAAGTATCGTACCTCGAGAAATGGCCATAAATCTTCTGACCCATCATCCTCCTGCTTCCTCTTCTTCTCGCCTGTTGGGGATATACTTTCCAGGTATCCTCACAGTTCCTCACTGACCAGGGTGGCCCACTTTGGGTTAGAGCTTTGCTTCACGGGCGGCCCGGTCAGGGAGAAAGACGGAGTCCAATCCGGCTATGGGAAGGCCTAGAAGACTTACCAACTTAGGCCTATAATGTTACTTATATTTCAAGATGTACTCTATAACCAACTCTTAGTCGTAGCTGGATAGATCTCTCCTGTAAACCCTAGGCTGGATATCTATATAAGCCGGCCTAGGGGGAGCCTTTAGGGCATAACTCAATAGTCTAGAACCTCAACTCGCACAGGCGAAACCCTTGTAACCCATATTCTGGCTCTATCGTATTACTGGATTGCTAGCAGGAGTAGGATCCGTCCAAAGCCGGCGGATTCGAACCTGGGTAAACTTGTGTGCTCACCATCCCGGAATATCGTACGTCTCGCACCCCTCTCTTCCACACGCCCCGAGGACCCCCTCATGGCGTACTTGTCATCAATCCGGCGACAAATGGCGCCCACCGTGGGGCAAGTGAGCTTCGAATCTGCGTTCCGAGCGGAATCTGCAAGAATCAGAATCGACGAAACTATCACCGTCAGTCGCATCCTCTATGCTAGTTATGTCCCTCTCATTGTTCTCGACGAGTCTTGGATTCTGGCTAGGGAGGCTATGACGGCCTACACAATCATGTCTTTTGGCGAGATCGATGTTTACATTGGCTTCGCTGAACCTGCCCCACCCACCCCAGCGGTGATGATAGACGCATAAGAATCTTTTGGGTCCCTTTTGTCCGCGGAGGCGGCAGAATTCGGGATCTCAGAAAACCCCAATCCCACCCAGCCCACACCAGTTGCGGAGATAGTGGAGAAATCCGAGCCTAAAGAAAACCTAGCGGTCCAAGTCGAATCTGGAGTGGATCTCCCTGTGGGAGCCGTATCCGAGATCGACCCACCCATGACAGTCGAAACTCAGGAGGAACATATCGGCGACACTGATTCCGGCTCTGATGACGCTGGAACAGACAGGCCTTTCCTGAGGTACACACTGCAGCGTCTGATACTACAAGGTACACACTGCAGCGTATGATACTACAAGAGCGCAGATGCAATCCTCGAGGCCATCAAAAATTTCGACATGGCTAATCGCGAGAGCCCCAGGAACCTCAGGAAGCACACGTCGCACATTGTCAGATATGTGGGATCCGGATCCGGCTCTGCCGATGCTAGAGAAAACACCGACTCTGTGCTGGAGGCAATTGGAACAAACGCCGACGTACCCGCATCCTCGGATGAATCGATGACGTCAGCAGATTTCCGAAAGTTCTCCGCGGAATATGAAGAGGAGTACAACTCCAAGGCTATAGAAGAAGGAGAAGCCATGGATGAAGGATCCGGGGAACAGTCTCCCAAAGCGCAGGATGACATGGACGTCGAAGATAATCCCGAGGTCTAGATGTCCGAAAGTATCGATCAGAGCTTGACTCCGGGAAACAGACCCAAAGCCGTCTTTGCTACTGGTGCTGCTAAGAAGGCAAAGAAGAAGAACAAGAAGAACACGACCCCGACAAAAGATCCTCTGGCAGAAGAGGTGATTGCCGAGGAATACAAGACTCGGATGGAGCACTTATCCCAAAAGATCCCAAAAAAGAAGAACCGGTGGATGGACACGTAATCATAGCAGGTGTGTGTAAATCCATCGATGCTGCACTAACCACACCTATCCCTACAGCTGCAGAGCTTACTGCGGAAGAATTGGACGAAAGGGCCCAAGCCCTAGAAGCGCGTCGTCAACAACTCCTCGATGAAGCCAAAAACATTGAGGAGGAGAAGAAGCGCATGGCAACTAAGGATTACATGTATAGGTTGCATCAAAAGACACGGAAACGGCACACCAATGATGAGCAATTCCCACACGTCCGTGCTGTTCTTTTCGGAGAGGATATGGGGAAGCCACGGAAAGATAGCAAAGGAGATTGGGTTTATCCAACCCCAGTACAGAATACCATGGTGGCCCGAGAAATTCTATCGGCTAATCCAGGACCGGAGGAAATCAAGTTGGGAATTAAACTACTCAACAAGGGACTGGAGCAGCAAAAGGTCGCCATATCCGGAAGTCAAAAGCTGGTCTCGGATCCTAACCAATGTCGCACAGATCCGGCGTGGCTCGACGTAAGACCCCAGCGCGTTTCGGAGCAGTACCATCGCACCGAGGGACAGGAAGACAATTATTCAAGAACCGGATCGTCAGGGCAGCACTGCAAAACTATGCATGGCTAGAGCAAAGTTGCCCCAGCAGCCGAAAAAGAGGCCATTGCTGCACTGTATCCGAGGAACCCTCCCCAACGAGAATCTGACGATCAAAAGGGAGAAGATAAAGAAAAATGTCGGGAGGAGGATCGTCAAAAAATGCCACCTCCTAGACATGAAAGCCGTCCGGCTGACCCTCACCACGGTGGGAAGGACGGACGAAGGAACGACGGACATCATGCTAGGACAAGACGGCAGGAGGCTCGTCGTAACCAAGACCCTCCCCGGAACTAGGATAATAACGCTCCGGACGGAGGCAGGTGATCAGCCGGAAACAATCCAGCTGCCCCACCCCCTCCACCAGGCAGTCATCACAACGGCTCTCAAGGGAGACACGGAGAACGACATGGCGGAGGAGGTGGTGGCCGAAGCCGAAGTCCGGCTCCAAGGCACCGTAGCCACAGCCAACGTTCGGGACGATCCCTATCCCCGGGCGATGCAAGGCACAGGATCAATTCCAACATAGAGGCGCGGCGCTACGAAAACGATGACATATACGTAGGCCCAAAATGCTTCGGACCATGCATCAGAGCTACAAATTTCCCGGAAGGATTTGCTATCTCAAGACATATCCAAGCCTACGACGGCATTTCTCGGCTAGATACCTGGCTACAGGATTTTTTCCAAGCTTGCTGCATCGCCAAAGGCGGAAACAGCCTGGTCGCAACCCGATATCTCCCACTTATGTTTCGGAAGACGGCACGATCATGGCTTAATGAACTTCCGGAGAACACCATCCATAGCTGGTATGATATGCAAAGTGCATTCTTTTGGAATTTCGAAGGCACGTATCGGAGGCCCTGTACGGTCAGAGACCTGCAGCGTTGCACCCAGAAAGCTGGAGAAACTTGCCAGGATTACCTTGGATGATGGATCGACACCAAGAACTCCTGTGAAGGAGTAAATGATCAAACTGCGATTGAAGCCTTCATTGCAGGTCTCCCAATTGGTCTACTGCGCCATTGCTTGAAGTGTGACAAGGTCACTGATTTGGGAGAGATGATAGAAACAGCGAGCAAGTATGCAGATGTCGACGACGATGCAGAGGGAATACTCAATGCCCTGGCTGTGCCTCAGTCAGCAAAACAACCAAAGCAACAAGCTCAGAAGCGCAAAAATACCTCGGAGGAGAAACCCAATGCAGAAATAGCAGTGGTTACTGCTACTTTCGGGTCTGGAGGACGAGGAGGACGCAGCGGAGGTCGCGGGCGTGGTCGTGGAACTTCAAGAATCCAAGGTAAAGGAGACCAGCAACCAGGAAAAACCTACTCTTGGGCCGACATTGCCAATAACCCATGTGTGCATCACATAGACGCCAATGGGGCTCGTCCCACACCAACGCCGAATGTTGTTTCAATGATGACATCAAGAGAGATGACACCGCTGGCTACAAAGCTAAGCGGAAGAAGGGAAAGAAAAATCCCGAAAAAGAAAAAGATACCAAGAAATATTCCGACATGGAGGAAGCTGATGCTTCAAATCCCAAGCCAGAAGGGAAGAAAAGCTTTCCGACCAAGAAATACACATACGTCATCTTCCTCGGATCTCAACCAACAAAGGTCAAGAAAGCAGTTCTACACGAGCTCAATGCAATAGTTTCGGCTGTCCCCCAGTATCTGGACTGGTCGGAAGTGGCAATCACATTTGACCGCGCTGATCATCCGCCTAAGTTGCACAGGCGAGGAAAATACGCCTTAATCGTCAATCCACTTATTGACGGTTATGGCTTCTCCAAGACCCTCATGGACGGTGGTAGTAGTATCAATACTCTCTATGTCGAAACACTACGCCGGATGAAGATCTCGGAAACCCAGCTGAACCATAGCTCTGTGATCTTTCACCGAGTCGTACCAGGAAGACAAGGTAATTCCCTGGGAGAAATTACTTTGGATGTTACCTTCGGAACTCCAAAAAACTATCGGACGGAAGCACTTTCCTTCGAAGTGGTTCCGTTCAAGAGCACGTACCACGCTATATTCGGACGTCCGGCTTACTTGGCTTTTATGGCTCGTCTATGCTACATTTACAATATGATGAAAATTCTAGGTCCCCGCGGCATGATCACCATCATGGGAGACCCGAAGAAGGCGCGAGAGTGCGAGGATAGAAATGCCGCCTTTGCTGAAGCCGTGCTGCACGCCCAGGAGTACCAGGAGATCAAGAAGAGCATAGATCCGTCCGAGATGCCCGCGACAAAGAAGGAGGTGACAAAGCCAAACCCGGAGTTCAAGGCATCAGAAGAGACGAAGACGACGCCGTCGAAGGATGATGACCCCCTCCAAGGTGACCCATATAGGCGTAGGCCTAGGTAGCGCATAGGAAAGCACGCTCGTTAAGTTCCTCCAAGCAAATCAAGATATCTTCGCATGGCAGCCATCTAACATGACCGGAGTACCTAGGGAACTTGCCGAGCACTCTCTAAATGTAAACCCGAACTCTAAACCCGTCAAATAGTCCCTACGACGGTTTGGCAAAGAAAAGCGTAAGGCAATAGCTAAAGAACTAGCACAGCTAGAGTTAGCCGGATTCATAGAAGAGGTCATCCATACTGATTGGTCGGCCAATCCTGTAATGGTCCCTAAAAAGGAAACCACTGATTTAAGGATGTGTGTTGATTATACTGCCTTGAGCAAGGCTTGTCCAAAAGATCCGTTCGCTCTACCTAGATTTGATCAAGTTATCGATTCTACTTCAGGCTCGGAGCTCCTCTGTTTTCTCGACGCATATTCCGGTTATCACCAAATTCGGATGAAGGAATCTGACAAAGTCAAAACTTCATTCATAACCCCCTTCGGAACCTTCTGTTTTGTTACGATGCCTTTTGGGCTGAAGAACGCAGGAGTTACGTACCAGCGCACGATGCAGCATTGCCTCCATGACCAACTTGGACGCAATGTACATGCATACGTGGATGATATTGTGGTGATGTCCAAAAAGAAGGAAACATTGATTTCCGACTTGGAGGAAACATTTGCCAATCTACAAAAATACAACATCATGCTTAACCCGAAGAAATGCTTCTTTGGAATACCAGCCGGAAAATTGTTAGGTTTCATCGTGTCTCAGAGAGGCATAGAGGTGAACCGAGACAAAATCAAGGCTATACTCAATATTTCCAGGCCAACTCGCCTGAAGGACGTACAAAGATTAACTGGTTGCATTGCTGCGGTCAGTCGATTTGTAAGCCGGCTTGGTGAAAGAGCCGCACCATTATACAAGCTCCTGAAAAAGACCAAAGATTTTGTTTGGACTGACGAAGCTGAAGCTTAGTTATAAGACCTGAAGAAAATACTCTCATCTGCTCCCATCCTTGCAGCGCCGGAACCCCAGGAACCGATGTTGCTTTATATTGCTGCGACAAATAAGGTCGTCAGCATCGTCATGATGGTGGAGAGACCGGAGGAAAATCAGGAACACCTAGTGGAGCGTCCAACTTACTTTGTTAGTGAAGTCCTAACAGAGTCAAAACAGCGGTATCCGCATTATCAAAAGTTAGCTTACGGTGTTTTTCTAGCATCTCGTAAGTTACAACATTATTTTCAGGAGCATCCAATTACCGTGGTGAGCAAGGCTCCCATGAGAGATATAATCAACAACAGTGACGCCACAGGACGCGTCGCCAAATGGGGCATAGAGCTGTCAGCTTTTGATATTGAGTATAAACCTCGGACAGCAATCAAATCCCAGATCCTTGCTGACTTTGTCGCTGATTGGATAGAGACGAAGGAGAACATGACACTCCCTGAGTCAGAATATTGGACCCTCTTCTTTGATGGATCCAAGGCTCGCGGGGGCTCGGGGGCTGGCGTGGTGCTCAAATCACCCCAAGGAGATAAACTTTTATACGTGCTGCAAATCCACTTCACAGCGACAAACAATATTGCCGAGTATGAAGCACTGCTGCATGGAATCCGAATTGCTAAGGATATTGGCGTCCGACGTTTGATGTGTTACGGAGATTCGGATCTTGTTGCTCAACAACTGTCGGACATTTGTAATGCAAATAAACACATGGCAGCATATAAAGCTGTCGTAGATGATCTACCTAAATCGTTCGAAGGGTTTGAAGTTCAACACATCCCTCGAGCAGAAAATGAGGAAGCAGATGCACTATCTCGGATAGGTTCTGAGTGGAAAGAGGTCTCGGATGGCGCTTTTCTAGAGCACCTCAAAGTTCCCTCAATAAAAGGAGTAGATGAGGAATATCCGACCAAATCCGATTCACCTTTGATAGCAGCTCTGGCTGTAATTCCCAGCTAGACTCAACCCTACCTAGATTATCTAGTAGATGGCAAATTACAAGAGGACGAAGTTCTGAGCCGGCAGATTATCCGACGAGCAAAAGCCTATACTATTATTAAAGGTGAGCTCCATAAACGGAGTGTTTCTAGGGTTTTTCAGCGCTGCGTATCTTCGGAAGAAGGCGTGGAAATCTTAAGAGAAATCCACGAAGGCAAGTGTGGTCACCACGCTGCAGCCAAATCTTTAGTGGCAAAAGCTTTTAGACATGGATTTTTCTGGCTTACAGCGCAGGAAGATGCCGAATGATTAGTCAAGACCTGCAAAGGCTGCCAAAAATACGCCAAACAAGCTCATGTTTCGGCTGATCAGCTGCGAACAATACCTATAACATGGCCTTTTTCGGTCTGGGGGCTTGATTTGGTAGGACCATTTAAACAAGCTCCAAGTGGATTTACTCACCTCTTAGTGATGGTGGATAAATTCAGAAAATGGATTGAGGCTAAACCTGTCACTAGTTGTGATGGAGCAACAGCCAAAAGATTTTTTCGAGGATGTTATAATCCGATATGGTTATCCACATAGCATTATCATGGACAAAGGGAGTAACTTTTCTATGGGAGAATTAGCCGAGCGAACAAAATATCCAGTTTCACATTGCGTCAGTCGCACATCCACAGGCTAACGGACAAGTCGAAAGAGCAAATGGTTTAACCTACAAGGTCTAAAACCAAGACTCGAAGCACCACTACGACAGGCTGCGGGGGCTTGGGCAGAGGAATTACCCTTTATGATATGGAGTTTACGAACGACTCCAAACAGGTCAACCAGATACACACCTTTCTTCTTGGTTTATGGTGCAGAAGCAGTTCTTCCTAGTGATTTGATTCACACCTCTCCTAGAGTGGCCGCGTATATTGAAGAGGATGCCGAGGTTTCTCGACAAAATGATCTCGACTTAGTCAAAGAAGTTCGTGTCGTTGCAGAAATGAGATCTATAGCCTATCGGTAGAAGTTACGCAAGTATCATAGCCAGAGAGTCCGAAATAGATCTTTCAATAAAGGTGATTTGGTTCTCCGGCTTGTGCAACAAAGAAAGCACAAACTTTCCCTAGTATGGGAAGGGCCCTTTTTAGTTAGTCGAGTATGGCACAATGGATCGTACTACTTAACTGACATGAGGCCAGTCAAAGAATGACCTGCTACTAAGAAAAGAAAGAGAGCTGGAGGCAGTACAAATCCGGATGAGTTAGGTAGACCATGGAATATTGCTCCGCTACGTCCCTTTTATTCTTAGTTTATTTTTCTTTGTAAACCTATATATGTACATGTTCTGTGAGAAATAAAAGTTTTTGGTTGCCTCAATTTTTTCTGAGAAGTTGTTACCATCTTATTTCCGAATGATCATGTCATAGTCGAAAATCCCAGAATGCTTGAAAGTACTTTATGCTCATGTTCGTTCTGGTTTAGATTTCCGATTCTAAAAATTGCTACCTTCGGGTATAACTCTAAAGTTTCTAGTCTTTACTTTGGTTATTTGTCTGATTGCTGGATGCGGGCATCTTCCGAGTAGTGAATTGTTGGTACTGGAAGCCGGCTTTGTTTCCGAGTTTAAACTGGTTTAGCAATTGAGCTCCGTTGCTCAGCAAAGTTTCCGGCAGAAGGTTTAGCCGGCTCACGAAACGGACGAGGCGGAAAGCCAGATAAATGATAAGTAGAGACGAAAAATATAAGTGCTTATGTCAACATTTCAGGCACACAAAAATTTAAAGCCAAAAGTGCTGAATAGATCAAAAGCTTAGCACTAGCAAAAGTTATAGTGCTGCATATTTACAAAACTCATAATGTTTCTCAGAATAATACAATTGTTTTTGATGATCTATGAGGTAGGAGAGGAAGGAGCTGTCGGCTTGCTGGATACGTCGCCTTGATATTGTTCCGAGATGTCCACATCCGAGGTGGTATGTTCATCGTCGGAAACTTTTGTTGTTTCTTCTAAAGGCGGAGGTGGAGTGTCCACGCGGGTGAAGAAAGGAGTATCATAGCTGGTCAAATCAGCCACGTGACACCCATATCCGGCACAGGTGTCCATAATGGCCTTGATGTCCTGCTCCTGGCCGTCTTCATCTACTGTAGAGTACCCTCTGGTCACTTGCCATATCTCCATGCTTCCATGGTGGCTCATGACCATGGTGAGAGCGTTCTACGCTGCGGATCGCGCGTAGGACATGTTCCAATCCTGGACAAGCTGCGGCATTTCCTTTGCCTTGTCCCGCACCTGAAAATCCGACATGCTATGCATGTCCGGAATCTTGAGAGCTTCGCCAATATCCTCAAGGGATTGGCGGAAGTCATGAAGCAGGTCACCGACTTGGGTAAGCCGGTCGGTGCGGGGCTTGGTGGAGGAAGAATCCGTCAAGTTCAGAGGACCTATACACAAAACAAGTCAAGAAAAATCCGACATTGATAGAAGTCGAAGAAAAAAGAAAGTCAGACAGATGGAACGTACCGAAAATGACGTCGTCAATTTTGGTTTTCTCTTCCTGAAGACTCCGGAGTTCAGCCCGGAGCGCTCCAGAAAGGTCCTTCTCTCTGCACAACTCGTTATTAAGGTCTGAGATTTTTTGATCCTGAGCGGAAATCTTGTGATCGCGCTCTTCAGTAGCCATGGAGGAGGATTCAAGGACTTGAGCAATGCTTTTTTCGTGATCTACCTTGAGCTGGTCCAGCTCTTGGCGAAGCTCCTTGTTCTCCACCACCAAGGTCTTGAGGTTCTCGGCCTCTTCAATCATAGCACAGGATTGTTTCACCAGCGCTGTAAGTCAAAAAGAACAATAGTTCAGGGAAAAATTCGACATTGAAAAATACAAAGACAAGGTTTGAAACTCGAAATGTTTACCTTCGGCTTCATCCTTGGCAAACTTAAGCTCAACATTCTTAAGCCGGAGACCTTTGATCTCTCTCCGCTTGTTGCAGACATTCTTCAATAAATCCTAGTTATAGGAATATACTTTCTGTAAGTCAGAATACCCAAAGTCAAAAAGCTACTAAAGACTCGGGCTAATATTTTTGCTAATATCAGCATGAGCCTTGGGGGCTACACTACTTCGTTCTTTGGCATCCTAAGGAAGCATAAACCCAGATTATTTATCCTACTTCATGCTTGGGGGCTAGAGGATATGATATGAATTAAAGGAAAAATAGGAGTTGGAATTCCGACTTACATATTGTTCTCGAGCACGTTTATTTAAACCTGCATTCACTTCAACAGCAACCTTCTCGGCGAGAGTTAGAGGAGTCACTAGAGTAGTTGGAAGCTCACCCGACCTGATCCTCTCGTCGCGAAGACGCACTTGTTCAAGAAGGTCAGAGTGCTTGATGTCCTCTACCTCTTGCGCTTATTCTTCGGCAGAAAGATTTCTTTTCTCCAGGCATTGCCTGGCGAGCTGCGAGATTTCTTCAACAGATTTCCGGGACAGGCCTAACTTGGCATGTCCCGGATTACTGATAAGGTTTTTGGCGAAGGTTTTTGCCGAGGGATCATTACCCAAAGATGGTTCACCCTTATCTAAATCTGATTCACCCATGGTGACGTCAGTTTGCGTTCCAAGGATCACAGGCCCCATTGAAGGAGCCGAATCTTCTGTGACAGTCGAAGATGGAGTAATCGCCGGTGTCGCAGAAGGTTGAGGGGCAGGAGTAGGAGGAGCCACGGCAGGGGAAGCTATGGTAAGCTTCGTCTGTCGCAGGGGCTTCGAAGAAGTTCCCTTCCCCTTACCCTTGATGAGCAGTTTTGCTCTGAGAATGTAGTAGAATCGGAAACATTACACCTCGGAAAGAAATTCGAGTAAAGCACAAAGGCGGAAGTTATGATTGAAAGTTACCTCTTCACGACGGGCACCTCCTTTGTGCCAACAGCCAAGGTCGGAGCTTTGCGCTTCTTGAGCGCAAAGTCCAGCAATGGGACCACCTCTGTCTCCTAAGAAAACTCCGGAGGATATCCTTCGAGCGGAGCAAGTTCCGACTCGGGGAGGTCAGCAAGGTGAAAAGAAG
Organism: Avena eriantha; assembly: GCA_910589775.1. Classification (NCBI taxonomy): domain Eukaryota; kingdom Viridiplantae; phylum Streptophyta; class Magnoliopsida; order Poales; family Poaceae; genus Avena; species Avena eriantha. The sequence goes on along the minus strand of OU342743.1, from coordinate 249,470,193 downwards.
AAAACATATCAGTATTTGCAATGTAACCCAAAAGTTGAAACACATAAAAAGATGAACTGATAGAAGCTTACCAGCACTATGGGGTTTTCTGTTGTGTGCATGTCCAGGGACACCTCCGGGATCTTCCTCTCGATCCGCTCCTTTATCAGCCACTTAATCTGGCTTATGTATCCTTGTGATGTGTAGGCTTTGGAGCTGATGCGGAGGGAGTACTTTTTGGACGACGTGATGGAGTGCATCAGTCGGTCTCCGTGATGCTGGAGGGGTTGGATCCGGCGCGATAACCAACAATGGATCAAGTCGGATCCCCTCAATCCTTTGTGTTTTATCAAATACTCAATCCGCCTCTTGGCAAGAAGCGGATTGTCGCTGAGAGCCGGAGCGGCCTCATCCCAAGATGCTTGAGGCGTGGAAGCTCTGTCGATGAAAGCCGGCAAAGCAGTAGCTTTGTCGGGAGCAGGTACATACTTATGATAGAAAAAAGTGGCCGGCCATTGTTTGACCGACTCACTGGCTAGAATCCGAGGATAACTACGATCACGTCTAAGAGAGAGGCTAATAGTACTAGTAATATAAGGATTACCGACAGTAATGGAATTTCTCTGGACATGAAAGTAGTACCGAAAAAGAGTCAAACTCGGCCTAATGCCGAGAAAGCCCTCGCACAATGAAGCATAAGCGCTCATCTCTAAAATAGAGTTGGGAGGAAGATGATGGAGTTGAACTCCGTAATGATCAATCACCTCGGAGAAGAACGCCGAGGGAGGAAACGACAAACCTCTGTCGAGGTGGGTGCCGAAGTGGACCCGCTCGTCGGCGTGCGGGTTGGGGACGGTTTCGCCGGTGCCGCTCCGCCAGTCGCCGGCGCGGAGGAGCCCTTCCTTCTCCACGCCATGGAGTTTCTCGTCGTCGAGGACGCAAGGGATCCAGATCCCGTGGAAGCTTTCCTTCTCCACTGCCGCTTCCGCCGCCGCTGCCGCCAAGCTAGAAGAGGAAGATGAAGCCATTTCTCCGGCGGGCAGATGACCTAGGATGGGCGGCGCTGGGAGTTCTTTGGGGGGAGGAACGGGGAGCTCTGTGCACGCAGGGATATTGGGAGGAGAAGAAAAGGCAAAGACAGGTGAAAAGAGAAGGAGAAAATCTTAACCCCTTATATCCACCTAGTTGTGCCAAGATTTGTGCAAATGCTACAGTGTAACCGCCACGCATCGTGGAAGGATCTTGGAAGGTCCCACGCGATGATTACGTCGCCTCGATCTCCGTGCACGGATTGAAACGGTGCCTCGGTTCCACAATCCGCGAACCCACCAATGGTCGTGCTGACAGAATGGCCGTCAGATGATGTGACTTGACCATGACTTGTGTCAGGTGGCGTTAGAGACCAAGTTCCGGCTTAGTTTGAAATCAAGCTGGAAAATCCAAGTAACCTGTTGATAGGTCCGACTTATTTTAAGACCCGGATCGTATTTTTTGTTAAGTTTCAGGAACCCTTCAAGATTCTGCAAGACGAAGATCAAGCTAGACGATGATAAATCCGACTTTGCATCTTGGAGGCCTCCGGGGGCTGCTGTTGGGGATATACTTTCCGGGTATCCTCACAGTTCCTCACTGACTAGGGTGGCCCACTTCGGGTTAGAGCTTTGCTTCACGAGCGGCCCAGTCAGGGATAAAGACGGAGTCCAATCCGGCTATGGGAAGGCCCAGAAGACTTACCGACTTAGGCCTATAATGTTACTTATAGTTCAAGATGTACTCTGTAACCAACTCTTAGTCGTAGCCGGATAGATCTCTCCTATAAACCCTAGGCCGGATATCTATATAAGCCGGCCTAGGAGGATCCTTTAGGGCATAACTCAATAGTCTAGAACCTCAACTCGCACAGGCGAAACCCTTGTAATCCATATTCCGGCTCTGCCGTATTACTGGATTGCTAGCAGGAGTAGGATCCATCCAAAGCCGGCGGATTCGAACCTGTGTAAACTTGTGTGCTCACTGTCCCGGAATACCGTACGTCTCACACCCCTCTCTTCCACACGCCCCGAGGACCCCCTCATGGCGCACTTGTCATCAATCCGACGACATCGCCAATGAAGGGTGGCTCGAGTGAACTCTTCCTGAAGATGACATCTCCTTCATAGAGGAAAGACCAATCATCCTCCTTCCCCTCCTCCTCCTCTTTGCTCTATGTGGGTGTCCCCTCCATCAGATGACCGTAAGCAGGGTCCTCGTCAGAAAAATTACCTTCCGGTGTGTCGGAATAGAACGAACCATCAACGGACTCCCTGCTATCACCATGGTAGGGACAAATATCCCCGTTCACCCATGCGTTGGACTCGTCAATGGAGGTGCACTGATCAGAGCAGTTGCGCGACATTTTTGTGTGTGTGGTGGCGTGGCCGGCCTAAAGGGATAGGGAGAGACAGAGAGTTCTTTGATGCGTGCGTCATGCCTGGATGGGAGAGGTGGTTGTTGTTGACGGTCGCTTAAAAAGTCTTTCTCGGGACATCCAGGAGTTGCCACGTGCTGTAGGAGCAACCTAGTAGTTCTCTTCCATCATTTTTTTACAAGAGTTCCCTTACATCGTTGAAACAAGATCGAATGGTTGGTACTCCTTTTGCCCCAAGAGCATCATCAGCAAGGATATTGTAGGTACCACCAGATATTGGGGAGGTTTGTGCACATAACTACAACCATAGACCTTTGATGCATAAAATACAGACATTTGCCATAATCGGTGTACATAATTCATAACAAGTCGTTGAATGTTTCTTAATTTTTTATGGGAAATGTTTCATAGTTAATTAGATAATTAGATATTATAGTACTAAATATAATTTTTTATATGAAAATAATAATAGGTAAATCTTAAAAAATATTTATAATTTTGAGCCACATCCATAAAATATCGGGTGTATATTTGGTTCTTGTAATTTGTATCATTTAGAAATCAACCTATTAGCTACCTAATACCCGACATGCTCTAGAGAAATAATATAAAAGATTCTATAATGATGGAAAGTGTGATTTTAGGTTTGTGCATAGCGTTCATTGTGCTAAAGACTATATCAATAGAATTTTATAAATGATAGAGTGGAAGGAATATCCATCGGTTAGCAATGTTGTGATTTCTAGTTTTGATCCAACGGTTAAAGTTCAAAGTTATTCGTACACTATATACTGGGGTATGGTAAGATATAAATGTATAACATATCATTAGAATCTTCGGGTTTGTGCATAGCATTCATTGTGCTAAGTACTATCAATGGAATCTTCTATGTGCTATAATGGAAAAAAGATCCAAGAGTTAATATTATTGGGATTTGCTAGTCTTAATTCAATTTTCATTGTTCAAAGTTACTCATACATTATATAATGGTAAGATTTGCAAGAAGTCACACACTACTTCCTACTAGTAAAAGACACGTGCCACACTCGTATATACTGTATAAAATATGATTTAACAAAAATTAAGTTGTTATTAACCAATAGTCTTGTTGAGACGAAAGGCATACATTAAGTATATTAATAATAACTATCTACATATATTGAGAATACAACCTACTGTGCTATGAATTTTTTTATGGGGTGGTGGTGACATGATGGTTCTAGAACATGATGGAGTTTGCTCTAGGTATTGTTCAACACGAATCTAGCTGCTCTGAACCATTGGATCTAACAGCCCAATGGTCAGTATTAGTGTTATGGATCCAATTAACAACTACTCCATTATAGTAGTAGAGATAATTCGAAAACATTGGTGATGGTGCTATATGTGCATGACCGAACAACTTTCAGATAATCTCAAAGAAAAACATGGCCGCATGTATCAATGAGCGTGAATAGACAATAAGAGTGGTGATGACAGATTACTTGTGGGGCCTAGCAACTCCACATTTTTTCTTGTTTTTTAATGAAAATATTGTCGTTGCTTACCTTATTGGTGGCCTTGATGTCGTTGATAAGGCGTACTAGATTATTCACGTTAGTAGAATAGTGGATTCCCAAAATTTTCTTTTAAACATAAGGTTGAATACTCTCAACCATAGTGATTCATAATTTATCAACAAATGATGATTTATTTATTGGATGGCCGAGTGGTTGACTCCACATGTCATTGTCATATAGACATAATTTTGCTAGGAAGGGCATACACTAATAAATGCTTATAGGAAGTCTAGGAAATTGGAATTTTTGTTCCATTAATAAACCTACGCACTCAGCTTCCTACAGTCAGATTTTAGCAATTCAATACAAAAAGGATATTGGACATGCTCTAAAACCCAATAATTTGTTATTTTTAAATAAGAACAATAGTGATTAGCTCGACAAATCAATTGCGGTCTACGTATGTTCTAATACTATACTTCATAGAATATGCTATGTGTGCATGACCGAACAACTTTCGAAAAATCTGAAGGAAAACGTGGCCGCATTAATTAATGAGCGCGAAGTAAGGATGGAAATGGATAGGGTACGAGCAAGGTAGAGCAATATCATACCCACTCCCGTTTAGTCAATGGGTAGAAAATTTTACCCATACCCATACTCGCGGGTATAAAACTTTACTCATGCCCATACCCAACGGGTACCCATACCCGTTGGGTAGGTACCCGGTGGATAGATCCAATAGTACACAAGTTATTCATAATTTACATATTTAGCATATTTAAAAAATAACTAGGTCTACACAATAGTAGGTAGAGAAGTACATGAAAATTATCGAAGTTTAGAAGTCACGATATCATACTCTTCCCTAGGTTGCTCGGCCCCATAGGTTGAAACTCTACAGGTAAGTTTTACTATGTCAGTTTAAATAGGTAGGGTATATACCTATGCCCATACCCATGACTTAACGGGTTAGGGTATGGGTATTACCCATGTGTATAAAAGTATGCCCATACCCTACCCAAGCAGGTATGGTACTTGCGGGTTACTCGTGGGTAAAATTGTCATCTTAGTGTGGAGAGACAATAAGAGTTGTGAGAACAAAGTACTTGTGGCGCCTAGAAGCTTTCATATTTTTTCGATGAAAACACTGTCATTGCTTACCTTATGAGTGGTTTGATGTCGTCGCTCAACCGCTAGATTATTCACGTTAGCGAAATAGTGGGTTCCCAATTTTTTGTTTAAAATAGAAGTCTGAACACTCGCAATGATAGTGATTTAAAATCTATTAATAAAGGTCGCTTCATTTTTTTAAATCTAAGGGCGCTTTATTATTACACTCGATTCCCCATCCCACCGGCCTACCATTCTACTATTATTACTTGGACTATGGATAAATTCAAATTAAGTCAAGTTGGTTGGGACTTCAATCGTAATTTTGGGGTCACTGCCTGTCTTGGTGACAACATCTTCATACGCACCATCATTGATGAATGAATATAATATGGAAATATATCAGTGACATAGTATTTTAGTGCCTACCAAAGCAATACTTCAATTTTCTCTCTTCTCTTTTTCTTCAAAAAGGAGTTTAACCTCTTTTTCAATTATTTTAAAAAACTTAGATGTTTTTAACCGTTGACTGTGAGGTAACAGCCCCACAACACAGTTTTATTTATCAACCAAAAACAATTATACAAAACAGAGAAATAAAATAACTACCTATATACAAATAGGCAAATCGAGGCAAAGCCTCTATCCAATCCTCTAAGGCATCGCTGCACTTAGTTTTAATTCTATGTTGAATACGGGTTATGTCATGAACAAACTGACACTTCCACCTAGCCAAAGTGGGTCTTTCCTTTTTGAAAGTTTTCGCATTTCTCACGTGCCAAATATTCCAGCAAGCTATAATGAGAACTTCCATGAAGAATGGGCGACCAAAACATCTCCTTGCTTCAGCAACAACCATCTGCAAATCAGTATGAGTAGGCTAGTTCACTTGTAAATAATTCCATACACGTCTTCTCAAATTAGACTCAAAGAACAAGTGAATACTATCCTCGTGAACCCTCAAAGGGCAGAGCTCATAGTGATTATCGTCCATCACCTTCCATTGTTTTCGTTGTAATAAATCTCTAGTGTTCAACCCATCTCGTAGTAGTAGCCATGCAAAGACCTTGGTTTCCATAATACAACTAGATTTCCATAACCATCGAAAAACATTTGGCACTTCAATATGAGCATGGATGAGTGCATAAAATTTAACTGATGTACATTTCTCGCCCCAACTATAAGTCCAGACATCATGCTGTTCAGATTTGGGGTTCCGTTGCAAAATAACCTGTAGCTCCTGTAACTCATGATATGCAGGCCTAGATAAAGGCAGATAGAAGAGGTCCAAAATATCCTCACTTGCCATAAGTTGTGATGCTGATAAATGGTCATCTAACGTATAAGAGTGCATACGTGGAAATCTGGACTTCATTGACTGAATTTTTCCATTAAGCAACCAATTATCAGACTAGAAAAGAAATGTATCACCTCTTCCAAGTGAGATCGCAACCACTCCATTGAAATTATCAACCAGTTTTAACATGTCCCATCACCAAAAGGAGCCACACAGGTTCTCAGCATGAGGAACTTTATCAATATAGTAAGATTTCCAAACGAGATGAACCCAGGGAACATCCTTGTGATTATAAAACTTGTCCAAAAATTTAACGAGAAGAGCTACATTCTATTTCTAAAAGTTAACTATGCCCAAACCTCCATATTCTTAGGTCGACACACCATCTCCCAGGCTTCTAATGACTGCTTCGGCTCATCAAATTTATGCCTCCAATGACACTGTCTTAGGATTCTATCTAACTGTACAATCAACCCAGTTGGAAGTTTCAAAGAACAAAGAAAATGGAGAGGCATTGAAGCTCATTTAGAGTTAATTAATTGTAGTCGAGCACCTTGAGACAGAAAATTCGAGCTGGAGGTGAGTTTTCTCTCGAACCAACAGACTATAGGCATAAGATCATTAATAGTGGGTCTAGTTGTGCCAAGGGGAAGTCCTGAATAGGTGAAAGGCATCGAGCCAATTTGACAACCAAAATCTGCAGCGAGCTGATTAATCAAATCAGTAGGGACATTAATGGAGACCATTTGAGATTTATTGTAATTAATTGCCAACCCGGTTGACATAGAGAATTTTTTCAAAGTATTAATTGCCAAAAACTGAACTCTATCTACAGGCAGTATTAATAGTGTATCATTGGCGTATTGGATGATCGGGAAGTCCTCGTCATTAGTCTCAATCAGCCTACTAATAATCCCTTGTGTGACTAAATCATTTATCATAGTCTGTAGAGGAATGGAACCAAATGTGTATAGAAGGGGGGAAAGGGGGTCGCCCTGACGCACCCCCCTTTTACACACACATTGTTTACTCATGACACCATTTAACAATATTGCCGATGTACCAGAAGACAAGATCTCTCTTACCCAATCCAGCCACTGCTTGTTGAAGCCTTTGTGTTTCATCATCTGAATAATAGCTTCATGTTCTATCGTGTCAAACGCCTTAGCAAAATCCAGCTTTAAAACCATATTATTTGTTAGAACCAAACACTAAGAGGTATTTAATAGTTCAGTTTATTCAGAAATCAAAATATTTTCTAAATAATTTAAAAATACTTTGATGCCAAACTAGGCCTTAATATCTCAACCGAGCCAATCTAGGCCATGGATAATAAATATTTAGATGCCAAATGGCCAAATGGTTCCTTAATTTCTGAACTAAGGTAGTATGGGCCATGGATGATCACTAAAGTGCCTGTCGGCCTTTGATTTCAGGGAGTATGGCTTACCAATTTACTGCTATTTGGACAATACATAAATATGAATTTAGTCGAGCGGGAAAATCTCCCGCTATACCCAAAATATTTCGCGCCCCAATGTTTCAAACATCTTGGAATTCCGCTTCGACCCCAAAGTCGGTTCGCTGGGGATTCAATCGTAATTTCCTTGTTCAGTACCTCTATAGCCCCACCCCTCCCACCAACTCCCCCCCACACACACGCCCACAATCCTCGCCTCCAGCTACGCAAGCCCTGTGGAAACCCCTAGATCTACCTTCACCACCTTAGATCTGATTCACCGTTGTCGCCTTGAACTGGACCAAATTTGCTTCACTGACGCACTCTCCTTGCGGCCCTAATCTACTTCTTCACCGATGTCATCCAGCGCTTGGAGGAACCCCCGTTCTATTTCACCTTTGTCGGCAAGAACTGCAACCACAACACCCTCGGCAACCTTGACGTCACCACCCAGGACCAAATTTCAAGTGTTAGGTAGCTAATAATGTTTGACTTCTACAAGATGATACAAAGTACAAGAACCAAATATACACCCATACTTTATAGATGTTGATAAAATTTGTAAATTTTTATGCTTTACCTATTATAATTTTATATAGTGATGATATGTCATACGTTATTATCTGAGTCTCACATGTAGGACACATGCAACTTATTAGTAGTAGTAAGATAAGATAAGAAAGACTATCAATAGTATCTTCAAGATGCTAGAATGGAAAATAAGATCCAATGGCTACCAATGTTGGGATTCACGAATCTTGATCGATCCAACGGTGAATATTCAAAGTTATTCGTAAACTATATAGTGGTAAGATAAGATAAGAAATACTAATAGTAGATGCATGCTAGAATGGAAATTAAGATCCAATGGCTAGCACTGTTGGGATTCGCGAGTTTTGTTCCAACGGTCAATATTTATTCGTACATTATATGGTAAGATAAGATAAAAAAGACTATCAATAGTATCTTCTAGATGATGGAATTGATTAGAGGATCCAACATCTAGCATCAATGTTGGGATTCGCGGGTCATGATTCAGCGGTCAATATTCAAAGTTATCCATACACTATATATAATAGTGGTAAGATAAGAAAAGAAAGACTATCAATAGTATCTTCAAGATGCTAGAATGGAAAAGAAGATGCAACGACTATCAATGTTGGGATCCGCAAACCTTGACCGATCCAACGGTCAATATTCAAAGTTATTCGTAAACTATATAGTGGTAAGATAAGGTAAGAAAGACTAATAATAGATGCTAGAATGGAAAAGAAGATCCAATATCTTGCAATGTTGGGATCCGCTAGCCTTTGTCAAATGGTCAATATTCCAAGTTATTCGTACATTATATAGTGGTAAGATAAGATAATAAAGACTATCAATAGTATCTTTTAGATGATGGAATGGATTAGAGGATCCAATAGCTAGCCGCAATGTTGGGATTCGCGGGTCATGATTTAGCGGCCAGTATTGAAAGTTTTCCATACACTATATATAATAGTGGTAAGATAAGAAAAGAAAGACTATCAATAGTATCTTCTTGATGCTAAAATGGAAAGGAAGATCAAACATCTAACAATGTTGGGATTTGCGTCTTGATCCAATGGTCAATATTCAAAGTAATTCTTACACTATATAGTGGTAAGAAAAAATGAGAAACATGTGTTTTGACAGCTTTGAATACAAAAAAATGCTCTGGCTGCTTCACAATATGTATTGGCCTATGGTGTAGGAACATTCCTGGTTTTGACCCGAATAGCCAAGGTCATGACCATATCAGCATCATATATAGTTTATGATACAATTCCCGCATCTGGTAGATTCATGCATCTTTTTCAACAAGATCTGCCAAAAGTGAGCAGTGCACTCACTACAAGAAAAGTTGGCTTTTACAACAGACAACTTTCGTGGTTGAAGGCCCGTTCTTCGTGGATAAAAAGTCTTCTACGATGGATGCCCTTCGTTGTAAAAGCCCCATCATAAAAGAATCTACCACAGTTTTTTCTGACCATGGTGGATCGCACCCTTCAGCCATGAAAACTTGTTCCATCATAGATCTATTCTCCAGCCATGTTGACTGCTGACGTCATGCAAAATGCCATGTGGCAAATGCCCAGTTATCACCGTTAACAACCACAAAAACTATGGTAGAAGCCAGGCCCAGCCAAGGCCTGCTAATAATTAATTGGGCCAGCCCATTAGGAGAGCCCAATGAGATTATGGCCCGTTACTGTTTCATCTGACACTGTTTGAAATGGGCCCAAAATATGTGGTCAGCAGCAACTCACATCTGTCAGACCCATTACTGTTTGGGCCTACATAAACCCACATTGTTTGAAATACTGTGCGACCCGTTAACAGCCTGCACCAAGTTGCTCCTGTCCATTTAAGGCTTGCGGTCAGCCCATCACTGTTTATCGCAGCCCATCATGGGGCGCCTACTGACATCCCTTCTCTAAGATGGTCCATTACTATTCTGGCCTTTACCTATTCAGGCCCACAAGCTGCCCCTTACTGTTCTAGTCTGGTAAATGTGCCAGCATGTTACCGCCTTTGCTTGGAAATTTCTCGGGCCAGTACTGAAGGGTTCGTAGCATAGAAAACAAAACATTTCCTATGATGGGAACTATACGCCAAGATCTATCTACTAGATACAAGCAACGGGTGGATATAAATCCATACAGAACTTACCCTAGAGGACAACAAAGTTTTGTTAATGAGTAGGAACTCGTGGATGATGTAGTCGTTCGCTTGCCGGTCTCAAGATGGTGTGGAAATCCTAGTGTCGCAAACCAGCAGCGCATTCACACTCGCACACACGTTCAGGCCACCGAACAACCTCTTCCTCCTCGCTCCAGCGATGCAGCGGAAGCAGCAACTCCTTCTAGACGAAATGCCATCGGCAACATGTATCTCGCTAATGCGAGACCATGGGGGAATAATTCTAGAGGGGGAGATAGATCCTTCACGTGGAGGTGTGAGGAAGAAGGGTGAGAGGGGTGGCCTTTTATAGGAGGAGGGGGGTACCCCTCCCCATGGCCGGCGCCCCATGGGGTGTGACACCTCACCTCCCCCATTCATGTGGTGGTAACTCCCTCCACATAAAAGCGACTCTTAACATTCCTCTTTAAAGTCTTTACTTTAAATGCATTAAATTTCTCCAAATTTAATGCTCTCTCATTTAATAAAACTCTTTTATTAAATTTATTCAGAGTTTTGTTAATTACTTTAATTAACAAACATTCACATAAAACCCCCTACAACATTTCAATATTACATGCAGAACCAATTTCTGCACTTTCACCCGAAACAGTTTCGGTGTCTATTGAAATAATTCCAGTGCTTTGCAATTCATTCGTCTGAAACATATTTGCTGCAAATGGTGTTGGTTTCCCTTAAGTGTTTCACCCTACGGTTCGTGAATAATGCAGACATGATCGACACCCCTCTCAGATCAATAATTAGAAGCGGGACCTGCAGATCCACACTGACTCCTACAAATTCTATGATGACTTCTGTGATCGTGAGAACCTTTAATGCTAGTAACTAAATCCCTTTATCTCACGATATATTACATGTCCGAGATTCGATCATCGGTATCTCAATAGATAGTTTGATCTCGTTACCAACATGTACTCTTTTCTCGTTCCCGTGATATAACATTCTAGTGATCTTATCACTTGCTTGCAATCTACCAAATGGGATATGACCGAGAGGTCCCAGAGTATATCTATCCGTCATCGGGATGGACAAATCCTACTCTTGATCCATGAGCCTCTACATAACACTTTCATAGCACTAAACCCACCTTTTATAATCACCCTTTAATGGTGTGACATTTGATGTTATCAAGATACTCTTCCAGTGTTAGTGATTAACATGATCTCATGGTCTAAGGACTAGGATTACTATGTTAGATGTTATAGCAATATAAACACAATGAATTTGATCGTAATGCTATACTTTGGATGAATGTTCATCACATAATTCCACTAATGTTGTGACCTCGTTATTAACAACATCCAATGTCCATGATCAGGAAACCTTGATCATCTTGTTAATCAACGAGCTAGTTTATAAGAGAGCCATAACTAGGAACTGTCCTTTTGTTTAGCAAACAAACATGTATTAACGTTTCCAAATTAATACAATTATAGCATGTAAAATAAACATCTATCATATACTTGGAATATGTATAATAACAACTTTATTATTGCCTCTCAGGGCATATTCCCTTCAGTCTCCCACTTGCACTAGAGACAATAATCTAGTTACATGGTGATCAATCTAACACCCATGGAGTTCTGGTGTTGATCATGTTTTGCTCTAGGGAGAGTTTTAGTCAACGGATCTGCTACACTGAGATCCATATGTACTTTACAAATCTTTATATCTCCATCCTTGACATGCTCATGGATGGAGTGAAACCGGCGCTTAATATGTTTGGAATTCTTGTGAGACCTTGGTTCCTTTGCATTGGCTATGGCTCCATTGTTGTCACAATAGATCACCATTGGATCCAACGCACTAGGAACCACACCCAGTTCGGTAATGAACTCCTTCATCGAAACTGCTTCCTGTGCTGCTTCTGAAACAACAATATATTCCGCCTCCGTTGTTGACCTTGTTACCACGGGTTGTGTGGAGCTCCTCCAACTAACTGCTGCTCCATTCATGAGAAATACGTATCCGGATTGAGACTTATATCATCTGGATCAGTGTCAAAGCTAGCATTGACATAACAATTAGCTTCTTCACCTCTGTATACAAGAAACATGTCCTTAGTTCTTCTCAAGTACTTAAGGATATTCTTGACCACTATCCAGTGTTACAAACCTGGATCATATTGGTACCTACTAGTCAAACTAATAGCATGTGCCACATCTGATCTTGTACATAGCATGGCATACATTATATAGCCTATGGTTGAAGCACAGGGGATCTTATCCATTATCTCTCTTTCTTCCGCCGTAGCCAGACTTTGAGTCTTACTCAATGTCTTGCCTTGCAACATAGGTAAGAACCCCTTCTTACTTTCGTCCATTTTAAATTTCTTTAAAATCTTATGAAGGTATGTACTCTGCGATAGCCCTATTAGGCGTCTTGATCTATCTCTATAGATCTTTATGCCTAATATATATGACGCTTCACTGTTAACACCCGGGTTTTTAACCCCAGATGCCAGTAATGCCATACCTCGCAATCCCAGGATTACCATTTTGCGAGACATAACAAATGGGATATCACAGTACATCATCCATTACAAACCATAATAAGGTCTTACACGAATAAAGGATCTCATGGTCCAGTCTTAATACAACAAGCAACGGAATAAGTAATAAGTGTAGCGGTGGGGTCCATCTTCAGGGTCACAGGCAATGCTGACGATGGAAGATAGTCTTAGTTATCATAGTCGTCCTGCTGTCCTTCATCTTGGTAGTCTCCTTCATAGTTTGGCCATAGCAATAGCCAGGGACAAAAGCCATGTGTACTCTTTAAGTACTCGCAAACTATCACTAACAAGTAAGGTAGTGCTAGTGGGAAAAGCTAACTCTAGGTTTATTTGTAAAGTTAAGTTTGAAACCTAAGCTGAGTTCAGAAACAAAGAAAGATAAAATAAAGTTCTAGAATCATTTAAGTTGGGAAGCTAGTGTCATAGTCACAACTCTGTTGTGGTCAAGTCAAGATTCATCATTCATTTCGTAAGTCATTTTGAAATCTTCTGACAACGGAACAGTATGGCCACTCCAACTTTCCATAACCACGAACGTGTCTATTCGAATAGTTTGACACTTTGCAGAGGTGGTACACTTTCACCACAAGATTCGATACATCTATCAGGGGTAACCCTGAATCATCATACTTAGTATGCAGATAATGAAACATAACCTTTCCTTTACGCACCATAGTATAAGCACCTCTCCTATGAGTATGGCCCCCCAACCATCACCATCTGTCATCTTGGGCACTACATAGGTGGACAACATCAAGAGGGAGCCTCAACTCAAACCTCTCCCACGAGGGAACTAATACTAATGCATATAAACTTCCAGCTAAGCCTTACCCAATTAAGGTATGTGGTTGTACGGTAAAATTGGAATGGTATCGCATCCGAACCAAACCAGCAATTTTGTAAAAGGGTTAAGGCTCATGCCTCAACATTTTCATCATCATAAACCATTTGTGTTTCTCAACACATGTCAAAACATCTCAATAGAATGACTCATCATTCTAAGGTTTTCACAATTCATTTTCACCAAGTACTCCCATCTAAGTGACTCAAGTTTTGATTTAGCTCTAAGCTACTAAGTTAAGAGTGTTCACTAATAGGGGATGCTAAGATCAATCTCATGCCATAGAATGATATCTAAGTCTAACAAGATAGGTCAAGTTTTATACTTTTTATGCTACCTTAAACAAGTAAAGGACCTTAATAAAGTAAGGAAAGTAAAGCTCGAAAATAAAACTTGGGGTAGGTAATATTCAAAGTGGTATAACCAAAAGCATGCCTAATGCATATTTCTTAGGTTATCTAACTTGCAAGGGTTAGCTTGCATTGTTAATGATGGCTTGCCTTGGTTGGTGTAGTGGTTGAAGTTTTCTTCCTCCTCCTCTTGGTAGAAATCCTCCTCCTCGAAAGCTTGGTCGATACTATCGTCTATAAATACATACGGTATACACAATCACCAAACAATACTTAACTAGTCTACTTAGCACACTAAGGCACACATTTGATGATCTACTCTGATCACAAGCATCACAAGGTCTTATTAACTAGCTTCATTCTTTTTATTTGAGAAAAGTAATTTCTACTCATTGAAAATAACTAAGAATTAATATTCTCCAATTAAAATATGGGATCATTTGGATGTCATCACCACATATTCTAACATATGGGAATGTGATCTAAAGGTTGGATCACATTTTAATAAGTTTGATTTTAATATTTAATGATTTAAAGTGACTAGAAATACCTATATAGCATTGTTTTGGTACTAGTCAGAAGTCACTGCATGCAAACCTTAATATTATTACATATTCAGATAGGTATGGTTAAATGTGATTTTTTGAGAGTTGGAATCAACTCAAAAGCTAATATGTTTGAGTTTAGAAAAATGTTTGAATGTGCAAAAGCTTCTGTCTTGTTATTTTTACTAGGAGAGATCTCTAACTATAAAAGATCTAAATCCAACGAGCTTGGATAGATAATTTCAGTAGCTTTCCAAAAAAATTGGAATCACTCAATTTGGTTTAGTAAATCTTCCTGAATTGATTTTTAAATTAAGGGACATAATTGATTCTAAATATAAATAGAAAAACCTAATTTGAATCATAGGGCCAACGCGGAAAACTAAATGGGCCGGCCCAGTGGTGCTCTGTGGCGCAGAGGGCTGCTGACAGGGGAGTCCCACATGCCAGTGACTCTTTAAACACAAAGCGGTACGAGATGATCTGGGCGCTACGATTAAAACATAGATCAACGGTCCACAGTCGTCGTCGACGACGAACTCGTCGCCGGCGAGACCGAACCCTAAACAGCTGGTGGGGGTCTACTGGGACGTACCAGGGCTCCAGCTAGTGCGACAAGGAGGGCGATCGAACTGGATGGTGACGGTGAGCTCAGGCGAAGTCGCGGCAGGGGCTGAGGTGGACAGAATCGACGACAGCGTCTCCTCCTCTGCTGCGGCTGCCTCCGGTGAAATTCCGGCGGCCTGCTGCTCGAGCTGCTCCGGCGAGAGGTGGGGAAGTACTGGGGTTGAGAAGGGAGTGTGAGAGTGTGAGGAATTTGTGATGGGGTGGCTTGTTTATATAGGCCCGACGAGGTGGTAGTGCGGCATGGGCGGAGCTTGTTGGTGACGACGATACAACGGGCTACCAACGTGGGCGAGGTAGGCGGACAGTGGACGGTCTGCTGGGGGTCAGCTACAGCGCAATGGCGCGGCTAGGGGCGGTGGTATTTGGTCGGGAGCATCACGCGCTCTAGGAGACAGAGGCGGTGCTCGACGGCGATTATGGTGACTATAGGTCGCGCGGCGGTGTACGGCCGTGTCTGGCGGGTTGCTGGGTTCAAGGCGGAGCGGCGTGCGTGATATGGTGTCGCGGCGCGGTTTGCTGCGTGCTGGTGGTGATCGCGCTCTGGCATGCGCTACGCATGGCGTAGAGAGAAAGGGCGGCGCGGTGCTGAGGTGGTCTAGGGGATGGGGTTGATCGAGGAGTGGACAAGGAGTGGCTGTAGGGTTGGGCGCAGCTAGTGGGCACGCTAGAATGGCATGGCTTGGTCTCTAGCGTGCTGCCTGCTTTCGGCCGGCGGTGACCATTATTGGGCGGCGCGGCACTAGCGCTGTAGTGAAGGGCGAGTGCTGGTCTGGGCTTAGTTAGGCTCAGGGGGACAAAGGAGAGATGAGAGGGTCTAGAGGGGGACAAGGGCTTAACTAGCAATAGTGTTAGTTAGGCCAGATGATCTCTGCCTGCCACCTATTCGACACAATGGCCCCATGATAGAAAGTTTTGAATTTTTGGAAGATTTTTGGTTGAGTGATGTATCTTATGCTTAAGCATCTAGGTTTTCTTGGGATTTTAAAATGGAGTTCATTTGAGTGATTTTTAAATACGTGTGATCTATACATATGAACTACATTCAATTTTCAATTGTCATTTAAATTTAGTGTTTGAAAGTTTTTGGGATGAAACAAAGTGGGCCTTGGGACATCACTACTTGTACTAGCAAGGGGTGCAAAGAACCACAATTGTCTCTGTTGGCATTTGAGTTCTAGGAATGGCCAAAGTGGGCTAGTTAGTTAAAATGGCACAAATGACCATTTCATTATTTTATTCTTTCTGATTTCTTTTTCTTTGGGATTTGTTTGGAAATGATCTAGATGATGTTTAATTCACCTTAGAATCATTTTACCACCAATTGATCACTCAAACATGGCAATTCAAAACAACTCCTAATTTAAATGCACACACTTATGAATGCTTAATTATTTTAAATGGAAAAGTTTTTGTTAACCCTAAGTTGGGTAGATTTGATCTTGATTAACCTTGGATTAAGTTTTGGGATGTTACAAACCTTCCCCCCTTAAACAAAATCTCGTCTCGAGATTTACGAAAGAAAACTAGGAACTAAGGAGATCTGGGAACTCAGTCTTAATGTAATCTTCTCGCTCCCAAGTGGCTTCTTCTTCGGTATGGTTGGTCCATTGAATCTTGAGAAATTTGGTACTCCGGGTTCTGGTGGTTCTGTATGCTTCTTCCAAGATACGGATGGGCACGTCACGATACCTTACCCATCATGGATGGATAGCAGCAAACAATAGAGAATCCAAGTGAACTTGATAAATAAAGCTATGTTCCCCGGCAACAGCACCAGAAAATAGTCTTGATGACCCACAAGTATAGGGGGTGTATCACAGTATTTTCTAGGGAAGTGAAACCCAATTTATTGATTCGACACAAGGGGAGCCAAAGAATATTTATAAGTGTTAACAACTGAGTTGTCAATTTAGCTGCACCTGGAAACAATCTTGCTCACAGTAGTTTATCAGTAGCAATAGTTTTGTAGTAGGAATAGCAAAGTAGCAGTAGTAGTAAAGTAAAGACAATAGTGACAATAGCATTAAACAATGGGATTCGAGTGCGGTAGGCATAGGGATGGATGGATGGGCGCTGCTTGGACAAGACAATTCACATAACAATCAGAACATAGGGCAATTGCAGATAAATAAGATAAAGCATCCAAGTACTCGATAATCCTAGGCATGTGTTCCATATATAGTCATATGTGCTCGCATTGAGAACTTGCACAACATCTTTTGTCCTGCCATCCCGTTTGCAGCGGGGCCTCAGGTTCTGTGTTCGTGGCGCTTCGGGTTCTATGTTCGATCATGAATATCGATCAATCTTGTGACAACACTTGAGTCTTCGGAGAAGATCTTGACGTGGGTTCCTCGTTATACATGAGGATGAAATCTGGCACCAACAAGATGTCAAACCCCAAGGTCTAGTTGAAGCGTTGCAGGAACATACAATACACACGCATACAAGCAGTGTATGAGTGAGAACAAAGGACATAGGCTCCCCACCGGCTACCTGTATCGAAACAGGGCAGAACATGGTGGCCTCGAGCTCGCAGGTTTGTTCGGTGGGTGCCTTGCGGAAAAGAAGAGGGCCCCGGGCAGCACACGAAGACGGGGTTGAGGGAAACAACGGCGGGGATGAGCCCCTGCCACGTCGACTCGATGCAGGGTGTGCGTCCTTGACAAGCTTAGGGGTAGGGGTCGGTGCACGGGAGGCGGCGCGACGGAGCAGCAACTTGCGGCTGTAGCGGTTCGAGGATGACCGCGCCAACGATGACCATGGCGCAGACCTTGGAGAGCTCTGGTCGGGGATGGGGACGTGACCTAGGCGACGGCGGCAGACGACGAGGTAGAGACGTGAAGAGGGGAGGCCTCGGGGCACTCGGATTTGTAGCAACTGTGAGGCCGACCCTGTGGCAGTGGGGTCCCGGCGGGGCACGGGGCGAGAAGCATGGATGAGGGTGTGCTCGCTGAAATAGCAACGCAAGGAGGAGAGGCAGCCGAGGCGCAGGTCGGCGACGGGGCGAGCGGCGACGCCTGGGGCTGGTCAAGGGCGCCGGCCCTGGCGGTGGCCAGAGGAGGGAGGCGCGGAGGTCGGCGTCGAGACCAGGCGGTGGCGGCATGAGAGAGAGCGGGCGAGCGAGGAGCGCAGGGATGAGTAGGGCGACGGCGCTCTCGGTTTGGTGGCGAAGGCGCGTGAGGGGTAGGTGGGGAGGAGAAGACGAGCAGAGGGGATGGGTCACGATGCGAGGGAGTGGAGCCGGGCTGCGTGAGGATTGGGGCGGGCTTCGGGGCACTTGGGGTGGGGCCAAATTGATCGACCGCGAGCATGGTCGTGTCGGGGACGGAATGGTGTAGCACGCGCGGGTGTGTCGGTGCTGTACAGGGGCAGCGGGCTGGGGTGGTTACTGCGCGCGCGGGTCGGGTGGGGCATGGTGGCTGGGTCGAGTGGGGTTTAGATGGTCCGGGTCGTAGGTGGTTTGGGTTTGATTGGAACGGGCTAGGCCAACCGGGGTGGTAGGTGGCCTGGCCTACGGGCTAGGCTGCCTCACCCGGTACAACTTTTATTTAAAACATTTGTTTGTTCTTATTTGAATATAAAAGTATCTTGTAATTAATTTTAGACAAACAAAATATCCAGAGAGACTGGGTTTTACATTTGAAATAAAGAACGAGGCAAATATAAAACAAGGATAGGTTTATAGAAAAATATTTTTAGGCAAACCATGCATTATGACATGACGATGCGCAAATGCAATGTGGCATGATGACATGAGCATGCAGTCATGATGATACACAAAACAAAAACATAAAGCGATTTTCTAGTAGTGGCTTTACCGGGGTGCTACAAACATGCTAGACACATGACAGACACATAGGGAGAGATCAGTGGAGCCGGTGTGCGCGACGAGAGGGGAAGAAAGATGGTGATGGGAGGCAGCAAAGGAGAGAGAAAGCACAAATTGTTTTTTATGCATATATAGTAATAATCCTGAAATTTACTAGTACTACTACTCATCGTATGCCGTACCTCATATTAGCAGCCCATCATAACTTTACCCTGATATCACCCACTCCTCTTCATTGCTCTTGCAATGCCTCCCGTTTATTTTTCCTACTCTTTGTTTTTCCTCAATTTCTTCTTCTCTTCTGAAGATTTGGGGTTAATTTTCTTGTACCCCTAGTTCAATAGAAGTACAACAGAGTATTCAAGTTTCTAGGCATGAGTCCTCTTTGTATGAAAAATGGGTTTGTGGCATTCACAACCATATATTTATCCTTTGCTTAAAAGAAAACATTCTCACTACTAAGTGGTGATATTTTTGGAATGAGCCAACAATTTGCACACACATGTATATGTGTATATCTTGTTTTTCTTACCACTATATAGTTTATGAATAACTTTGAATGTTAACCATTGGATAAACACTCGCTAATCAGAACATTTCTAGCCGCTGGAGTTTCTTTTCCATTCTAGCATCTAGAAGATTCTATTGATAGTCTTCAGCATAATAAATTCTATGCACAAACCTCAAAACACACTTCTCCATCATAATAGTAGAATCTTTTCCCTCGTTTTGCTAGACCATGTTATAAAAAAATTCAAGTGTTAGGTACCTAATAATCTTTGACTTCTACATGATGATACAAAGTACAAGAACCAAATATACACCATACTTTATAGATGTTGATCAAATTTGTAATTTTTTGTGCTTTACCTGCTATAATTTTATATAGTGATGATATGTCATATGTCTATTATCAGAGTCTCGCATGCAGGGCACGTGCAACTTACTAGTATATACTAGTTCATGTATTTTACTGAACTATACCTCATCTTAGTAACACATCTTAAATTTGCTCTGACATTGCACCACCTTCAACTCCTCTTCGCCGCTCTCGCGTTGCCCCCGATTTCTCTACTACTATAATGGAGCAGTTTTCAATTGGATACATAGCACCAATCCAGACCGTTGGATTGTTAGATCCAATGGTTCACAGAAGCTGGATTTATGTTGAACAGTACATAGACCAAACTCCACCATGTTCTAGAACCATCATGTCACACCCCTCCCCAAAAAAATTGATAACACTATAGGATGTATTCTCGGTATGTGTAGATAGTTATTATTAATAGATTTAAGGTAGGTCCTTTTTCTCTAACAAGACTTTTGGTTAACAATAACTTAATGTTTGTTAACAATAACTTAACGTTTGTTAACAATAAATATTTAATACAATATATATTTACTAGTATTCTCTAAGCACATAGTCTCTTTGGTTGTTTCCAAAACACGGTCAAATTCCTAGGCATAAATATTCTTTGCAAGAAGTTGAATCTTTCCAAACTCTCACTTGTTCTCGATACATTGACTTCCTGGTGGGTCTATTGAATAGATTTTCGCAAGGTGTAAAGTTATTTTCGAAACACAGCTAAAATTTGAAAACAAGGTGAGTCATAGTCTCTTTGATTGTTTTCAAAACACGGTCAAATTTCTAGGCATACATATTCTTAGCAAGAAGTGTGAATATTTCCAAAATATCACTCGTTCTCGATACAATGACTTCCTGGTGGGTCCATTGAACCTATTGTTGCAAGGTGTGAAGTTAGTTTTGAAACACACCAAAAATACCAAAGCACGGTGAGTCATTGTTTCTTTGATTGTTTTCAAAACACATTCAAATTTCTAGGCATGCATATTCTTTGCAATACATGTGAATCTTTCCAAACTATCACTCATTCTCGATACATTGACTTCCTGGTGGGTCCATTTAACATAATATCGCAAGATGTGAAGATAATTTCGAAACACAGCCAAAATTTCAAAACACGGTGAGTCATAGTCTTTTTGATTATTTTCAAAACATGGCCAAATTTATAGGCATGCATATTCTTTGCAAGAAGTGTGAATCTTTACACGCTATCACTTGTTCTCAATACATTGACCACCTTGTGGCTTCATTGAACAGATTATTGCAAGGTGTGAAATTAATTTTCAAAACACAGCCAAAATTTCAAAACACAGTGAGTCATAGTCTGTTTGATTTTTTTCAAAACACGGTAAAATTTATAGGCATGCATATTCTTAGCAAGAAGTGTGATATTTGAAAACTATCATTCATTCTCAATACATTCACTGCCTGGTGGGTCTATTGAATAGATGATCGCACGGTGTGAAGTTAATTTTGAAAGACAACCAAAATTTGAAGACATGGTGAGTCATAGTCTCTTTGATTGTTTTCAAAACACGGTCAAATTTCTAGGCATGCATATTCTTAGAAAATTCTCACTCATTGTGGCCATGCACCATTTGATTCGGGATTGATATCCCCGTTCTATCTCCCTAGTTTTTTGTAGGGTTGCTTTCTCCCTAACTTTGTTCAAGTTTTGTTGCCGAGCACCAGTTTACGACAGAGGCCAACAAAAATTTCCTCCTACACGTTTGCCACCATGATCTTAAAAAACTATGATTTTCAGTGTTGTTTTTTACAATTTGAAATTTGTGAGGCTTTCCATGCTGCTCTCCCTCTATAATTTTACATTTGACACTTTTATGATGCTTTTTATAATCAGGAGGTTATGCGCTATGCCAAGAAATGAAGAGCAAGCAGAGACGAGCAGAGAGAATAAAATCACCGAGAAATAGTGAGGAGCAAAATGAATTGCCTTAGTTGTGTGGTAAGACAGCTAGGTTTTATCCAAGTGCTAGGCAGCGGGGCCCACCTAGGACGTGCATATGAGCACTTGTTTCTCTGGTGTCTCCCTAGGGACCATGTAATGGCAGATGCATCTGAGTAGTACAGGACTGCAGTACACTTCTAAAGTCTTACTTCATGAATCAGTGAGCAGGAGTTCTCGAGTACTACTCCGTACTACTAGAACTCTAGTTCCAGCACCGCCCGCCGCCCTAGGAGTAGTAAAAAGCCACAAATATCCATCGCTTCCTGTAGATTCCTACCTACTCGAGTATAGTAAAAATAAGACATATTTATTACTATTGGAGTACTAGTAGTACTACTCGAGTATAAAAATACATATACACCATACTACAAGAGTACTAGTTCAACTGTACTACTACTACTCTATATCTCGACAAGCTTTAACCACAAGAAAGAAATGGAGAAGGGAAACGAGTCTGCTATGCTGAGAAAAGAAAGATCTCGAAGAGAAAAGAAGATAGAATAAAATCCAGATGGTGCTGAAGACATGCATGGAGTCCTCGATCTCTCCCCTGCAACACTACACACTTTGCTCCAAGCCCCAGGTTTCTCTATCTCTATCTAGGTGTAGACCTTCTTACCACTCACGCGGGTAGGATAAGTTTTCTCATATAGTACTGTACAAGGTGATAACTGGTTTACTCTCACCTCCCAACTTTCTGCAGCCTTGTTTTCACCGAGTTGTGTGAAGCATGGTGTTGAAGTGATGGCCTTCACTAAAATCTTGCGTTGCACTACTCCGTAATATACGCAGAGTGCACAACCTCAGCCAGTCAGCCACCACCGGTACTAGTACATTTTCATGCAGGAGCATGACTATAGGATGAATCATGACCCCATATTCAATTCCCTCAATGCTGCATAAAAATTCTGGACTACGGGCACTACATCAGCGAGCCGAGCTTCCAAGGAACCACTCCAATGCTAGGCGCGTCAGTGGATTCCACCAAGAGCTAGCCGGTGATGGACAAAGACGAGCTAGCGCCGATAACTGTTCGACGCCCACACAACAGCTGCCTCACCACGCTTGCCTACCATGAGCTCGACGACCACAAGACCTCGTGCCCATACAGCCTGTGCGGCTACACGGAGGTCGGCTGCATGTTCATGCCTTGCCGGTCATGCTCCTTTTCTACCACAAGAGCGTCCACAAGCTACAAGTGCATAGGCTATCGTACGACCAACCCATGGAGTGTATAGTAACGATACCGTTACCGTCCTTTACACCATCCATGCTCATTTTCTACGGTGATGATGCTAGCGTGATCAACCTCATCATCGGTGAGCTCCGCCAAGCCGCTACCATTTCCTTGATGTGTGTCTGGGCAGCCGCGTGCGCGTGGCCCCGGTATAGGCTAAAGTTGTGCGCAACTGGCCCGCAGTTGCCGACAGACTTCTCGACGGACACCCTTAATGGGGTAATTGAGTTGAGGAGCTGCGCGTCGCCCGATAGTGTAGGCCTTGGAGATCTAATGTTCCTCACGATGCCGCCATGGTACATTATCGTGGCTGATGGATAGTACCAGATGATCAAGGTGTTGTCTTTTTGTATTTGCATCAACATGATTAATTGATCTGAATCTTCGACTAAGTGATCCTAACGTGATGGTAATGATGTATTACTAGTTAATTTAGTTGTAGATGAGTACCACTCACTTACTAGTTACTGTAGTAGTAGTCGGAGGCAGAGTCTCTTTTGGCACTAGGAATGGTGTATTTTTGAATGTAAAATGACTTTGCTGCTAATATTTATATTTCGGAATTTAAGTGTTTTCTCAAATTGTTCAACTACTACCCATGTTCCTACTACTAGGGCATGGCTACGATCTAGTCTACGTATGGAGATGGTCTTGATTTTCCTCTGAATGGTCTTATATTTTGTATCCAGTAGTTCTTCTACTTATATTGTAGTACTTCCTCTTCATAATTACCTCGCGTCCTCAATTTTTTAAATTCAAACTTTGTAAACTTTGACTATATATGTAAGAAAAATAAAAACATCTATAATGTAAAGCCCACTGTATTTGAATTGTCATGAACTATATTTTCAAAGTTAATATTCAACGGTCAATATTCATGGCTAGCAATATTAGGATTCGCAAGTCTCGATCCAACGGTCAATATTCAAAGTTATTCATACACTACATAGTGTATGATATGATATGAATATCCTCTTTGTCCTTTTTCTAGACCATGGTATGAGAATTTTCAAGTATTAGGTAGGTAATAAACGTTTATTTCTACATGATACAAAGTACACAAGAACCAAATATACACCTATAATTTATAGATGTGGCTCAAAATTATAATTATGTCGAGCTTTTACCTATTCTAATTTCACATAGTGATGATATGTCATACTTCTATATATTACGTGAGTCTTACGTGCCTCAACTTACTCATCCTACTAGGAAGAGCATGGCTCGGCTCCGCGGTGGAGAAGGAGCCTTGCTTGATTTCAGGGTCCTTTGTGCTAAATGTATGGACTTGGATGTATTTTTATCTTTTTTGAGGTCTTGGTGTAACATATATGTACACATCCTATGATCGTGTTAATTGAAGCATCTCACTCCCTTGGGACATACCCTAGTCAGAAAAATAAAATGCCACCACCCTTTTTTTTAAAAGTGGACGATGTTTTCTTACAATTCTCCTAGTCTTAGCACATTTCAAGCTTCCCTAGCTAAACGCGCCCACTTAAATGACTTTTCCTAGATTAAAAGAAATTAGGTCAAATTTTAACTCAAGTAACCATGATAGACTCTTGATTTTTCCAAATCTCATCTAAAGGTACCCATGATGTCAATATACTCGTATATATCACGTACCACCGAGAGTGTTTTGGAAAATGCAAATAACTTCATGCGAAAACATTCAAATAAAACAAAGAAAAACAAAATACTTCGTTGTGGCATCCTCTTATGTGTACTACTTTCCTTACTAGTAGTAAGTTGCATGTGCCCTGCATGTGAGAATCAGATAATTGTCGTATGACATATCATCACTATATAAAATTATAAGAGGTAAAGCACAAAAAATACAAATTTGATCAACATATTTAAAGTATGGGTATATATTTGGTTCTTATACTTTGTATCATCACATAGAAGTCAAAGTTTATTAGCTACCAAACGCTTGAAATTTTTGGTAACATGGTCTAGAGAAACGAGGGAGAATATTCTAGTATGATGGGGAAGTGTGTTTTGAGGTTTATGCATAGAATTCATTATGCTAAAGACTATCAATAGAATCATTTAGATGCTAGAATGGAAAAGAAGATCCAATGGCTGGAAATATTGGGATTTGCGAGTCTTGATCCAACGGTTAATATTCAAAGTTACTCGTACACTATAATGAAGTAGTAAGTTGCATGTGCCCTGTACGGGAAACTTAGATAATAGACGTATGATATATCATCACCATATAAAATTATAATAGGTAAAGCAGAAAAAAAGAAAAAAATTGATCAACATATATAAAGTATGGGTGTATATTTGGTTCCTCTACTTTGTATATCATGTACAAGTCAACGATTATTAGCTATCTAAAACTTGAAATTTTTGGTAAATAGTCTAGAGAAACGTGGTAGAAGATTCTAGAATGATGGAAAGGTGTGTTTTGAGTTTTGTGCATAGCATTTATTGTGATGAAGACTATCAATAGAATCTTCTAGATGCTAGAATTAAAAAGAAGATCCAACGGTTGGAAATGTTGGGATTAGCGAGTCTCGATCCAACGGTAATAACTTTGAATGTTGAGCATTTGATCAAGACTCGCGAATCCCAGCATTTTCCAGCCATTGGATCTTCTTTTCCATTCTTGCCTCTAGAAGATTATATTGATAGTCTTCAGCATAATGAATGCTATAATGCACAAACCTCAAAACACACTTCTCTATCTACTAGAATCTTCTCCCTCATTTCTATAGACCTTGTTTCCAAAAAATTTAAGTGTTAGGTAGCTTATAATCTTTGAATTCTACATGATGTTAAAAAGTACAAGAACCAAATATACACCCATACTTTATCGATGTTGATCAAATTTGTAATTTTTTGTGCTTTACCTATTATAATTTTATATAGTGATGATATGTCATATGTTTATTATCTAAGTCTCACATGCAGGGCGCGTGCAACTTTCTAGTAGTGGTAAGATAAGATAAGAAAGACTATCAATAGTATCTTCAAGATGTTAGAATGGAAAATAAGATCCAACAACTATCAATGTTGGGTTTCACGAACCTTGATCGATCCAACGGTCAATATTCAAAGTTATCCGTAAATTATATAGTGGTAAGATAAGGTAAGAAAGACTGATAATAGATGCTAGAATGGAAAAGAAGATCCAATGGCTAGCAATGTTGGGATTCATGAGTCTTGATCCAACGGTCAATATTCGAAGTTATTCGTTCATTATATAGTGGTAAGATAAGATAACAAAGACTATAAATAGTATCTTTTAGATGATGAAATGGATTAGGGGATCCAACAGGTAGCAGCAATGTTGGGATTCGCGGGTCATGATTCAGCGATCAATATTCAAAGTTATGCGTACACTATATATAATAGTGGTAAGATAAGAAAAGAAAGATTGTCAATTGTATCTTCTTGATGCTAAAATGGAAAGGAATATCCAATGTCTGACTATGTTGGGCTTCATGTCTTGATCCAATGGTCAATATTCAAAGTTATTCATACACTATATAGTGGTAAGAAAAAATGAGAAGCATGTGTTTTGACAGCTTTGAATACAAAAAAAGTTGTGGATGATTCACAATGTGTATTGGCCTACAGTGTATGAACATTCCTCGTTTCGACCCGAACAGCCAAGGTCATGACCATATCGACATCATATATAGTTTATGATACAATTCCCGCATCTGGTAGATTCATGCTTCTTCAACAAGATCTGTCGAAACTGAGTAGTGCGTTGTTTTGTTTTGTTAAGCAAGTACTAGTCTTACCATTACCACTATCTTAACACTATATGGTGTACAAATAACTTTGAATATTGATGATTGGATCAAGACTCATGAATCCTAACATTTCCTGTCATTGGATCTTCTTTTCCGTTATAGCATCTAGAAGATTCTATTGATAGTCTTCATCACAATGAAATGCTATGCACGAACATCAAAACACACTTCTCCAACATTCTAGATTCTTCCCCCTTGTTTCTATAGACCATGTTACCAATATTTTCAAGTGTTAGATTTTAGGGTCCTTTGTGCTAAATGTATGGACTTGGATGTAATTTTATTTTTTTGAGGTCCTTGGTGTAACATGTACACATCCACTTACCGTTTTAATTAATTGTAGAATCTCGCTCCCTCGGGACATACCCTAGTCAAAAAAGTACCACCACCCATGCTCACTAAAATAACTTTATGTCGATTTAAAGAAATTAGGTCAAATTTGAACTACAAGTAAGCGCGTTATATTCCTCTTCCATTTTCCAAACGTTGTCTGAAGGGACCCATGATGTCTATATATCAAGCCTGAGGTTTCGAGACAGAGCATTAAGCAGTAGTACGTTCGTCCAAGGCTTATGGCCTATTTTTTATGAAAAGTCAAACTATGCAAAGTTTGACCAAGTTTGTAGAAAAATATATTAATATTTACATACCCTTTGATACATCATGAAATATATATTCACATGGTATCTACTAATATCATACAGTAGTTGTTGATAGTTTTTTCCAGAAGTCTGGTCATACTTTTCATAGCTTGAATTATCAAAAAAATCCTTAAGCTTTGTGACGGAGATACTACTGACATGAGGGGAAAAACCAAAGAGCAAGAGGATCTTAGAGAATAAAGGGGAGGCGGGGCAGGAGGGCAGCGCGATAGGGCAGTTGAAGGCGGTGTAATGTCAGAGCAGAATTATGATGGGTTCCTGACATCAGGTACTACAACCTTTACAACGTATACACTCTACCAGTAGTAGTAAATTTTAGGACTTATGTGCACGTGATGACTACAAGTGCACAAATCATTTATAGCTAGTTTGGAAATAAAGATATCGATCCCACAGGGAGTAGAAGTCTAAAGTCTTAAAACTCTTGAAATAAGTATTACAATAGAAATGCTAAATAAAGTTCTAAGTGACAAGATAAAAAAGCCAGTATTACGTAAAAAGGTGTTTTGGGGTTTTCGGTATAAGAGAAACAATAAGTAAAGTAAAACAACTGAATACAAAAAGTAAGTATTGTGTATGTAAGAGAGATTAGAACTGCAATAGGGAAAAGGTGATCTCAGGGAGTAGTGGATTCACCACTAGCATTATAAGGAGCTAAGGTAAAGATTATTATCATGAACATTCTCAACTATGTATGTGTGTAAGGAACTCTGTATTTGGACAAATAGGCAGCAATCGCTGCTCACATCATCCTCACAACCACAGCAGTCAGCAATCGTCATCAATCGAATTATTGCGCTATTAAGAGACTTAATCCCGTAGGACGTATCCCATGGCATGTATAGTGTTCCGTGAGTTTCCTTGGTTCCGAAGTTGATACGTAAGGGGTGCCAACCGCTTTATAGTCACTATAAGTTCTAGCACACCTCCGTCTACCAACAAGTAGTTCCCTCCATCAAGTCCCCATGAGAGGCAAATATTGAGAGGTCGAATTCTCTCAACATCAAGATGAAGACAATCTAACACATGGTCATAGCGATGAATATCATAATAAACTTTATCTTATTTCAATATCATACTAGGTTTTCTCCATCTCCCCAAGAACTAATGATCTACTAAGACAAGGAGGCAATCAACATCATGGCAATAACGTTGGAATCTATTATAGATGAATAGTATTTGTATAAATCCACAATGAGTACGGATATTAAACAAGATCTAGACAAGATGTAGATGGTATGGATGGAGATGGTTGTGATGCAGTGGTTGACAATGAAGATCGATGCCTTAGCCTCCCGGATCTGCGCAGAGAGAAGATGGATCCCCGGTGGACGAGTTCCCCCTCTAGATGCCTTCCGGAGGTGAGGTTTCGGTGATTTCTGGGTGTTCTGTATGTCGTCTCTCTGATCCAGTTGCACGGGGTGAAACTATTTGAGGAGGAGGTGACGGCACCAACTATACGGCGGGAACTATATGGCCGGAAAATTTATTCTCACCGTATAGTTGGTCGTTAAACCGTCTGTATGTCTTTTTCGCTTCAGGTTTTCTTCTAGTATTATTGATATCTCCAAAATAAGTGGTTTACATTGTTTTTTACTCCTTTTCTCCTCAGTACCACTTCTCCAAGAATTGTGTCCATTTTATCCATCATCTATCCCGATCCTGGTGAAAACATTCATAAAATGTGCTCCCGAGCGCCGTAAAATACCAAGATCCTACATCTACAATGCCAAATAACAATATAAAACATGATGTAAATATGCACTCATCAACTTCCCCAAGCTTAGACTCTTGCTCGTACCAAGCAAGTTTAGCTTAATGGATGTGATCCTCATATTCATGAAACTGATTCGATAAAATAAATGAGGCAGTTGTAGCATGTGTTATCATATATGATACATAGGAATAAGTTCATGAATAGAACCTTACTCAAACCATCTGAATAGTATTAGCAGGCTTCCACACCTTAGTGATCAATAGTTCAAAAAAGATAAGTCTCAACATAATGTAAAAGTATGTGGTTCAACCAAATGAGTTAGAGAGGTAGTCCCAAGTGTTTTAGGATTAACATATTTACTTGGGATTCCAAATCTCAAAAGTGTCTCTTTGTCATACTACAATATAGTGGTATATGCCTATTTGCTCTTTGCACATTTGCTCTTTTTCTTCTTTCTTTTCTTCTCTTTTGTGTATATGCTCACACTTTTGTTTAAGTGTTGTGCAAAGGAGCTAGCCATACATTCCACTTCATGTAGGAATTAAAAGTTTAACAATCTCAATTATAAAATTCCAATTGTATATGAAGCAGTTTTATGACTTGAAGATCCTATCTCGACTTGTTCTCACTCTATTTTGATAGCACTTTTTATTTTCCTTTGTTCAAGGTGTAACACCCCAATTTCAGCAACCCTGATTAGTGGTCCAGAGTGCAAAAATCAGGGGGAACAAAAACTTTTTCTTGTTTAGTGATGTAGTTTTTGTTTGTTGTTTGTCTATGCTTATGGATATGAATGCATAACATATGATATATTCCTTACCTCACCATCAATTGAAAAAAATTATGGAGATCTATATGATATAATCTCCTTATGTTTTCAAGACAGAGCTTTCAACTACTCTTACCTCTAGGTTTTTGTAAAACCTTTTCGTTAAGCTTTTGAATTATACTCTTGGTAGAAATACCAAGGACTCTCACCTTATTAAAACTCCACCCTTTCAAAATACCCATCCCCACCTCAAGCTATGCTTGGAGGTACCCATGGTAGTAGATTTGTTCTGTTTGTAAGATGAGTTGCCTTGATCTACTAAGATGAATTGCCTTGATCTGCTGCTTGACTTGATTGCTTAGAAGTAGTATGAGATACCCTAGAAGATCATCATATAGAACTTAGCTAATCCAAGTTTATCAACCCTAAGAAAGTTAACCAAGCTGTATCTAATCTATAGCCACTAGATGATCATCTAAAACCCTTAACCAAATCACTCCTGAAGATTATTCATTCTAGAATCTTCCAAGTCAACAAAGACCAATATCAAACATTGATCCTTTATAATCAATATACACTTCAACATTATCCATTTTATGATGCTTTTGTACCCCGCAACCCATCAAAAATATCCCCACTCATATTCTAGTCAAAAACCCTAAATCTGCTAAATTTGACTAAGTCTAGAAACTGTTTCAACATCACTTCTTTGAATGCCTCTCTTTCTCAACCCTTGTGCATTTTTGGAAATGAACTTGAACCATATTGTATACCATCATAAGGATTACCAAGGCCCACTCCTTACCTTGGCTATATCATCTTTTAACCCACTTTTTCTTGATGGTTTTGCAGGCAAGAAAATAACAATTCCTACAAATCTTATCAAAATGCCTACTTTGGAAGAAGCTCACACCTTCATCCTATCTTCTTTTGACCAACTCTTTGCATTATTGTGTTATACTCATAAAAGGCTATCAATACCTACTTCACTTGTTTCAATTGGATCCTTGTGCCTCTAAAACCCATAAGGTTTTGAAGCCTATTTGATAATCTGCTCTGGCACCCTTATTTTATTCAAAGTTTGAAATCAATTCCTAGGTCCCTCAAGCATGATCAAGCTCAACTTCTTGTACCATGGGTATCTACTCAACTTGCTCTATATATCCATATATCCCATGTTCCAAGGGGAGCTCTGAGCTCCAAGATCCCACTAGGTTTTGTAGGTAATAAAATAACATTGCCCTAGATCCTCTTAACCTTGTTTCCTACCAAAAGAAAGTTGGATTCTCAACACCCAAGGTTACCAATGATGGATACTTCAATTTGACATCATCCACCTTGGATATAAAGATGTATCAAATATTATCCATAATTATTATGGCTCAAAAACTATTTAATTCATTTAATGGTAAAAACCTCCAAAACTCCTTCAATAAAGGAAAGTTCGGTTTTTGCTAAAACACTTCTCCAACTTAGGTCACATTCGTGGCCTATGTATCATACCTATCTTCCAATTTCAAAAATAAATATTTTTGAAGAGCTTTATTATTTCTTTTTGCTCATTTTCTTAAATGGCAGAAATGGACTAATAAATGTTATAAATAGTTTTACTCTTTAATGTATCCTGGGAAAATTCTCCAATGTGTGGACTGATAGTTGGGGCCATCCAAAACCAAAAACCAACTTTGTCCAATGCAAATATTTCAAATGAATTCACTAAAATAGATTCAACAATAACTGAATAATTGATATAAAAGGAATCAAAAATCATCAAATAAATCCCAAATAATTCATGAAGGTGTACTTGTACCATACCCATCTACCAGCATGCTCAACTCATATTTCCAAGATCAAAAATCAGTAGGTACTCCATGATCATCACTATGGCTAGATTTTAAATTTTATTCAAAATCAAAATCCAAACCCCACACCCACCTTACCAAACCTAACCATTTGAACACCACATCAACGCTATATCCCCCTAGTCGACACCACCGTAGCTAGCCACCGCATCTCAGCCCTTGTTCTTGTCACTCATGATTGGAAGGGAAGAAAAAGTGAGAGACAAGCAACTCTTTGTCAATTAATACTCTTGCTGCAGCCACCTCTCCCTCTGTGCCCTCTGCTCGACCAAAGACCAACCACTCACCTCTCCACCGCCCCTATGGCCAATCCCTGGCCACCTCCTCCGCACAAGCTCCCACATGGACTTTGTCCATGATACACCCTCCCCACGTGGGTAAAACAGGACAGCGACCATGACACCCTCTCCTGCCTCTCATTCCACCTCCCCTCCTCTCCCACACCTCCCCTATATTCCCCCTTAGATCCCTAGCTCTTCCCAGAGATCTATAGAACCAAGGAGGAGAAGGTCCCTACTCGAAAGCGCCCGGAAGAAGGTGATGCCCACCGTTGCGTCACTCCACCTTTGCTTCCCTCTTTGTATCCTCTTCTTGTCCGAGGCTAGATCTACATGACCCCGCCATCTTCTGCTCTAGGACATTCCGTGGCCACCTTCATCTTGTAAAGACCGATAGTGCACCAGTGGCAACCTCGCCCATGCAGCCACGCTCCAGCACCATCTGCCTATCCTGCACGTCGCCAAGACCGTGGAGACGCCTCCGAACTGCTCCCAACGCCTCTCCTGCGACATGCAGATGCCAGGGACAAGCACCGGTGCCCTCTATCGTGAAGGAGCATGCTACTGTGGTTCTGCATCAAGGTCACCTCTTCCACCCATCTTTGGGGTCGTTGACGAGCACCACGTCACCCTGGACCCTCCCCGTTGCCACAGCGGGGTGATCCCCGCTTCCCCGATCTCCCTAGCTAGGGTTCCTGCTCCGTTGCGAGCTAGGTAACGAGGAAGACAACCATGAGTCGTCCCTCCTCTTCTAATTGGATGGTCCACAACACTCCTTACCCGTTTAACACACAGACTCGCTGACTGCCGGGCTCCACCTGCAGGGTTTGAAACAGGCAGCTCCCGCCCTGCTGAGACGCCCGGCTGGGCCGACCCAGCACAGGGTGGCCCAGACTGGTGCGGATTCGGCCCAGGCTGGCCTTTATATTTTTTGTTTCTAATTTAAATCTAGATTTAAAAGTTGTCTGTAGGTTTAATTAGATTTGAAAATGAAAACCTCCTTGCTATGCCCATACAAAATTATAGACATGTCACCACATGTTTTGTCCAACATGCAGAGCCAATATCTATCCAGAACTAAATTCCTTTAAATTTTGAGAATATATTTACTAGAATGTATCTACTACAGTAAATAAATTCCTCACTGAGTTCTCTAGATTCAAATGGGAAAAATCCAATTCCCTCTAGATCCCAATGCTCATACCTACAATATAACCTTGGTGCTAGGTCAAATGGAACCTTGGTTCATATGTTGAAAAAATAACCAAATACATTCAGTTAGAACTTTATTAGAAACTTCCCAAGGTAAACCTACAACATATATTGGGTTATTTCTAACTCATAGTGTTGTGGTACATCAATACCTATCTAAAACTAGGAGCTCACTATTTATTGAGCTTCTTATGAATTTTGATGAATTAAATCCCTCTGCATGTGATATTTTAACTAGATAAATCACTACAAGAAAAGTTGGCTTTTACAACGGAAGTTTTCGTGGTTGAAGGCCCGTTTTTCGTGGCTAAAAAGTCTTCTACGATGGATGCCTATCGTGGTAAAAGCCTAGTCACAAAAGAATCTACCACGGTTTTTTCCTGACCGTGGCAGATCGCACCCTTCAGCCATGAAAACTGGTTCCGTCATAGATCTATTCGGCAGCCGCGTTGACTGCTGACTTCATGCAAAATGCCACGTGGCAAACACCATTGACGACTAGTTACCGCCGTTAACGGCCACGGAAACCGTGGTAGAAGCTAGGCCCAACCAAGGCCTGCTCATAATTAAGTGGGTCGGCCGATCAAAAGAGCCCAATAAGATTACGACCTATTACTATTTCGTCCAACAATGTTTGAAATGGGCCCAAAGATGTGGCCAGCAGCGGCCCGTGAATATCAGGACCATTACTGTTTCGTCCTAGAAAAGCCCACACTTTTCGAATACTATGCAGCCCGTTAACAGGCTGCGTCAAGTAGGTCCGATACTTTTGAGAAGGTCTGATATTGTTCTGGCCTTTTACTATTCTGAATCATTACTATTCTGGCCGTCTACTATTCATGTCCATTATTGTTGTGGCCCTTTACTGTTCTAGCCCGTTACTATGCTGGTTGCCCCTGTTCTCGCCTGTTACTATGCAGGTATGTTACTATTCTAGATTGTTACTATGCAGGCATGTTAATGTTCTGGCCTGTTAGTATTCTGGTCTGTTACTGTGCTGGATTGCCACTATTCTGTTTTGCTGGTGTTTTGGCCTGTTACTGTTTTGGCCTATTACTATTTTGGCCTATTACTGTTTCGGCCTAATACTGTTCCGGTCTATTACTGTTTTGGCATGTTGCTGTTTTAGCCAGTTACCGTTGTTGTTTTGGTCTATCACTATTTTGTCATGTTACTGTTTTGGCCAGTTACCATTACTGTTTCGGTAATTCTGAAACCTGATCGACCTGGTTGGCGCTGTTATGGTACCCCCATGCATGGACAGCATCAACTAAATGCCTATATGGCCTATGCGACTTATCTAGATATTACATCAGCTACAAACATCTTAAAAATATTACAAAAGAGGATCAAAAGGGAAAAAATCAGCACTTCAGTTGCGAATCAAGTTGATAGCAGAGTCCTCAATTTACTATCTCAATCCATCAACTGCATCTCCCTTTAAGTGTGATAGCTACTTTGGAAACCCACCTTGAGATATGATCTTGCAGTCCCCTCTTTGTTCGCGATAGCAATAATTACAGTCTGACACTAACAAATAACAAGTTAATACAGCAAAGAAGACAAACTACTCATAGCTAACAATGAACCAGATAGGAATTATACCTGCATAATACAAACTTGAGCAGGAACGCAAACCATTAATGAACTATATAGTAGAGGATAGTTATGTCGTTGCCTAGGACGAACCAGAACCAGATACGAGATATAATGGTGTGGCTTGTGAACCTATAGAACTGGACAAACAAGCATTACACAAGTATGCCAACAACAAAATGAGCAATCAAACAATGTGTTTCTTAGAATTTGAGTATAAACTAGCCAGGTCATTTCAGCAAATATATATGGAAGAAGTGGTATCTCCTAGAATGCAAGAGACATTGGGTGACTCGGAATTTGCGGTGAGCTCGACAATGGCATGCAGTTACTGTCATAGCTAAGAATGAACCACATAGAAATTATAACCGCATCATACCAGA
The DNA here is from genome assembly GCA_910589775.1 of Avena eriantha. NCBI lineage: Eukaryota > Viridiplantae > Streptophyta > Magnoliopsida > Poales > Poaceae > Avena > Avena eriantha. The sequence continues at coordinate 249,434,685 of OU342743.1, read as the reverse complement.
ACTTGTTGAGAAGGAATGGAAAACACGAATAAACTATATAGTAAAGAATAATTATGCCATTGATTAGGATGAACCAGCACAAGATACATAAAATATATAATGGCATCGCTGGTGGACCTGTAGGCTGTGCAAACCAAAATGTTCAGTGTTGCCTTTTTTAGCTCTATGCAAAGAAAACAAAAATAGTCAGTGTTAGAGCTTTTCAAGAACCAGATGGCAATAACAAAATTATAATCGAACTAGTACGAAGAGTTTGAACGGGTACCACAGGATAGAAGAACGATGCCAGGGAGGAATAATAGGAGGAACTTAGCTCAGGAATAACTAGATAGAGTCAGTAACTGTGTATCAGGGAATCCATACTAATATTTTCCACTGACATTAAATTTTGCAAGAACTACACAATAGCAGGCATTTACTAGTGTACGGAGCAGCTAAGATAAGAACATGTGCATGATAAAATAACAGACATGTGCATGCCTTGATATTTGTAGAGCAGCGAATGCACACCAATATGTCTAATGACATTGTATGTACTATCACGAAGAACAGGCGTGCCTAGTGACTTATATGTACTAGCACGATTACAAAAATGTAGTTCACTATGACAGGCTTGAACCTGCTATACCGTTGGCAAAACAAAAACAGTTTGAGATTTGGTTAACCTTGGACAGAGAGGCATCTAAGCATCGTCGGTGCCGTGCGAGTGACGTCCAGGTCACCGAGGGTGCTGCGGTTACGGTGGCTGTTGGTGTCGGGGAAGCAGATCTTGGGCGGTTGATGCCATCTTGAAAGCGGTGGACAAGAGCACACTGAGGAAGATCTGGTGCAGTGAACAACGACGGTCGTGTAGTTGGTCTGGAGAGGTGGACATGGAACTCTTTGAACTAGATCACACCCGGTGGACACTGGTGAAGCGGATCCGGTACGGTTGGGTAGCTTTCGGCAGCGAGGAAGCAGAGCTTGGGCGGTCGATGACGCCATCGGCATGGTGAACGACACCGCAACTCCTAGATATGGTGGGTAAGCATAGGTGAAGCGGCTGCACGGCGGTGCACGAGACCTCAGCTCAAGCCGGTGCACGCGATGGTCGTGGAGGGGACATAGGAGCTAGGGATTTTGGGGCAGGCCGGCTGGAAAAACTAGGGGAAAACGGGACCATAGAAATGAGAAAAAAATAATAATTATGATCGTGCCCCCGAGCTACCGACTTTAGCATGCCCATTTGTCGTCTGAACAATGGGTAGATTTGGAATTTTGAATTCCAAAGTTTTTGAAACGGAAGGGCGCGAAATGCTTCAAGGTCGGTGTGTGGTTTTGTCGCTCGATTGAGCATTTGAATTTGGCTTGCGCCCATCTAATAATAATAATAGAAAAATGGTACTCCCCCGGTCGGTGGGATATTTTGGCTCAAAGTTTTTGAAACGGTGGGGCGGGAAATGCTTGGTAGGTGGGTGATTTCTCCGCTCAATTGAGATTTTGAATTTGGCTAGCCTCCATCTATTAATAGAAAAAAGGTAGTAGACCGTACGCTATCTTTCCAGGAATCCAAGGCCGAGAGTCACATCAACTGATCATCCATAAAACATTTCTTTGCATGGAAACTTGGATACCTTCCATTTACATAGCATAGGCGGTAAATTTTGCCGCTTGACTCCGATTTTAAATTTGTGTAGGGTCCATGTAATAATATAAAAATGGTACTACCTCGGTGGGTGATTTTTCCTGAAAATGTTTGAACAGAGGGGGTGCGAAATGCTTCGGGGTCCGTGGGTTATTTTCCCGCTCGATTACGATTTTGAATTTGGCTGCCAGCCAAGTTTTATTACTAGAAAAAAGGTTGTGTAGTTCGAATGCCATCTAGTCAGGAATTAAGGAGGGACTCACATCAACTCATGCCTCCGATTCAAACAGTGTAGGCAGTAGGTTTTGGCGGTCGTTTTGAATTAGAGATTGTCCAAAGAATAATTAAAAAATAGGCCATTCTCCCTCTATTTCAGGGATCCAAGTCACGGAGAGTGATTATTTACCACGCATATGAAAATGCAGATCTCCGATACAAGAATGTTTGTTTAACATAATAACAAACAAATGTCTGAAGTATCTCTAATTCAAGTATGTGAAAATGGTTTGCAACCAAGGTCTACTAATTATTTAGGTGTTGGCATAGACTCATCTACAGGAAGCACTAACTAAATGGTGGTACTAATTCAGATCAAATAAAAAGCCTGCTGCGAAACAAATACTCCTACTACAACATACTATCAAAACACAAAGACCAGCTAAAGTATATGTAGAACAAATAAAACAAGATTTCATCATGCATACACTACTATATAGAGAACACCATTTCATCATATAAAAAATGTTTTATCAGACACACATAGGCCCCCAAAACGAACAGACAGCTCAAATATTCCAGCCCCTGTCGCTGTGACTGCAGCACAAACAAAGGTGTCGCCACAGTTCCATCAGCTACCAAAACAAACAAATATTAGACTGCAGCTCCAAATAACACAACCTGGGTAAACACATGCTTGCCAAACAAGCCTTGCTTATTCATCCAAGTGTTATTTTCATCTCCTTGATGTTGCAGTCTGAATCAGCTGTGTTGCTGACAGGACTTCCTTTTCGTTTCTTTGATTTAGCACTCTGAATCACGTCGGTTGCTGAAGGAAATGAACAAAATGATCAGCAAAATCATAGGTGTAAAAAATGCAAATGTTGCACAAGAATGACTGCACTAACCAGGTGTCATAATGTAGGGATGTAAAGTACACCAACGTTTACGAGATCTGAACTTCTTAGACATCATGTTGCTGAGATCTAATTCGAATACTCCCTCCTTCGCCCATATAACCACCATTTCTCTATCCTCAAATGCACAGAGTAACCTTACTACATCTTTGCCACCATATGCCCATGATTTATCAAGGCCAAGGAGAGTATCCAACTCAACCTTTATATGAGGCACCCAAGCTTCCCATTTGCATGTTGATGATCTTGCACTAGACTACATGTTTAGACTGAAGTCTCTTATAACCGCAAGGGCAATATATCCATTATGCTCCTTAGCGATGACAAAATTGCGTCTGGAAATATCATGTGTCTTATGGGGGCACTCAATATAACACAATTTTGTTGTCAGGTTATCGAACGCAATTATATATCTGGAGTTCATTGTTGGCTAGTACAAAATGTCCCCTATGAGAGTTGACGGCCTATGATACGTCCATTTTGCATCACTATTCTATGTCATAATTCACTGTTATTCATTGATATATTTCATATTAAGAGGTGATACTTATGTTATTACATCTGTTTTTGCATGGTTGATGACTTTTGGAGCATGGACCGCTGTAGTCAGGATTTTGAAGGAAAAGGTGCTGTTTGGAGGAAAAATTCATGAAGATCAGAAAATCCGAGAAAATATACGGAAAATCCTATTTTTCCGGAACACGAAGGAAGCCAGAAGGGGGGCTGGAGATGGGCCACAGGGGGCCCACACCACCCCCTAACACGGGCCACCCTAGGTCGCGCCACCAGGTGGTGTGGCCACCCTGGTCCACACCTGGCACTCCCCTCTGTCGTATATTATCCTCCCAAAAGCCTAAGACTCGGGGAGCGACCACAGAAAGATTCCGCCGCCTCTGCGGGACGGAAAACACCGAGAGAGAAAGATCTCTCTAGGAGATAGATTTCTGCCGGGGGAATTCCTTCCCGGAGAGGGGAGATCATCGCCATCAACAGCACCATCAAGCTGGACTTCATCGGGATCATCATCATCATCACCACCATCATCACCATTAGCACCCTCATCACCCTCTCCATATTGCTATAACAATTGTGTTGAATCTTGCATAGTTCATAGGGGAAACTTTCCCAGTGTCGATTACTCTTTGTAGTTGATGCTATTGAGTGAACCATTAAATTATTGTTTATGTTCATATTATTATACATCACTATTCCATCTCTGATCATGATCCATATGATGTCTTGTGAGCAGTTCGTTTTTTTCATGAGGACATGGGAGAAGTCATGTTGTTAGTAGTAGAATTGTGCTGAGAAAGATTCAATAGTTTGATATTTAAGTTGTGGTGTACTTCTTCTAGTGGTGTCATGTGAACGTCGACTACATGACACTTCACCTATATGGGCCTAGGGGAATGCATTGTGTATTTGGCTACTAATCGTAGGGGTTGCTGGAGTGACAGAAACCTGAACCCCCGTTAGGAAACCATTGCATAAGGGACGTAAGGGTCTTAGAGTTTAAAGCTGTGGTTAGGTTTCTACCTTAATTACTTTCTTGTACTTACGGATGTTTGCAAGGGGTATAATCACAAGTATGTATTAGTCCTAGGAAGGTCGGTACATTAGCACAGGTTCACCCACACAACACTTAGCAAGCTAAAGAAGATTAATCAAATATATGAAGCGAAAGCACTTGACAATCTTCCCATGTGTCCTCGAGAACGTTTGGTCATCTTAAGTAATACAACCGTCTTGTCCTTTGCTGCATAAAGGATTGGGCCACTTGTTGCATTTATTCTTACTATCTTTTATTTACTCGTACTTTGTTTACTTGCTTTATCAAAAACCCCTAAAAATCCGTTTGCTAAGTATTTGCAGAGAATTCCTGATCCATAGCACTAGCCAGCACATTCTTCTCCTTGTTGGGTTCGACACTCTTACTTATCAAAAATACTGTGATACATCCCCTATACTTGTGGGTCATCAAGACTATTTTCTGGCACCGTTGCCAGGGAGTGAAGCTCTATTGGAGAGTGGAACTAGTAAAGGAAACTTCTACTGTGAGTATTGTTTACTTCTGCTAGTTGCTTTATTTTCGTTATGGATAATCCGCTGAGTTTCTTATTTGGTAATGCTACTACCACTGCGAAGGTAGTAGATGAACGACCACCTGTTGAGAGAGATGCTTTTAAAATACCTACAAGAATTATCGATCGTGTTATGGATAACTATTATGTTGGGGATGGAACTGTCCATCCCGGTGATCATTTGCTTTTTATACATGAATTATGTGGGTTGTTCAAGTGTGAAGGTATTACTACAGATCAAGTTAAGAAGAAGTTATTCTTGCTATCACTGAAAGGAAGAGCTGAGGAATGGTATAAGCTGCTGAAGAATGGTCAAGCTCTGGAATGGGAGGAAATAGTGCCTCTCTTTTATTCAAAGTTTTATCCTCCTAGTGTGATTCATAAAGATCGGTATCAAATATACAACTTTTGGCCTCTTGATGGAGAGAGTACAGCTCAATATTGAGGAGATTGAAGTTACTAATGCTCAAATGTCCCATTCATGAGCTCCCCAACAACATTATTATCAATAACTTTTATGCAAGGCTCCCTCTACTTGACAAGGATTTATTGGATGCTTCTTGTGCTAGATCATTCACTCGCATGGAAGAAGAAGCTACATGGAATCTTCTAGACCGTATTCAAGACAATGTTGAAGCTTGGGAGAATGACAAAGGAAGAAAGTCAGGTATAAATTATGATTATGAATGCATTGAATCTTTTATGGGAACTGATGTCTTTCAAAATATTAGTAATGCTTATGCTCTTGATTTACAAGTTATTACAAATTTATTTAAGGATTTTTCTTCTTATATTGAAATTCCAAAAAAGGGATGGAACAAGTACCATGCACCTTATAAAGATATTGCTAACTGTGTTCCTATTGGGAGTGCTGAGTATTACACTGTTGATCACATCTTACCTGAACCTTACATCGAGAAGATCACCTTCTTAGATAAGGTAAAGGATCACCCTATGATAACTAGTGTAATCACTAAACGTGAAAAGAGAACTGTAAAACCTGATGAACAAATAAACGTTGAACCTATGGTAGCAATTGTGAAAGACCTTGTCACTAAAAGCATAGAAGATGAACACATAGTCTTTTGTGAGGATGCTTCTAATATTGTTTCACATCCTAATAGAACTAAAAAGGCTAGTGTCCCTATGCTTTCTGTTAGAATTGGTGATCATTGCTATTATGGTTTATGTGATATTGGTGCAAGTTCTAGTGCTATTCCTTATGAGCTTTACAGAGAAATTGTGCATGAAATCAGTCCCTGCGAATTAGAAGAGATTGATGTAGTTATTCACCTTGCTAATAGAGAAACCATCTCTCCAATTGGCATTGTACGAGATGTGGAAGTCCTTTGTGGTAAGATTAACTATCCTGCTGATTTTCTAGTACTTGGTTCAGCTGCTAGTAAAACTTATCCTATCATTTTTGGTAGACATTTCTTGAGTACTTGTGGAGCTATTATAGATTGCAAGAGGGAGAAAATCTTGACTAAGTTTGATGGGGAGTCTTATGAGTTTAATTTTTTGAAATTTACTAATGAACCTTGTGAAGAGGAAACCCATAATGAGGATTTTAGAGTTGAACAACTTGCTTCTATTTATCTTGCTCCTAACAATGCTTTGCAGCAATTTATGGAAGATCACGAAAGTGAGATCTTCATGGAAGAAAGGAATGAGATTGACGAGATTCTCCGTCGTCAACCCAAGATGCTTAAGCATAACTTGCCTGTAGAAGACTTGGGTACCACGTTGCCACCTAAAAAGGATCCGGCATTCGATCTAAAACCTCTCCCTGATGATCTTAAATATGCTTATATTGATGATAAAAAGATATATCCTGTTATTATTAGCTCTAAACTTTTAGGAAAGGAAGAAGAAAGGTTATTGGAGGTGTTGAAGAAACACCGAGGAGCTATGGGCTATAATCTGGATGATTTAAAAGGGATTTCACCTACTATATGTCAGGATTCTATCAATCAATATAAAACCAGATGCAAAGCCAGTAGTAGAGCACCAACGACGTTTAAATTCAAAGATGAAGGAAGTGGTAAGGAATGAGGTATTGAAACTCCTTGATGCTGGTATTATTTACCCTATTGCTGATAGTGAATGGGTTAGTCCTGTTCATTGTGTTCCTAAAAAAGGAGGTATTACCGTTGTTCCTAATGATAATGATGAGCTTATTCCCCAAAGAAGAGTAGTAGGCTATAGGATGTGCATTGATTTTAGAAAAGTCAACAAAGTTACTAAGAAAGATCACTACCCGCTTCCTTTTATTGATCAAATGTTGGAAAGGTTATCTAAAAAGACCCATTTTTGTTTTCTTGATGGTTATTCTAGTCTCTCAAATTGCTGTTAAACAACAAGATCAAGAAAAAACTACTTTTACTTGCCCTTACGAAACTTATGCTTATAGACGTATGCCTTTTGGTTTATGTAATGCTCCTGCTACTTTTCAAAGATGCATGTCTGCTATCTTTCATGGTTTTTGTGAGGAAATTGTAGAAGTGTTCATGGAAGACTTTTCTGTCGATGGAACTTGTTTTGATAATTGTCTGCACAACCTTGATAAAGTTTTGCAGAGATGTGAAGAAACTAATCTTGTAATTAATTGGGAGAAATGCCACTTCATGGTTAATGAAGGGATTGTCCTGGGGCATAAAGTTTCTGAAAGAGGCATAGAAGTTGATAGAGCTAAGGTTGAGGCAATTGAGAAGATGCCATGCCCAAGTGACATCAAAGGTATTCATAGTATCCTTGGTCATGCTGGTTTCTATAGAAGGTTTATTAAAGACTTTTCTAGGATATCAAAACCCCTCACTAATCTTCTTCAGAAAGATGCACCCTTTGTTTTTGATGATGATTGTAAGGAAGCTTTTGAAACTCTTAAGAAGGCTTTAACTACAGCCCCTATTGTTCAACCACCTGATTGGAGTTTACCATTTGAAATAATGTGTGATGCTAGTGATTTTGCTGTAGGTGCTGTCCTTGGGCAATGAATTGATAAAAAGTTAAACGTTATTCAGTATGCTAGTAAGACTCTAGACGCCGCTCAAAGGAATTATGCTACTACTGAAAAAGAATTTCTAGCTATCGTTTTTGCTTGTGATAAGTTTAGACCCTATATTATAGACTCAAAAGTCACCATTCATACTGATCATGCTGCTATTAAGTACCTTATGACGAAGAAGGACGCTAAGCCTAGGCTTATTAGATGGGTGTTTCTTTTACAAGAGTTTGATCTACATATAGTAGATAGGAAGGGCGTTGAAAACCCTGTAGCTGATAATTTATCTCGATTGGAAAACATCTCTTTTGACCCTATGCCTATTAATGATAGTTTTCCAAATGAATAGTTGGCTGCAGTAGGGGTAAGCTCGCGAGGGAGCCCTTGGTATGCTGATTATGCTAACTTTATTGTCTCCAAGTATTTGCCTCCAGCTTTTACAGCTCAACAAAGAAGGAAGTTCTTCTATGATTTGAGGCATTATTTTTGGGATGACCCACACTTATATAAAGAAGGAGTGGATGGTATTATGCAAAGATGTGTTCCAGAATATGAACAAAAGGAGATATTGCGTAAATGTCATGGTAGTGCTTATGGAGGACATCATGCAGGAGATAGAACTGCGCAGAAGGTGCTGCAATCAGGTTTCCACTGGCCTACCCTTTTTAAAGATGCAAGAAAATTTGTTTTATCTTGTGATGAATGTTAGCGTGTTGGTAATATTTTTAGACGCAATGAAATGCCTATGAACTACTCTCTAGTTATTGAACCCTTTGATTGCTAGGGATTTGACTTTATGGGTCCTTTCCTTCCCTCGAAAGGTTATAATCATATTCTTGTTGCCGTTGATTATGTTACTAAGTGGGTAGAAGCCATTCCTACAAAGAGTGTTGACGGGGAGACTTCTCTAAAAATGCTTAATGATGTTATCTTTCCTAGGTTTGGAGTGCCTAGGTATCTCATGACTGATGGGGGTTCTCATTTCATTCATGGTGGTTTTAGAAAAACCCTTGCTAAATATGATGTTAATCATAGAATTGCTTTAGCTTATCACCCCCAAACTAGTGGGCAAGTAGAGTTATCAAATAGAGAAATTAAATCCATCTTGCAAAAGATTGTTAATAGATCTAGAAAAAACTAGGCTAAAAAGTTGAATGATGCTTTATGGGCTTATAGAACTGCCTACAAAAATCCTATGGGGATGTCTCCTTATAAAATGGTTATGGGAAAGCTTGTCACCTACCTTTAGAATTAGAACACAAAGCTTACTGGGCAGTTAAAGAACTAAATAGAGATTGTAAGCTCGCTGGTGAGAAAAGATTATTTGACTTAAGTTCTTTAGATGAATGGAGCAGTGAAGCCTATGAAAATGCTAGGCTCTTTAAGGAAAAAGTTAAAAGATGGCATGACAAGCGAATACTTAAGAGAGAATTTCATGTTGGTAAGAAAGTTCTATTGTATAGGTCTCGTCTTAGATTTTTTGCAGGAAAGCTACTGTCAAAATGGGAAGGACCTTTCATTATTGAAGAAGTTTACCGTTCAGGAGAAATAAAAAATTATTCTTTAAAAGATAATACTACACAAGTAGTGAATGGGAAGCGACTCAAGAAATATATTTCTGGGGATTCTTACAATGAAGATGTTGATTCCTTTCAAGTTATAACTCCGGAGAAATGCATCAAGGACAAAATTCAGAAACCTGCAGAGTCTGTTTTCAAATAGGTAACAGTTCTGGTAAGAAAAGTTCTGCGAAAATACTATCCAACTACATTTTTGTAGTTTTCAGTCAATAAGGGAAGTTACGAAGCGAAAGAGAGATGGAAGCGGAGCCAGGGTGGCTCACACCACCCTGTGCCGCAGGCCCACCCCTGGCCGCACCACCAGGTGGTGTGGCCACCCCAGACTCCGTCTCCGACCCGTTTTCTCCCAGTACCTTACTCTTGTTATGAAACTTCGTAATATATAACCCCCAGATCTCCCGAGGTTTGTATATTGTGTTTTCGTCGTGTTTTCGTTTCGATCTATTTCTGACAGTTAGAGTCCCAGATTTGGAGCCATAATGTCTTCCTCTGGATCAGCCAAGGAGGATTCTTTAGAGGATATCATCAACTCATACATGAGAGAGTTGAAGATTCATCCCAAGGAGTTGTTGCTTGAAGATGGGGAGCTCCGGATAAAAGAGGTTCGAGGCCCTAAAAGTGAAGGAAGTTTGGAGGACAGGATGGAAGCCCTGGAGCAAGAAGTCTTTAGGTACAAGAAGATGGCAGAATGCGAAGTGGATATCATCCATAAGATTTGTTCCGAACTCATCGTCAAGCACCAAAAGGAGACTACTAAACTCAAGGATGAAGTCCTCTCACTCCGCCAAACAACCAACAAACTGCAAGCACATCTCTACGATGTTCAAAATAAAAACTGCAAGTATGAGGTTAGGTTTAAACGCATGAGTGTTGCTGCAAGTTTCAGGATGTTGGAGACCACAATGTCCTTTGTTGATGGGAAGCCCTTACCCTGGAAGTCCGACGATGATGAGAGGATACCACCACTACTAAAGGAGTAATTCGTCATCAGGTTTGGCATCCCCTTGGTTTGTTCCAAGCTTGGGGGAGTGTCGCGGTATCACATCACTATCTTCTATCTTTTTACCTTAATAGTAGAGTCATATCATGAATAGAGAAGTTATTGTGTAGGATGGTTTGCATTATGGAAGTGTCCCCTCTCTTGTTAGATATGTATCCCTTGGTGTGAGTTGCCGTTATGGAATATTAATGAGAAGTTCTATCATTTACTCTTTTGCATAGCTTATATTAGTTTTCAATTCGTGGTGATATGATTGATCTTGTTGTTAGTGTTGGTATCACTTTGGTATCATTGAGTTAATTTAGTTGGTTTTGGCAAACCTGGCTCGGTCAGTAGCAACACTATTTTTGAGAGTTGAATGAAAAGATAAAAGTACTCTAAAGAAAAATAGTTTCATCGTGTTTCTTTCTTGATTTGCTCATAAGTTTAGTATTCTCTAGTTAAGATCTTTTGTGCTTCCAAGGAAGATTGCATGTTTGTCTTTATCATTGTATGTTTGTTTCTTTCCTTCAACTCTTATACTTGGTACCCAGCCTTGCTAGCCAAAAACCTGTACTGAGAGGGAATTCTTCTCGTGCATCCACTTCCTTAAACCAAAACCATGCCATTTGTGTCCACCATACCTACCTATTAGCATTATTGCTATTCCAAGTAAATTCTTGTTTTATCTACCTCCCAAATTAAACTTGTTATGTGAAAAGTAGTGATTAAAGCTCTCACGAACTTGATGGCACACTTTACTTTCTTGCACTTAATAAACTTGAACCATTGTGCTCACCTATGTTGCGTATATGCTTGCGCTTTGTAAGTTGGGAGTTAGCAGAACCATGTTGTCATGGGGAATGCTTTCAACATTGCATTGGTACTTTGTACCAAGTTGATATCATGTTCTTTTGTCTATGGATGTCGTCGGTGTGAAATGAAAGGAGAGCTTGTAAGTCCATGGACTTATGCATGTGTGTTAGAGAAACGCCTGGGCCGCTAGTCTAATCCATGCTGACATGGTGGAAACCTGCAGCGTAACCATAACGAGTATCTATGAAGCATTCTTCTTATAAAAAAAGAGTCCGTTATTGAAAAAAAAGGGAAAAAGAAAAAAAGAGATTATGACTATCTCAAGTCACCATAGCCTTTATGATCCTTTATTTTTCAACTTGTAGTATCACTTTATGCTTTGATCAATGATGTTTTGTCGCTCTGGATGATTATGGCCATTATTGCTCTCTTAGTTTGTCGCTCCCAGTCTTTTGCTAGCCTCCGCAACCAAGTATGAATTCCACTCATGCATCCAACTCCCTAAACCAAGTTATTCCAAAGAGTCCACCATACCTACCTACTAGCTTATGCTATTCCAAGTATATTCATGCTTTTGTTTACCTTCCAAATTAAACTTGTTATGAGAAAACTAGTGATTAAAGCTCTCACGAACTTGATGGCACACTTTACTTTTCTTTCCCTTAATAAACTTGAATGATTATGTCTTCTATGTTGTATATGCTTGCACTTATTTGTTGGGAATTAGAAGAACCATGCTATCATGGGGAATGCTTTCAACATTGCACTTGGTACTTGTACCTAGTTGATATCATGCTCTTTTGTATATGGATGTCGTCGGTGTGAAATGAATGGGGAGCTTGTAAGTCCATGGAGTTATGTATAAGTGTTAGAGAAATGCCTGGGCCGCTGGTCTAATCCATGCTGACATGGTGGACACCTGCAGCATAACCATAATGAGCTGTCTATGAAGCATTCTTCTTATTAAAAAAAGAGTCCTATATTGAGAAAAGAGAGAAAAAGAAAAAAAGAGATTATGAAAAGAGGAAAGAGAGAAAAAAGCACCATCTTCCCATGGTAAATAAGAAGATTGATGAGATGCTTGTTTCTCCTTGCCTTGTCATTTTGATATGGGGATTCTTCCGTATCATCAGGCAAGGGGTACCCCGTTGGCGGTTCTCCATGATACACATATGCTTACGATGACAAGAACTTACCGGTGACTAAACTTGAGTTACATGAGGAGCGACCCTCATATTCAAGGGACATGAGATTCTCAATTTACATCTTGTCAATGCATATCCTCATATTTGATCACTTTAACCTTAATCACCTAAAGATGCTTATGATATGGGCAATGAGAGTTGAAATCTAGTCAGTATCATAATTTTTGGGAGCTCTTTATGAGACTTGCAATCCCTGCTTCCCTCTTTGAAGGGCCCTTTTCTTTTACCTTATAGTTGAGTTAGTAAACCTATTGCCTTCTATCTCAGCAAGTATTTTTAGTTGTTGTGTTTCATTCAATCATATGATGATTTATTCAATCATGTTTCTTATGTTCCCTGTTTTGCACATTGCTCTTATCTTGATGTTTACTACTTTGAAAGCTATCATTGAAAATCAGTTATTTGTGAGCTCCAGCGAATTATCAACTATTCTTCGACCAAGAGCTAAGTTTGCCATTACCAATTATGATTCACTTTATGTATCTTTTTTGTGTTTCCTTTACTTACTACAAGTTGAGTTATATAATAGTGAGTTGTCTTCTATTATGATCTATGTATTTGATGAATGTGATGCTTCTTGTCCGTATTCTTTTATCGACTCTTCACTCCATAAACCGGAGGCCATGTTTATTGAGCTCAGTTTCTCTTGGGGACAAGCAAAGTCGAAGCTTGGGGGGAATTCACTGTTATTCATTGATATATTTCATATTAAGAGGTGATACTTATGTTATTTCATTTGTTTCTGCATGGTTGATAACTTTTGGAGCATGGACTGCTACAGTCAGGATTCTGATGGAAAAGGTGCTGTTTGGAGGCAAAATTTGCGAAGATCAGAAAATCCGGGAAAATATTCAGAAAATCCTATTTTTCCAGAAGACGAAGGAAGCCAGAAGGGGCGCTGGAGATGGGCCACAGGAGGCCCAAACCACCCCCTGGCGCGGGCCACCCTGGGCCGCACCACCAGGTGGTGTGGCCACCCTGGTACACCCCCAGCACTCAACTCTGGCGTATATTATCCTCCCGAAACCCTAAGACTCAGGGAGCAACCATAGAAAGATTTCGCCGCCTCTGCGGGGCAAAAAACACTGAGAGAGAAATATCTCTCCGGCAGACGGATTTCTGCCAGGGGAATTCCTTCCCGGAGAGGGGAGATCATCGCCATCAACACCACCATCAAGCTGGACTTCATCGGGATCATCATCATCATCACTACCATCATCACCATCAGCACCCTCATCACCATCTCCATATTGCTGTAACAATTGTGTTGAATCTTGCATAGTTCATAGGGGAAACTTTCCCGGTGTCGATTACTCTTTGTAGTTGATGCTATTGAGTGAACCATTGAATTATTGTTTATGTTCAGATTGTTATATACATCATTATTCCATCTATGATCATGATCCATATGATGTCTTGTGAGTAGTTCGTTTTGTTCTTGAGGACATGGGAGAAGCCATGTTGTTAGTAGTGGAATTGTGTTGAGAAAGATTCAATAGTTTAATATTTATGTTGTGGTGTACTTCTTCTAGTGGTGTCATGTGAACGTCGACTACATGACACTTCACCTATATGGGCCTAGGGGAATGCATTGTGTATTTGGCTACTAATCGTAGGGGTTGCCGGAGTGACAGAAACCTAAACCCGCATTAGGAAACCATTGCACAGGGGACGTAAGGGTCTTAGAGTTTAAAGCTGTGGTTATGTTTCTACCTTAATTACTTTCTTGTACTTACAGATGTTTGCAAGGGCTATAATCACAAGTATGTATTAGTCCTAGGAAGGTCGGTACATTAGCATAGGTTCACCCACACAACACTTAGCAAGCTAAAGAAGGTTAATCAACTATATGAAGCGAAAGCACTTGACAGTCTTCCCATGTGTCCTCGAGAATGTTTGGTCATCTTAAGTAATACAACCGGCTTGTCCTTTGCTGCATAAAGGATTGCGCCACTTGCTGCATTTATTCTTACTGTCTTTTATTTACTCGTACTTCGTTTACTTGCTTTATCAAAAACCCCTAAAAATCCGTTTGCTATGTATTTGCAGAGAATTACTGATCGATACCACTAGCCAGCATATCAGCAGGTTCAATCCAGTCCTCCCATTTTCTTAACTCTGATGAGTACCTCTGCACTAGTGCTTGGTTACCATTGGTTACTATCCAAACAACCCAGAAATTGCTGCAACAGTGGGAAGAGAATTGCCCATGATTTCTCGAACAGAGAATTGTGCCGCTATCATACTCATGTCTCCGCCAAATTGGTGGTTCCGGTATCATTGTTTCACTTCCACTGATTGGATCCCAGGCCTTTATCATGTTAGACCCTTGCGGATAATGAAGTAACACCCTACCATTGCAACATCCGAGTACATATGGTTTGTAGGATTTATGTACTTCCACCAGCCTGTTCAGCTTTTGGAAGATGGATTGGTCAAGATTATGATCTGTTAAGAATCGAGCACCTCGAAGCTGTTGGTGAAAAACCCAAGTAATGGCATTCCTCTGTTGTGTGACAGGGTTAGCCTTTTGAAATCGTTGCTTCCCATGAAGTCCATCCAACATTTTTGGGCGAGTGATGCCCTCAGTATGCATGATGGGTGCGGAGGAAGCCTGACAAGAATCTGACCAAATACATCGCCTGGCAAGTCGTTGATCGTTGCATATGTTCTTCCACCGAAGCTGGTAGGATGATGCAAATAGCACAAGTGCATCATCAGAATTAAGTAAACAGCATAGTGCACAATGCACAACCCTAAAAAAATAATTAAGTAAACACCACAATGCATTATACATTTTGACAGGAAAATTTATCATCGAAATTTCCTAAACTACACCCATCTGAAAAACTACCTAAAGTAGAGTCTGTCAACAAAATAACCTAAACAACACAAGGAATCAACCAGAGTAGTACTAAATCACCGCAAAATGCATCAGCATTTCGGAGCTAGGCAAAGGGAATGAAGAACTTTTTTTTAGGTCACCGGGAAGGACAGAAAGGCCCCCACCTGAATTTTCTGATTTTATCATAAAGAAGAGGAGAAAAAACGGACACAGCTTCAGTGACTTGGTGAACCCAAGTGTCACGGTGACTTGCCCCAGGATCCACCTTCCATCTTAGATCAAACGTATGACAGTAGTTCAGATTTTAAACTAAAAAGTAAAACTATTCAAAAAAATTGACAAAAAATCAGTAAATCATCGGTGCCTAGGTTTGAATCGTGTGAAAGTTTTATCCCATTCAAATCACTAGTTTGTGATTAAATATATTTTTATGTTCCCAGTACTACTAGTTTAAACTAATATCGACCCCGTCCAGAAAAAACCTCGGAGCAGAATACACAAAAGAGGGAGGAAGTCAGGGAGACAAAATCCAACGCAGAACTTACACTGGGGTCGACGAGTTCTGAGCAGATGGAGCAGGCGCCGCCAACGAATGACGAGCCACAACCGTTGACACTGAAGAAGCACGACCACGAGCTGACACATTCCTAGCATCCCACACAGTCGTCACTTTGGTAGCGGCAGCCAACATAGCCAATTTTTTCCAGTAGCAGCAGACGAGGATTTCGACTATGCCTCCACCGCTTTCCAATCATCACCCAACACTGCCCAAGACTCCGATACGGTACAAGCATCGGCCTCTGCATCCGCTTCACATGTATCCGCTAGTGCTGCTTCAGCATCCAACTCTGCTTCACAAGCATCTATCGACGTAGCAAATGCATCCGCCAATGCCGATTCCATTTCTTGTAAACGCCACGAGCTTATTTAGCTCGCAATGCCCAAAAATAAATGCATTCTATCCTTCAGAAAGCCCATAATGGCTGGAGGTTGGGGACGTACATACCAGCGAACGGTGGTGCGGTGGTGTTCAATGGTGGAGCAGCGAGGACAGTCCGGTCGAGGGAGGGCGGCCAGGCGGAGAAGATGATGATGGGGTCAAGGGGCACATGACTGAGCTACCTCGAACTCGAAACTAACTTTCACCCCACTATTTATTTTTATTTTTTTACGAACCCCACTTTTTTTAAGGGAAACCACAACTGTAATAATAGTAGTAACCACACGAGTGATACAAGTTTGTGCACTTGCGTTGCTCAGTTTCCCGCCTACAGACATCAAGTTTGTGCACTTGTTCGTGTGATACAATCAATTGCTGGGTAAAATATTCTAGGTGGTAGAAGCTTGCCCTTTCTATGAGATCAAGTTGTAGAGTTCAAACATCGACCTAAAATTCCACAATCTACAACTACAAGTTTTGGTTTACTAACAGAAACATGCTAACAAATCACTCGCAACTGGCATTAACATCATCATTAACAGATCTCAGATGGAAAAAATTGAAAGATAAAAAACCACCGCAAGTTCGAATAATATGACTGTTGTTGCCAAATATTGTCACATAAAGCCAGGTCCAATATATATGTCATAATAGTACATCAAATATATAGATTCGTGGACACCACACACCAGCAGAGCAAAAAACTAACAGTTATAGTACCTGACTTAACAAACAATCATCCTCACAAGAGACCCAAACCCTTAAAAAAGGAAAGTAGAGCGGTCAATATGGTTTACAGATTTCCTCATCTTTTGCAAGATCAGGACTGTATGGCTGTGGAGAATCTCGAATTTCTGTCAAGGTCTCATCTTCTTCTAGAGCCAAATTGAAAATATTGGCCCCCTCTCTTTTTGCGAAAACCCATTACAAAACGGAGATGCTCACAAATGCGTACACACACTCACCCCTATGAATGCAGGTACGCACACCCTACACCTATGAGCACTTCAGAAATACTGGATCTTGACACTGATCTGCGGGGCTTGAGCTGGACAAAGTCACCATAGGCACCTCGCTATATATTGACGGGAACCTCGCCTCTCACTACCCTCCTACCCATCCTTCAAAGTCGAGCACCGAGGCTTCGTGGCGAAGGACGTGCTAGGGGTTGGAGCTCATATTCGTTGGCTTCTATGGGATGTAATTAAACCATTAATAATGTGGCCCTTGGTAGTGAGCCCATAGACCCTAGACACCAGTGACCATTACAATTACTATGGGAAAACCGAGCAAAACTTAATACAAATGGAAGGCCCATCTCTCTCATTTTTGTGAAAATCCACTACAAACGCACACACTCACAAATGCATACACACACTCACCCCTATGAACGCAGGAACGCACATCCTACCCCTATGAGCACCTCCGAAAGATTGTGTCTTTAGACTGTCCGGTGGGGGGGCTTGAGCTTGACGAAGTCACCATAGGCACCTACTGCCCTCGTAACCATCCTTCAAAGCTAAGCATCGAGACTTCATTGAGAAGGAAGAGCTAGAGGAGTCAGAGCTAACATTCGTTGGTTTCTATAGGATATAACTAGACCATTAATAACAATGGGGCCCCACGGTAGTGAGCCCATTGGCCCCAGACATCAAAGCAAGCACGGTGTCAAGTCTTAAACATATATCTTAACGGTGAAGTGGGTAGTGCTAACAAAACGATTCTTCAAGGTGATTCTAGTGCTAGACTTATGTCTAAGAGAATCAATTGGGAGGGCCCACTATTCAGTGGATAACATTCTATTTTGCTTTTTAGCATGGTTGTGTGGACCCAGTTCAGTTCTAAACGGTGGACCAAAAGTAGTTTTGATAGCTACCTCTAGACACTGCACACGCCCTTACTATACGTAGCTTAGAAATTTACTAGCCTCGTGTCTACGGAAATTGTAGGTTGCTCTGAAAGTTTTTCGAAAAAGCTTTTGGAGGTACACATCGAGGGGTCAATTAATATATCACAAAACACCAAGAGTTTTGACAATAGGTTTAACTTCTTGCTAAGATAGATTTTGCTTCTTGACAATTTAACAAAATTAGGTCAAACTTGAGCTACAAGTAAGCGCGATATAGATTGCTCTTGAATTAAATGTCTTTTCGGAGGTCTATAGGTGCATCTTGTTGTGGTAAACAATTCCATCACTATGAGTTTCCTACTATCTCAGGAAATAATATTCTCAATTTTCCGAGTATGATGACGAGATTGTTCTTTCCCGTAAAGCAAGTCTGAAGAATATGGATCTGAATGACACACGAGGCAAGTTTTCAGACATATATTATGGACCAACATGTTGTACTTACGATTTCCCATGTTTTATGAGTTCTCAAACTTTCTATCTAACTTCGCCCACTTGATTTATTTTATGCCGATTTATCGAAATTATTAGGTACAAATTGAACTGCCACAAGTAAATTGTAGGTTGCTTTGAAAGTTTGACGAAAGATCTCTCTTGGAGGTACCCATATATATGGGGGGAGGGGCCAATTAATATATGGGAAACCACCAAGAGTTATTATGATATATAGGTATGGTTCAACTTCTTGCTAAGATTTTGCATTAATTTAATGAAATTAAGTTAGACTTGAGCTACAAGTAAGCATGATAGATTGCTCTTGAATTAAATGTCTTTTCAGGGGTAGATGGGTGCATCTTCTTGTAGTAAACAATGTCGTCGGTGTGAGTTTCCAACTACCAGGAAAGGAAATTCTCAATT
Organism: Avena eriantha; assembly: GCA_910589775.1. Lineage (NCBI taxonomy): Eukaryota > Viridiplantae > Streptophyta > Magnoliopsida > Poales > Poaceae > Avena > Avena eriantha. Next base: position 249,415,711 of record OU342743.1, on the reverse strand, counting down.
TTCCAAGTGATGTCATGATCATTCTCTCCCATAAAGGAAGTCCGAAGAATATTGATCTAAATAAATGCCACAAGCCAAAGTTTTCACAAGCACACACACACACACGCACACACACAGAGGCACGTGCCACACTCGTATATACTATATGGAATGTGATTTAATGAGCATTAAGTTGTTATTAACCAATAGTCTTGTTAGAGAAAAAGGCATACATTAAGTACATTAATAATAACTATCTAGAACATGGTGGAGTTTGTTCTAGATATTGTTCAACACGAATCCAACTACTCTGAACCATTGGATCTAGCAGCCCAACGGTCACGATTGGTACTACGGATCCAATTCAAAACTGCCTACCTAACTCCACCCACTTGAATGACTTTATGTTGATTTATCAAAAATAGGTCAGATTTGAACTAGTATAAGTAAATTTTAGGTTACTGTGAAAGTTCTACGAAAAAGATTTTGGAGGTACCCATCGGGGGTCACAATTAATATATGAGGAACCATCCAACGAGGGTTTTGATGACAAGTTGGATCAAGACTCGCAAATCCAAACATTTTGCTAACTATTGGATCTTATTTTCCATTCCTAGCATCTCAAAAGATTCTACTAATAGTCTTGATGAGAACGATGAATGCTAGTATGCGCAAACCTCAAAACATACACTTCATTGCTCAGTTTTAGTGTCCTTGTGCTAAATGCATGGACTTTTGGATGCAATTTTCATTTTTTATGAGGTCCTTGATATGTAACTTGTACTTCCACCGACCGTGTTCACTCTCAAGCACATTGCACCTACTAGACCAACCATTAGATCGGCCATTCGTAGTACTACATATAGTGTACGGATTAACTTTGAACATTGACCGTTGGATCAAGACTGGCAAATCCAAACATTGCTAACCGTTGGATCTTCTTTTCCATTCTTAGTGTCTAGAATGATTCTACTAATAGTCTTTAGCATGATGACCACTAGTATACGTAAACCTCTAGCTTAAAACACACAGTTCATTGCTTAGATTCAGGGTCGTCCTTGTGCTAAATGCATGGACTTGGATGCAATTTTCATTTTTTATGAGGTCCTTAATGTAAATTGTAATTCTACCCACCGTGTTAACTCTCAAAGCACCTCGCTTCCTTCGAGACTTACCATTAGATCGGCCATTCATAGTACTTCTTATCTTACCTTTATCTTTGTATCTTATATCTTATAATACCATGCATACCACTGCTAAATAGTGTAGGGATTAACTTATTTGAACATTGACCGTTGGATCAAGACTGGCAAATCCAAACATTGGTAACCGTTGGATCTTCTTTTCCATTCTTAGCAACTAGAAAGATTCTACTGATAGTCTTTAGCACGATGAACACTAGTATGCACAATCCTCAAAACCCATAGTACTTCATTACTCTATTTAAGGGTCCTTATGCTAAATGCATGGACTTGTTGGATGCAATTTTCATTTTTTATGAGGTCCTTAATGTAACTTGTACTTCCACCAACCGTGTTAACTCTCAAGCACCTCGCTATTATGAGACCTACCATTAGATCGGACATTCGTGGTACTTCTTATCTTACCTTTATCTTGTCTCTTATCTCTTACAATACAATACCACTGCATATAGTGTAGAGATTAACTTTAGACATTAACAGTTGGATCAAGACTAGCAAATCCAAACAACATTGCTAACTATTGGATTTTATTTTCCATTCTTAGCATCTGGAAAGATTCTACCGATAGTCTTTAGCATGATGAATGCTAGTATGGGCAAACCTCAAAACACATTACTCCATCATACTATTCAACACGAATCTAGCTTCTCTGAACCATTGGATCCAACAGCCCAACGGTCAGGATTGGTGAGAGATATCTTATCTTACCTTACGACTATATATTGTATGAATAACTTTGAATATTGACCGTTGGATCAAGACTCGTGAATCCCAACATTTCCAGCGATTGGGTCTTCTTTTCCATTCTAGCATCTAGAAGATTCTATTGATAGTCTTCAGCATAATGTATGATATGCACAAACGTCAAAACACACTTCTCCATCATACTAGAATCTTCTCCCTTGTAGCTAATAATCGCTGACTTCTACATGATCTAATCTTATCTTATCTTATCTTACCACTTTATAGTGTACGGATAACTTTGAATGTTGACTGTTGGATTAAGACTCGCGAATCCTAGCATTTCTAGCCGCTTCTTTTCCTTTGAAAGATTTTATTGATAGTCTTGAACACAATGAATGCACTATGCATAAAACTCTCAAAACACACTTTTCCATCATACTAGAATCTTCTCCCTCGTTTCTCTAGACCATGTTACCAAAAATTTCAAGTGTTAGGTAGCTAATAATCTTTGACTTCTACACATGATGATACAAAGTACAAGGACCAATTATACACCCATACTTTATAGATGTTGATCAAATTTATAGTTCTTTTTGTGCTTTACCAATTATAATTTTATATAGTGATGATATGTCATACGTTTACTATCTGAGCCTTATTAAGATGTGCTTTTTTACACAATGCGGGAGTAGTATATTACTTTTCTTAGACATATGGTCACCTCTGTCCATGCGCTGTACATGCTGAGAGAATAAAACGTTGGCAGGGGAAGAGGGCAGCAGCGAAAAGAAGTTGAAGGCGGTTCCATGTCAGAGCAAAGTTACGATGGGTTTCTAACATGAGGTACTCCTGCGGCCTTACAGTGTACACTCTTATAGTAGTAAATTTTAGGACCTATGCACGTAAAACAAATCGTGTGTTTTCTCTCTCTCCTTCCCTGTGCTCCATCTCTCCTCCCCTTTCCCCTCGCGCACCGGTCTGACTGATCTCTCTCCCCTCGTCCACAGCATGGCGATGCACACGTGTACCTTGGTACGGCGGCTCTATGTCTGGCGTGTTCGGCAGCCGCGCATTGGTGTGGAGTAGGGACGAGGAGTACATAGGAAGGAAACCACTTTGGTCCTTGGCGGCACAAAAATTCAAACTTTTCCGGTTTTCGAAATTTTCACTTGCTTCCCAAACATCGGAAGGGAAGGTTATCCAAAAGATCGGCCGAACATCAGGAGGGAAGGCAATTTTGAACCCGTTTTGAACATTGATCGTTGGATCAAGACTGGCAAATCCAAACTTTGAACATTGACCGTTGGATCAAGACTGGCAAATCCAAACTTTGCTAACTTTTGGATCTTCTTTTCCATTATTAGCATCTAGAAAGATTCTACCGATAGTCTTTAGTACAATGGACGCTAGTATGCGCAAACCTCAAAACACACACTTCATTGTTCAGTTTCAGGGTCCTTGTGCTAAATGCATGCATGTACTTGGATGCAATTTTCAATTTTTATGAGGTCCTTGATGTAACTTGTACTTCCACTAGCCGTCTTAACTCTCAAGCACCTCGCTCCTACGAGACCAACCATTAGATTGGCCATTCATGATACTTCTTATCTTATCTTTATCTTGTCTTATCTCTTACAATACCATACCACCATTATATATTGTACGAATTAACTTCGAGCATTGACCGATGGATCAATAAAGGCAAATCCAAACATTGCTAACCGTTAGATCTTCTATTTTCCCTTAGCATCGAGAAAGATTCTATTGATAGTCTTTAGCACAATGAATGCTAGTATGCGCAAAACACAAAACACACACACTTCATTATTCAGTTTTAGGATCATTTTGTTAAATGGACGGACTTGGATGCAATTTTCATTTTTTATGAGGTCCTTGATGTATGTTGTACTTCCATCGATTGTGTTAAATCTCAAGCACCTCTCTCCTATGAGACCTACCATAGTTAAAAGAAAATGCAACCACCCCAATTATCACACAAACTGGACCAACGGTTTCTTATACATAATGCCAAGTTTTTAGTACTAGGATTTTTAAGCTTCCTAGCAAACTTTGCACACTTGAGTGACTTCTTGTCGATTTAGCGAAATTAGATCAAAATTGAGCTACAAGTAAGCGTGATAGATTTCTCTTGAATTAAATTTATTTTCATAGGTAGATGGGTGCATCTCTTCTTCTAGTAAACAATGTCATTGGTGTGAGTTTCTAACTATGAGGAAAGAAAATCCTCAGTTTTTCGAGTGATGACGAGATGGTTCTTTTATGTAAAGAAAGTCTGAAGAATATGGATCTCAATGCCATAATCCAAGCTTTTAGACATATTAAGTGGACCAACGTGTTTTACTTATGATTCCCATGTTTTATGAGTTTTCAAACTCCCTATGTAGCTAATTAACTTTGCCCCACTTGAATGACTTCATGCCTATATTTATCGAAATTTGGTCAAAATTGAACTACAACAACTAAATTATTGTAGGTTGCTTCTAAAGAATTACAAAAAACTATTGGAGGTATACCCATTGGGGGCTCAGTTAATATATCAGAAAGCAACCGAGAGTTTTGACAATAGGTTTTTAACTCCTTTCTAATTAAGATTTTGCATCTTGACAATTTAACGAAAAATTAGCTCAAACTTGAGTTACAAGTAAGCACGATATATTTTTCTTTAATTAAATGTCTCTTTGGAGGTAGATGGATGCATCTTATTGTAGTAATTAGTACCGCCGATGTGAGTTTTCAACTATCAGGAAAGAACATTCTCAATTTTCTGAGTGATGATGAGATTATTGTTCATATTCATAAACAAAGTCCGAAGGATATGGACCTGAATGCCACAAGCCAAGCTTTTAGACATATATAGTGGACACTCATGTTGTACTTATTATTCCCGTGTTTTATGAGTTTTCAAACTTATTCCTATAGATAACTTTACCCACTTGAAATTGATTTTATGTTGATTTATTGAAATTAGTTCAATTTTGAACTACAAGTAAATTGTAGGTTGCATTGAAAGTTTTACGTTTTTTGTAGGTAACAATTGGGTGCTGATTTAATATATCACAAACCACCAGCGATAGTTTTTGCAACAAGTTCAACTTCTTGCTAAGATTTTGCATCTTGACAATTTAACGAAATTATAACAAACTTGAGCTACAAGTAAATGCGATACATTGCTCTTGAGTTAATTGTCTTTTCGGAGGTAGACGGGTGCATCTTCTTGTAATAAACAATGTCGTCAATGTAAGTTTTCAAATATTAGGAAATATCATTCTTAATTTTCCTAGTGACGATGAGATTGTTCCTTTCTGTAAAGACAGTCTGAAGAGTATGGATTTGAATGCCACAAGCCATGTTTTTAGACATCTTATCTTACCACTATATAGTGTACGAATAACTTTTAATATTGAACGTTGGATCGAGACTCGCGAATCCGAACATTTCCAGCCATTGGATCTTCTTTTCCATTCTAGGATCTAAAAGATTCTATTGATAGTCTTGAACACAATGAATGCACTATGCATAAACCTCTCAAAACACACGTCTCCATCATACTAGAATCTTCTCCCTCGTTTCTCTAGAGCATGTTACCAAAACATTCAAGTGCTAGGTAGCTAATAATCTTTGACTTCTACACATGATGATACGGAGTAGAAGAACCAAATATACACCCATACATTATAGATGTTGATCAAATTTATATTTTTTCCATTTTACCTATTATAATTTTATATAGTGATGATATGCCAGACGTATATTATCTGAGCCTCACGTGCAGGGCACATGCAACTTACTAGTATCTTATCTTATCTTATCTTACCATTATATAGTGTACGAATAACTTTGAATATTGACCGTTGGATCAAGACTCGCGAATCCCTGCATTTGTAGCCGTTGGATCTTGTTTTCCATTCTAGCATCTAGAAGATTCTATTGATAGTCTTCGGCATAATGAATACTATGCACCAACCCCAAAACACACTTCTCCATCATACTTGAAACTTCTCCCTTGTTTCTCTAGACCATGCATGTGATCAAAAAAATCATGTGTTAGGTAGCTAATAATCTTAGACTTCTACATGATGATACAAAGTACAAGGACTAAATATACACCCATACTTTATAGATGTTGCTCAAATTTATAATTTTGTGTGCTTTACCAATTACAATTGTATATAGTGATGATATGGCATACATCTACTATCTGAGTCTCACGTGCAACTTACTAGTAGCTAATAATCGTTGACTTCTACATGATCTTACCACTACATAGTGTACAAACAACTTTGAATATTGAATGTTGGATCAAGACTCGGAAATCCCAACATTTCCAGTAGTTGGATCTTCTTTTCCATTCTAGCATCTTGAAGATTCTTCTATTGATAGTCTTCACTACAAACCACTATATAGTGTATGAATAACTTTGAATGTTGACCGTTGGATCAAGACTCGTGAATCCAAGCATTTCTAGCTGTTGGATCTTCTTTCCCATTCTAGCATCTAGAAGATTATATTGATAATCTTTGGCATAATGAATGCTACGCACAAACCTCAAAACACACTTCTCCACCATACTAGAATCTTCTCCCTTGTTTATCTAGACCATGTTATCAAAAAATTTATGTGTTAGGTGGCTAATAATCTTTGACTTCTACATGATGATACAAAGTATAAGGATCAAATATACACCCATACTTTATAGATATTGATCAAATTTATAATTTTTTGTGCTTTACCAATTATAATTTTATGTAGTGATGATATGTCATACATCTACTATCTGAGTCTCCTGTGCAACTTACTAGTAGCTAATAATCGTTAACTTTACCACTATATAGTGTACAAACAACTTACTGAATATTGACCGTGGGATCAAGAGTCACGAATCCCAACATTTCCAATCGTTGGATCTTCTTTTCCATTATAGCATCTTGAAGATTCTATTGATAGTCTTCATTACAAACCACTATATGGTGTACGAATAACTTTGAATGTTGACCGTTGGATCAAGACTCGTGAATCCCAGCATTTGTAGCTGTTGGATCTTCTTTTCCATTCTAGCATCTAGAAGATTCTATTAATAGTCTTCGGCATAATGAATGCTATGCACAAACCTCAAAACACACTTCTCCATCATACTAGAATCTTCTCCCTTGTTTCTATACACCATGTTATCAAAAATTGCATGTGTTAGGTAGCTAATAATCTTTGACTTCTAGACATGATGATACAAAGTACAAGGACCAAATATACACCCATACTTTATAGATGTTGATCAAATTTATATTTTTTTGTGGTTTACAAATTATAATTTTATATAGTGATGATATGTCATACGTCTACTATCTAAGTCTCATGTGCAACTTACTAGTAGCTAATAATCGTTAACTTTACCACTATATAGTGTACAAACAACTTACTGAATATTGACCGTTGGATCAAGGGTCGCGAATCCCAACATTTCCAATCGTTGGATCTTCTTTTCCATTATAGCATCTTGAAGATTCTATTGATATTCTTCATTACAAACCACTATATAGTGTACAAATAACTTTGAATGTTGACCGTTGGATCAAGACTCGTGAATCCCAGCATTTGTAGCTGTTGGATCTTCTTTTCCATTCTAGCATCTAGAAGATTCTATTGATAGTCTTCGACATAATGAATGCTATGCACAAACCTCAAAACACACTTCCCCATCATATTAGAATCTTCTCCCTTGTTTCTATACACCATGTTATCAAAAATTCCATGTGTTAGGTAGCTAATAATCTTTGACTTCTAGACATGATGATACAAAGTACAAGGACCAAATATACATCCATACTTTATAGATGTTGATCAAATTTATAATTTTTTGTGGTTTACAAATTATAATTTTATATAGTGATGATATGTCATACGTCTACGATCTGAGTCTCATGTGCAACTTACTAGTAGCTAATAATCGTTGACTTCTACATGATCTTACCACTATATAATATACAAACAACTTTGAATATTGACCGTTGGATCAAGACTCGTGAATTCAAACATTTTAGTCGTTGGATCTTCTTTTTCATTCTAGCATCTTGAAGATTCTATTGATAGTCTTCATTACAAACCACTATATAGTGTATGAATAACTTTGAATGTTGGCCGTTGGATCAAGACTAGCGAATCCCAGCTTTTCTAGCCGTTGGATCTTCTTTTCCATTCTAGCATCTAGAAGATTCTATTGATAGTGTTCGACATAATGAATGCTATGCACAAACCTCAAAACACACTTATCCATCATACTAGAATCTTCTCCCCTGTTTCTCTAGACCATGTTATCAAAATTTTCATGTGTTAGATAGCTAATAATCTTTGACTTCTACATGATGATACAAAGTACAAGGACCAAATATACACCCATACTTTATAGATGTTGATCAAATTTATAATTTTTTGTGCTTTACCAATTATAATTGTATATAGTGATGATATGCCATACGTCTACTATCTGAGTCTCACGTGCAAGGCAGGTGTAACTTACTAATATATATAGTGGACCAACATGTTGTACTAATGATTCCTATCTTTTATGGGTTTTCAAACTTCCTAGCTAACTCCGCCACTTCCATGACTCTATGTATATTCTCAAAATTAGGTCAAATTTGAACTACAAGTAAATTGTAGGTTGCTTTGAAAGATTAAGAAAAAGCTTTTGGACGCACCCATCGGACAATCAATTAATATACTCTGTATCAAAAACCACAGAGAGTTTTGACAAGAGGTTCAAGTTCTTCCTAAGATTTTGCATCTTGACAAACTTGAACTACAAGTATGCGTAGATACTTGTCTCGAATTAAATGTCTTTTTAGATTTAATTAATAAAAAAGGAAGTGACATAATAACTTAGATAGTTACCATAACATCACACATACCAAGACTAGTAGTATATGATTCTACTCCCTCCGTTCAGAAATATAATGCGCTTTAGCTTTGTGAGATGAATGTATCTAGACACGTTTTAATGTATAGGTTCACTCTTAACCTCTATGAACCCATACACTAAAAGACACCTAGATACATTCCATTCACAAAGCTAAAACGTCTTATATTTCTAAACAGAGGGAGTACAACTTAATTAATTAGGCCTTTGCGTGACACTACACATATGTTGTTACCCACTATGATGAAGGTACATGTGCAAGTTACTAGAGTAGTCTAAGTTATTTAGCACTATGTGACCATCCTAAATCAGAATGGAGGTGTACGTACTGTATGCCTTAAAGGCACATGTTCTGTTGCGCTTCAAGTTGTTCACCACTTGTGTCGGCTCTCACTGGTCAGACGGATAAAGCCACTGACTTGTTGATTTGGTACTATATATCGTTGATCTTCTTCCGTCACTGACAGAGAATAAATTCTTCTATCGCTTCCAGGCACGTGCTTTCGTGGAGCTACAACCAGTATCTCAGATGAATAATACTCCCGTCCGTTCGAGCAATTGCGACTGTCCGTTCAGAATGAACGGGAAGCATTAGACAATGGATTTTCTTTTGGTGGATGGTTGATTTTTTGAGAGATTGTCGACTTTTTTCTTTGTTGATCTGACATATGTTCGATTTTGGGTTTGGTAATAGGGGCGTAAATGCCGACAGGGGAGAGGAAATTGGCAGTGTGGCAGGCAAGCTTATTTGAGGTGGTAGCGTGTGGGTGTACCGATGGTACTGCCGTACTGGTAGCCCATTTTGTGAGCATTTTGTTGTTGTACTACACAAGAGTTTGAGAGTAGTAGTATTCCATTTTTGGTTCCTTAACTACCGGTGGAACCTTTATGTGTTTATTAGTTACAGTAGTAGTAGTACAGTAGTACTTGTTCCAAATGTGACTGCATAAAATGATGAATATAGGAGATCCAAGGATTATTACATTCAGCAAGAGGAGCTCCGAGTATACTCCAAACCGTCTCTCTGCCATGACCATTTATTTGGAAGGACTGTACAGCTCCATCCCATGCTAGGCTAGCTTATGTTGTACTACTCCTAGAAAGGCCTGACCTATTTACTTGATAGGCACCAGGAAACATAGAGAAGAGAGAAAAACAACACTCGGTAGGCGGTACAATTTCAATCGAGTTATTCTATTTTCCTTTGCTCTCCGTCCTCTTCCTCTCCATTTTCTCGTTGATCCCCACTTTCCCACCTTTAGGACACGCCAACACCACCATGCCGCTTTCGGAGCATCTTCGTAGCCCAGTTCGATAGACACTGTAGATTTAGCAGAGAAAAAGAAGGCACACTTGGTTTTATTTCATTCTGTATTTGTCTTTGCCTCGATCTCCATCCTCACTTCACCTCCAGCATCCCGGCGACTATAACGCCCCAGTTTAAGATAATCTTATATTTAGGGTTGTTTGTGCATTCATGAGCATCATATTTAAATTATGCATTGAGGAAAATAAAGTCAAAACCTTAAAACCCTAGTTTCCTCACTCTCTTGAAAATCCTCTCTCAAATGGATTTCATATTTGGAAAAGTTCAAAAAGTGTGGAGCCCAAATGGACTAATAGGGCCCCACAATATTTTCCATAGTTTCACAAATCTCTGGTAATTTTTAATATCTCAAAACATATTTGAATTTGAGTTACAAAATAGAAAACATAAAATAAAAGGAAAAGAAAAGTGTTTTGCAAATAAAATAACAGAAGCAGCCGCAGCCTAGGCCGGACCATCTCCCTCTTCTCTCTACCTGCCGCTCGCGAGTAGCCAGCGTGGCCCAGCTAGCAACCTTTGTTGTGGCCCACCTTCAGCCCAACCAGCCTAACCACGGCCCGCGTACCTCTTCGCATCTTCTTATTTTCTTCTTCCTTGTCGCCGGTGGATAAGTTGCTTCCAGGCAGCGCGGGAACCGTCGATCTCCCTCGCGCCGTGATGCTCACCCCGTCGCCGACCTAGACTAGGATAAGACCCTACCGCGACGTGGTTATCTTTGCCTCTCCCTCGCACTCGCTCTAGCGTCTTCCTCTTCTCTCTAGGAGCCCGGAACCCTAGCCCGCTCAGACGCCACTCGCCCCACCGTCTCTGGCCACCCAAGTCAAACCGATGGTCCCTGGAGCTCCGCCTCGCCACTAGCTTCCTTTCCACCGAGCGAATCGAGCCCGGTCGCCCTTAATCGCCGCCATCAACATCGTCTTCCCCGAGCCCAACATCCGTCGCTGTCGACCTCACCGTCGTGGCAGACCACGCCCTGCCTCGCTGACCGCCTCTTCATGCTCCCGGTGAGCTTGTGGTCCTTCTAGACCACCTCGTTGCCCCTCTCCCTCTCAGGTTCGTCCCCAAGTCGTAGCTCTCCGACCGCCGCTGCCAGACACCATCGTAGCCTCTTCTCTAGTTCGAGCGCGTGAAGCCCCGGTTCGAGCGCGCCTATCTCCGCAGTCCCGCGCACACCCTAGCACCATCGCCGGTGACCACCTAACGTGGCCCGTGGGCCCGTTTACCGTTCTCTGCCAGCGTGGCACCTGACGTGGCCAAGACCCCACCTGTCTGTGCCTGAGTCTAGATCCAGTTAAGGTGTAAAAAGACATAATGCCTATGCTGACGTCATAATGACGCAATAAATCCTTTTCAAATTGGTTTAATAATTTCATAAAAAAATAAATCTTATAAAATTAATAAGCAATTATTTATAAGTTGGAAAAATATGTATAATATATCAAAATGTTCAGAAAAATGACATCTATCTATTTAAACTATAATCATGCATTGTGAAGCAACTTAAATGAAAATTTTAATTAGAGAACTAAATCAACCGCTCACAGTTGTTCCGGGGTTTCTCCGAATTAGGGTTTGGACCCCTCGGAACCCTGTTTAATTTGTCAAGCATGCTATAGGGTTTCATTTAAGATCTATTTAACTTGACATATCATCATCCTTGCTTGAGAATTTCATCGATGCCATGTGGTATTGTTTCTCTTTCTTTCCGGTGTTTGCTTCTTTCCGGTAGAATATGATATCAAGATCGAGATCGAATTCCGAGATCAACACCATATAAGATCGATAAACAATACTTGACCAACTGTAACTAAGTCAAGTACAAGGCTTCTGAAGATCTTTATCTGGGTATCAACAAACAAGGCAAGCAAAGCCCCACCATTATACAATCCTATGATTTCGAAAGTATTTCATTCTTGCCATGCTACGTACGATTCTACTATGGTCTTTTATCGATAGATAGAGTATCCTATCTGTTGCATTACCCCCTTCAACTTATATTACCTGATCCACCGCTCCTATCATAACTAGGTTTGGCTTGTGTGCACTGCTAGAGCTTATATCTGTGTCTTGCTTAGCCATGCTTAGCTATCCGTGCTGGTTCATCCAGAAGATGTACCAAATGCAGATAATCTAGTATGACAAGAGAACGTATACTGATGAGGTAAGATCAGTGGTAAAGGTTAAACATGCTAAGGATTTTATGGGAGGCCACAGTGGGATGTGCTTTTGTAGTCCCATGCTCGCCACCACTAGGAACCGAGTTCTTGCCTTTGGGCCAAGACGAGCGTACAACCACACGGGGTTTATGGGGACCCCTCCGCTGACTAACTTGCCTAGTAGATTCCATGAGTCACATAGTTCGGTGTTCCATACGACATATGCATAGCAAATGTTTTGAAAGATTTGGCGGGTGAAGGTGCATCATAACAGGTAGGTAAGCATGGCTGGGGTTGCTTGGGGTCGATGGAGCCCCTGGTAAACCAACCTCGCCTCACATCTCTAGGGACCGGCTTCAGGATTTGACCCGTTACGACGAAACCATCCTTAGGGCGTGACTCATGGTCTCAGCGAAAGCAAGGTAAAGTCGTGGCTAACCACCCTTTGACGCCCTGCCAAGGAGGAGGGCTAACATTCTGGCATTAAGAGTTGGTTGGTATGTGTGGGTAAAATTGTACACCCCTACAGGGTTAAATCTTTTTGAAAACCCGTGTCCACGGTTTTGGACGACTTGGGAAGGAATGTGAGATCATAGAGAACTATAACCTAATCGTAAAACTTGGCAACTAATTTTTGTTAAGGATGCATCCTCATGGGTACGAGGGGGTGATCCTAATTGTGAGTTGAGGATCACTTTGATGGATATCAAGATGATGATCAATTCTTAAGAGACATTGCTCTCTTATCCCCTTTTAAAATATTCTGAGTAGAGGAGCTTCTTCTGCCGCTTATTTTATAAACAAAGATGGCTTTATGCAAAATAACCCCACCAGCCATAAGCCTTGCGGAGTACACCCTGTACTCACCCTTGCCTTATTGATACTTTTGTAGCAGAGTAAGTGTTCCCCTGAAGATGAGTTTCGTACGACGTTGACACCGACGAGTAGCTTGGAGTTCCCAGCTGGCAGCCTGGAATCTATGGGATAGGACATCATCGTTATGCTTCAGGCCTGTTAGGACATTTGCTAAGTTTGCTATACTTAATAGCATAATTTGCCTTCCATTGTTTGATGTTTGTGGTCAGTGAACTCTGCTTATAATATATTGGTTCTTCGGTCAGTTATGAGCTTACTGTATTAATTTTTGTGTCGCATGGTTACTGTTGTGTTACTGATTCTTCACTGGATATCCTCGAGCTCTAGGTTAAGCTTATGTCAGGCTAAGGTCTGGATTTGTTTAACCCTGATCCCGAGGGTGTCACAGTTCTTTGTATCAGAGCAGTACCGACCATAGGAAAACCTTGCTATTGGTCGATGTTGAGTCTAGTATTTGTGAAAACTATTTCAAAGATAAAAATTATTTGCGAAAACTCTAGTATGCTTCTTTTTCTCCTTATCCAGTTTCGCTCTAACTCTGGGTCATCTTACCTTGTGTTGATTTGGATTTTTTTGATATCTCTTCTAGTCTTTCAAAGCTTAGGTGCCTTTTGGGCATGTCCTTTCTCATCAAGTTGACCTAGTGTTGAGTTATCTAGAGTTGTGTGTGTTGTGAATTCCTTGTTTCCCTTTGCTTTGCTTCTGTTGAGAGATTCCTTTCCATTATGAGCTCTCTATCTTTTGGGCCCACAATATTATATTGTAGGATCCACAGTGTTCTGTTCTAGGCTTCGAGGTCTCCTTTCGCCTTGTGTGCCTCCTTTTTATTTGTTTGGGTACTTCAAAAGTTCTTTCTTCTCTCAGAAGCTACCTCGTGATTACTATCTTGCGGTGCATGCTATGTTACTCAAGTAGTAGTTACTTCTTTCTTGGGTTTTAACCCTTGGACTTGAACTGAAGATCCCGGATTGTGCTAGATTCTGTGATGTGAATCTTGTACATGAAGCTGATCTTTAACCCAAGGTCCATTCCATTGTCCCCTGTTGTAAATGTTTACACATCACCTTAGGATGGCTAGAACTATAATTCTGGTCTTCAAGCTTGTGGTTATTGTTGCGATTGAATTTCGACAATAAAGGACTTCCCTACCATGAGCTATGGCAGATGTTCTTTAATGGAACCAAATAGATCACGACAAGAGTACTCCTCGAGAGTCTCACTTCTATACTCGTCACTCTGCCACACCTCCTTTCCTGCATCGGTCCCCGGAAGATTGTTGACTTATGCATCCACATCTTGGGATTCTATTCTGAGCATGTTCCTTGTCCCCTTGTTGTTTTCTGACCTTTGTTTATTAGTTGGTAGCCAAGTAGTAATTTGCATTGGTGTCTCCCGATGCAAGATACTCTTGTGGTCTGTCATGACAAAACAATTTTGGGATGTTAGGAGAAACAAACTCTAGTACCTTGTTATATCTAGGACCAGGTCAAAGTATTGTAGTCCGCAGATTAAGAGGCATGATTAGCTTCTATATGTTCTACCCTAGCGCATCACACCCTTTTATATTAAGAGGTTGTATTGAGCTTTATAACCTTCTTAATGAAATGATGCTTTTACACATATCTACCCACCCTTCCTTCGAGATTTCGCACTCGAGAATGATGTGTGTGCATAATAATGTGGCCATTCGAGATTCTTAGAAATTTTAATTGCTTTGAGCTTTAAGGACATTTTTGTCACCCTTAGCATGATTGGTTAACCCTATCACTGAGCGATGGATGATTGTGCTACCAAGTCCGCTATTCTGGTACACTCTTCTCGGTCAAAGAGTTAGGCTTGTGCCAAAGCTCCGAGACTACGTCTTCTGGCCTTACCAAGCAAGCTCCCTCTCAAACTAAGTGACATATCGGTGGATCGTGATATTACAGACGTCCTCTATAAGTATCACCATGTTTCCACGTGACTGTGTTGTCAAGTTCTTGAGCAAGCAAGTTCTCTGAACTGCTCCTTTCTCCAAGGATCCGTACTGGAAGCCCCTGAACTAGTTGGTTGAGTTTAAACAACTTGGAGAGTTGTAAGATAAAAGTTCTATCTAACTTAGTTCATCTTAAAGGGATGTCTATTTTTTTCATGCTAAAGAAAGATAGTATTTCCGTCGTGGATATGTTATCTTCCCCCACCTTTGATTTGATTTGGGTTATTGTCAAATCAAACTCAGCTCCAAGGACTATATTGATGATGTTGCTCTCATGATGTTTCACTTGAGTACATCCTCTTGTTCTCTGGTCTGACCAATACTCCACATTGTTCAAGTAACATATGAGTTCATCATCTTGGAGTATCTTGATAAGTTTGTTGTTGATCCATCGACAATATCCTTATCTTCTCCATACTAGAATAGAATCATATGGAACCTTTAGCATTAATGTTGGAAACTTTTAAGAACCTTCTTCATGATATCTCGAAGTATGTGTTCTAGATGTTAGAAGTGACCTTCTCCGGTTCATGTGCAATTGTAGAAAGATGTGGCTGTGGATTTGAGTAGAGTTAACTCCGTATATTAATGACACAGTTGTATTTTGTTGCAAGTACTTGATGTATGTGAAGTTTTCCTTAGACAAGTTGTTAGTACATGGGTCTAGCAATAGCTCAGTCTATTGGAGCTTGACAATGAAGTCCATGTCTTGAGAATCTAGTAACTTTACCTTTGTGGTAAATGTTGCAAGCTTTCTACTCGGACATGCTGAGTCGGAAGTATCTTTACACCTCACCAAATCTGAATGTCAAGTAGATATGATGGTTGGTGTTCCTCAAGGTTTTGACATAGGTTTCTTTGTAAATCCGGTAAGATTGATGTAATGGTTGGCACAATTAGTCAGAAGGCCTATTGCCATATTCTCTTGAGTCAGCAACTAACAACAACTCTTCATAAGGCTCCTTCTATGATTTGATTATAGGATTTGTGCTTAAGGTTTCCTTTGTAACCGAAGTCCGACCTTTACTTGATGTTGCTTGCTTGAACATCAAGGAGAACATTTAAAGTAGTGTTGCTAAATGTCTCTCGGTCGATCCTCCAGACCCTTTTATGTTGGTAAGCATCTTGTTGTGCCAAGTAATTGAAGTCTGGTAATGAAGTTTCTTTTTCCTCGTGTCAACAGGAATCTTCTTACTTAATCATCTTGGTGGTGTAAAGTGATATCACGATCTTTCGCAAAGATTTTGATAAACCTGGATGAATAACAGGTTTCATTTGGGTCCTCGATCATGTTAAAGAGCGATGATGATGTTCGTAATCATTAGTTCCTCTTGTTACATGTTCCTTGTGACTCTTACGAGTCCTCCCCACAAAACACCTTTCTGTCTTAACCTTCTGTTGAGCGAAGAATGATCCTTCTGTATAAAAAGTAGGTCAACAGCTTGGTTATCCGTATCTTTGTATCCCTGAAAGATCTACTTAAGCCATTTAGTAGAGGTTCATTTCTCAAAGTCTGTGGTCATGTTCTTTATGTTGTAAGTTTTCCTTTCATAAGCATAAACCCTTCTGAAGCTCCATGGTCTCAATCCTTATGAAGATCAGTTATCTAACCACTTGAAACCTTCTCCTCTTGTTTCCTTCGTTACCTTGACGTGTATCATGTTCTTCATCTAAGTGTTCTGAACACTCCTTCATGAGTTGACCATGAGATACTCGGTGTGTTGTATAGTGTGTTTTCCTCTTACCCTTAGAGTGACCTCGATCCTCTTCTTTCTTCCTACCTTTGGAATCTCGGGTCAAGATTCTTGTAAGGGGGATAGAGCTATAACGCCCCAGTTTTAGCTAATCTTATATATAGGGTTGTTTGTGCATTCATCAGCATCATATTTTAAATTATGCATTGAAGAGAATAAAGACAAAACTTAAAACCATAGTTTCCTCCCTCTCTTGAAAATCCTCTCAAATGGATTTCATATTTGGAAAAGTTCAAAAAGTGTAGAGCCCTAATGGACTAATAGGGCCCCACAATATTTTCCATAGTTTCACAAATCCCTGGTAATTTTTTATATCTCAAAACAAATTTGAATTTGAATTACAAAACAAAAAACAGAAACTAAAAGGAAAAGAAAAGCAGCTGCAGCCTAGGTTGGCCCATCTCCCTCTTCTCTCTACCTGCCGCTCGCGAGCAGCTCAGCGCGGACCAACTAGCAACCTTTGTTGTGACCCACCTTCAGTCCAACCAGCCTAACCGCGGCCCATGTACCACTTCGCGTCGTCTTCATTTCTTCTTCCTCGTCGCCGGTGGACAAGCTGATGCCTGGCAGCGCAGGCACCGTCGATCTCCCTTGCGCCGCGATGCTCGCCCCATTGCCGACCCAGACCAGGATAAGACCCCGCCATGACGTGGTCATCTTCGCCTCTCCCTCGCACACGCTCCAACGTCTTCCTCTTCTCTCTAGGAGCCCAGAATCCTAGCCCGCTCATACGCCGCTCGCCCCACCATCTTCGGCCGCCCCAAGTCAAACCGATGGTCCCTGGAGATCCGCCTCGCCACCTGAAGGGTTCGTAGCATGGAAAACAAAAAATTTCTACCGCAAGAACGAACAAAACCCAGATCTAATCTAGATAAAAGCCAAGATCTAATCTATTAGACATGAGCAACGATATAGATCGGTACTAACCCTCGTAGATCCAAAGCGTTACGAGATTAGGTCTCGGGGTTGATGTAGTCGATCACTTGCCGATCTCAAGATCGTGTGGACGATCCTTCCGGCGCCGCGTTCCGGCAGCGCTTTCGCAGTCGGTCACACGTGCGGAGTCGAAGCAGACCTTCCTCTCCCCGTTCCAGCGAGCAGCGGAGCTAGTAGATCTTCTCCACGGAATCCCAGCAACACGATGGCGTGGTGGTGGTGGTGGAGTAGAGAATTCTGCAGGGCTTCGCCTATGCCTGTGCAGAAGAAAGGTGGAGGAGAGAGGCGGTAGAGATTGGGTGTTATGAGAGAGGGCTAGGAGGGGGCGTCCCCTCCCTTCTATCTAAAGGAGGGAGGCACGCCTGGGGAGGGGGGGGGTCCTAGTAGGACTCCCCTCCTAGGGCCGGCGGTGGGAAGGGGGGAGGAGTCCTCCTCCCCACGAATCCGTGTCTTACCCCACTAGGTTTCCTTTGACCCTTTCTTGGTTTTCAAGCAAACTCCAAGAAATCCTCCAGAACCTTCCAGAACATTCCGAAACTTTCTAGAATCTCCATACAAACACTCCGGAACATTTCCTAACTTAGAAAATGATCCCCAATATATGAATCTTATTCTCCAGACAATTCCGGATCTCCTCGTGATGTCCCGGATCCAATCCGGGACTCCGAACAACATTCGGTCTCCAACGCATATTCCATATCTACTTAAAACAACTTCGAACCTTAAGTGTGTCACCCTACGGTTCGTTAATATGCAGACATGATGAAGACACCTCTCCGATCAATAACCATCAGCGGGATCTGTAGATCCATAACGGCTCCCAAATATTCAACGATGACTTTGTGATCCATAGAACCATTAACATACGAAACCAATTCCCTTTGTCACACGATATTCTACTTATCCGAGGTTTGATCATCGGTATCTCTATACCTAGTTCTACCTCGTTACTGATAAGTACTCTTTACTCGTTCCATGTTATGTCATCTCTTGTGACCTAGTCACATGCTTGCAAGCTATCTAGATGACATTCCACCGAGAGGGCCCAGAGCATATCTATCCGTCATATGGATGGACAAATTCCAATCTTGGTCTACGCGCTTCAGCACATACTTTCAGAATACCCAATGACACCTTTATAACCACCCAGTTATGAAGCGGTGTTTGATGTCATCAAAGTACCCATCCGGTGATGGTGATTAACATAACCTCATGGTCGAAGGATTAGGTTACTATGCATTTGAAAGCTTACAGCAATACGAACTTAATGACTTTGATCTTATGCTACGCTTACTATGGGTGTATGTCCATCACATCATTCTCCTAATGATATAACCTTGTTATTAATCACATCCAATGTCCATGATCAGGAAACCATGATCATCAATTAATCAACAAGCTAGTTCAACAAGAGGCTTACTAGGGACTCTTTTATGTTTACAAAACACACATGTATTAGAGTTTCCTTATAATACAATTATAGCATGGGATGTAAACATTCATCATAAACACAAAGATATAATAATAACCACTTTTATTATTGCCTCTTGGGCATATCTCCAACACCACCAGCTTCCTTTCCACCGAGCGAATCGAGCCCGGTCGCCCTTAATCATCGCCATCGACGTCGTCTTCCCCGAGCCAGATGTCCGTCGTCGTCGATCGCGCCGTCATTGTAGACCACGCCCTGTCTTGCTGGCAGCCTCTTCATGATCTCGGTGAGCTTGTGGTCCTTCTAGACCACCTCGTTGCCCCTCTCCCTCCCCAGTTCGTCCCCGCGTCGTAGCTCGCCGGCTTTCGCCGCCAGATACCATCGTAGCCTCTTCTCTAGCAACCCTAAACCAGCGTCACTGCCACTATCTATTCCGCCGTGAAGCCCCGGTTCGAGCGCGCCTATCTCCACAGTCCCGCTCGCAACCTAGCGCCATGACTGGTGACCACCTGACGGTGGCTGTCGCGATGACGTCACCGTGACGACGTGATGATGTGGACCGTGGGCCTGTTGACCGTTCTCTGCCAGTGTGGCACCTGACGTGGCTAAGACCCCACCTGTTTGTGCCTGAGTCTAGATCCAGTTGTGGTGTATAAAGACATAACGCCAGTGCTGACATCATAATGATGCAGTAAATCCTTTTCAAATTGGTTTAATAATTTCAGAAAAAAGAATAAATCTTATAAAATTAATAAGTAATTATTTATAAGTCAGAAAAATATGTATAATATATCAAAATGTTTAGAAAAATGAGATCTACCTGTTTAAACTATAATCATGCATTGTTAAGGAACTTAAATGACAAGTTTAATTAGAGAACTAAATCAACCCTCATAGGTGTTTCGGGTTTCTCTGAATTAGGGTTTGGACCCTCAGAACCCTGTTTAATTTGTCAAGCATGCTATAGGGTTTCATTTAAGATCTATTTAACTTGTCATATCATCATCCTTTCTTAAGCATTGCATCGATGCCATGTGTTGCTTGTTTCCCTTTCTTTCTGGTGTTTTCTTCTTTCTGGTAGAATACGATATCAAGATCGAGATTGAAGATCGAGATCAACACCATAGAAGATTGATGAACAATACTGGACCAATTGTAACTAAGTCTAGTACAAGGATTCTGAAGATCTTTATCTGGGTATCCACAAACAAGGCAAGAAAATACCCACCATTATACAATCCTATGATTTCGAAAGTATTTCATTCTTTCCATGTTGCATACGATTCTACTGTGGTCTTTTATCAATAGATAGAGTATCCTATCTGTTGCGTTAATCCCTTGAGCTTATATTACCTGATCCACCGCTCTTAGCATAACTAGGTTTGGCTTGTCTGCACTGCTAGAGCTTATATCAGTGTCTTGCTTAGCCATGCTTAGTTATCAGTGTTGGTTCATCCAGAAGATGTACCAAATGCAGAGAATCTAGTATGATAGGAGAACGAGGTATACTGATGAGGTAAGATCAGTGGTAACGGTTAACCATGCTAAGGTTTGTATGGGAGGCCACGGTGGGATGTGGTTTTTGTAGTCCCATGCTCGCTGCCACTAGGAACCGAGTTCTTGCCTTTGGACCAAGACGAGCGTACAGCCACACGGGGTTTATGGGGACCACTCTGCTGACTAACTTGCCTACTAGATTCAATGAGTCACATAGTTCGGTGTTCCATTCGACATATGCATAGAAAACATTTTGAAAGATTTGGCGGGTGAAGGTGCCTCATAACAGGTAGGTAAGCATGGCCGGGGTTGCTTGGGGTCGATGGAGCCCCTGGTAAACCAACCTCGCCTCACATCTCTAGGGACCTGCTTCGGGATTTGACTTGTTATGGCGGAACCATCCTTAGGGAATGACTCATGGTCTCAGCGAAAGCAAGGTAAAGGTCGTGGCCAACCACCCTCTGCCGGACATCCAAGGAAGAGGGCTAACGTTATGGAATTAAGAGTCGGTTGGTACGTGTGGGTAAAGTTGTACACCCCTGCAGTGTTAAATCTTTTCGAAAATCCGTGTCCACGGTTATGGACGACTTGGGAATGAACATGAGATCGTAGAGAACTATAACCTAATCGTAAAACTTGGCAACTAATGTTTGTTAAGGATGCTTCCTCATGGGTACGAGGGGGTGATCCTAATTGTGAGTTGAGGATTACTTTGGTGGATATCAAGATGATGATCAATTCTTCAGAGACGTCGCTCTCTTATCCCCTTTTAAAATATTCTGAGTAGACGAGCTTCTTCTCCCTCTTGTTTTATAAACAAAGATGGCTTTATGCAAAATAACCCTATACTCACCCATGCTTTATTGATACTTCTGTAGAAGAGTAAGTGTTCCCCTGAAGATGAGTTTTGTACAACATCGACACCGACAAGTAGCTTGGGGTTCCCGGCCGGTAGCCTAGAATCTATGGGCTGGGACGTCATTGTTATGCTTCAGGCCTCTTAGGCCAGTTGTTAAGTTTGCTTTACTTAAAGCATAATTTTCCTTCTATTGTTTGATGTTTGTGGTCAGTAACCTCTTCTTGTAATATATTGGTTCTTCGCTCAGTTATGAGCTTGCTGTATTAATTTTTGTGTCGCAGGGTTACTGTTGTATTACCGATTCTTCACTGGATATCCTCGAGATCTAGGTTAACCTTATGTCAGGCTAAGGTCTGGATTTTTTTAACCCTCATCCCGGGGGTGTCACAGCGACGGCCATTAACACTAGCACACCAATATAGGCACATGCCAACGCCGCCATGCTGCTTTAGGATCAGCTCCTACGCCTAGTTTGATAGACTATTTTCCGTCTCGCCCTGCCAGCTGTCGCTCGCTCTCTCCTCCAAAACCCCCAATCAAAACCAAACGCCATCACCCCCCACCTGCTCGAGCCCTTGTTCGGGATGGACCAATGGATTGATGATAATGACACTTCCAGGGTGTTTTCCGATGCCCCCTTGAAGAAATCTCTGCTAGATGCGACGTCATCACTGCCGCGAGCCTGGTCGCCTGCTGCAAACGTTATCTTTACTCAGCAACACATAGTTCATCCCTGTCGAAATCTCATCCATTTGGCCTCCCATGTATTCTTCACTCTCACTCAGCTGAGGTACCACGTGAGTACAATGTCTTCTATCGCGACAATTGCATGAAGCAGTTCTACAAGGGCAGCTACTATTGCGGCAGGGGAAAGGAGAAGACACATTAGAAGTTCGGGTGGACCTTGTGCGAGCTGATGCTGTTGGACAGGTCCTCCTCCGATGCTGTGATGCTAGATTGTGAGGGTAAGAAGTGGGCAGGCGCCCATGGAGATTGGATCTCCACTGTTGGACTTGCCTGGAACTAGGAGATTGTGAATGTGTCCATTCATCGCCGGATTCCTCTACCAGCGATCTTCGGTTTTGAGGCCACACCCGAGGTACTTATGTTTATCGTGGGTGGTCAGCCTACTAATCTACTGAAGATAGCCATTTGCCGAGTTCCCATACCTGCTAGGAGCTATAAGGATTTCTCTGTCCTAGCCATCTTCGACACGGTAATTGGCTTCCTTGATGGTTCTCATGGTATGTGGATGGTTCTTGAGAACCAGTTCAGCATGTTCAGCTACGGCGATGCAATTATCCATAGTGGAGTTGTCTATGTTGTAACTCAGATTGGCAATGTTTATGCATGGGATCCTCGGGCATGGGGTAAAATTTCCATACTTATATTTTCAAGCTTCATCATTCAAATTTTACTTAGCTGACCTCTGAATGTGTTTTCCTTGCAAGGACCTGTGCGTCTTCTGGGGCCACCTGAATTAGACGGTAATCGTGAGTACGGTCCTGATCTGTGGTGGTTAGCAAGATCTCCTAATGGTGGTAGCCTTATTCTGATCAATACTGTGGGCGTTAGTACTAGGTGGTATGACACTAGTTATCCTGTGGCTGAAAATGTTGGTTATCATCACGGCCGCAATATTCACACCTATTCTACTGGGTTTTGCTGCCATGTGTTCTCGATTGACACTAGTAGGTTACTTCCACCGAGGCAATGGCGGAGGGTTTTAGACCATGGAGCATTTTCTATCTTTCTTGGATTGAACTATCCAATTACCATTCCAGTTGGCGCGGCAGGACTTGGCCCTAGAGATCTAATGAGGAGCAACTATGTATACACCTCGCTTCATGCAGTTAGTCACGGTGGATTTAATATTTGTCCAGAAATATGTCGTATAAGTATGAATGCTCAAGACATTGTTGGTTTCTCAACCAACATTGTCTAGAATTAGCGGCAGACTCCGTTGTGGTTCATCCCAAGCTTGGCTAGTGCGAAGGATTGGAACCGGCATAATTAATGGTTCAAGGGAGATCATATGGAATAGGGATTTGCATATCTTGAATTATTTCCTTCTCCTTATTTGTATTGTATGGACTCAGCCATTAACTTGCTATACTCTAACACTCATTTCACCGCAATGTAGTGCAAGGGTTACCATTTGACCAAACTCCTTCTGTATGCAAGCCATAGTTTTAGTCAGTGCGAGTTGAATATTCTGCAACTCGTTGCACCCGCACCCCTTTATTATTTGTTGCACTTTCGAGTTCTCAAAAAATGTGAAATAAATCCGGAACATTGGCTATGTTGTATCTTGTGCATCTACAATATTCGGTCCCACAATAAGATCTTATGTGACATGTGTCAATGAAAAAGAAGAAAACTAAGCGAACAATATCTTGTGTTCATTTGTTCATTTTGTGGTGGCCAGGGCATGTACTAGTAATATTTTTGGGATGGAAATTTATAGATGAACTATATAAATATCATATATGTTCATGATTTATTTCACATTTTCTGAAAACTTGGAAGTGCGACATGCAATAGCTTGTTGCCGGTGCAGCTAGTTGCAAATTGTAATTTCCGCCGTGGACGTACCTAGTGGCTCCAAGCGCATGGTGCATGCAGATTCTCACTGGAAGGCGGAGCCGACCTTAACAGGGCCCACATGTTAGTGAATCAGAGTCACACAAAGTCGAGCATGTTGCCTGACATGAGCGAAATCTGGTGTCCTTGCACGTCTCTCATTTTGCTACTCGGTTGCATGTTGTACACGTGTAATTCCATGTACCTTGTACTAGAACATATATGAACACATGCAACATGCCAAAAATACCACGGACACACCCGTATTGTGCATTATATCCGGTGTATATATTTTCGGTTATGTGCTACGAGTTTTGCATGTAGGGGAACAAGATGAAAGTACATGTGTCCATGTCACGGCTACTAGTAGTAGTAGTAGTTCGTCCTCCTATTTTCTGTTCAAAATACTAGTACACTATGTTGAAATGAAAGCTGTAAAAAGAAAACCCTCTAGTCAAACTAAGGTGACTAGACAATACTGCACCTCTCGTATGTAGTAAGTAGGAGTATTGTCAAATTACTAGCTGTATGGTGTGCTAGTCCAACATACAGTGAAGTCTAGGCGGTGGTGTCCTTGATGCTGCTGTTGACTAGACAGAGCAAGCAAGTAAAATCTCCTCCCTCGTTTTTTTCCTTTGCCCCTCCATCTTGTTCCCTAGTCCCCACTCTGAACACGATCTCCCCCACACTCTCTCTTCTAACGCTCCCCTCCTCCTGCAGAAAACCCTAGCCGCACTTGGTATATGCATAAATCCATCCAGCTATGATGGCTGATTCGAAGCTCAACGAGCGATGCAAGTGGGATCAACTCAGCACAGACGATGTCGTCCTCATCGTTCAGCGTCTGGACATTTCCAGCACTGTCAGACTAGCCGCATGCTGCAAGCTGCTGTATGATCGTATCGCCAACAACAAAGGTACGAAATGGAATGTTCACCATTGGAATGAAGCCTGCCTACTAATGCCTCAGGCCACTTATTGGTTCGACGAGCACTATGATGCTACGAGGGTATATCGTCTGCACGACATGGTGTATGACATGGTGCCCCTCGACCATCCTCGATGCTCTGCCATCCTGCCCTTCGTGCACAAAAAATTCTGGGTTAGCATGAACGACGACTATCTCGCCGTGGTGGACCAACTCGAGGCCTGGTGCCTAGTGAACATCTACACCTATCGAGTAATCGCCTTCCATCAACGGATACTTGTGCCATTCCGGCCGCCTCACATCCACGATATAACTTGTAATGCTACTAGCCAGCCAGGGTTCCCCCAGTTACATGTAGTAACTATTCACATTTCAAAAGTTTTTTTTGGTGAATCTGCATGTATGGAGAAAATTTCAATAAGTCATGGGATGGATCTCTTAGGCTATTGAAGATCATAATCTGCAGAGTGCCCACAGAAGCTGGGGGGGTACACAGACTATAAGCTCCTCGTGTTGTTCAGCGGTGAAATCGCCTACCTGGAAGGCGGTAGCCAAGTTTGGAGATGTCTGGAGCATTCAAGTCTTGGAAGACGACAATACTATGATGCCATTGAACATGGTGACCTCATTTTTGTAGTCACAAGTCAAGGCTGCATACTGCTGGGTCCCACGTCAGAAGGTAATTCTAGTTCCATGATGATACATTGCAAGTGATTCAGTGAAGTTGTTCTTTAACTACCTTGTTTATGTTTTACCTTTCGTATGACTGAATGAGCACACACTTTATGTCCTAAAAAAATGAATGAACCATTGCCAGTAATGAATTAGTACCAGTAATATGCCTTCCAAAAATATAGTGTATGACGATGTCCCTGCACTACTAAGTTCGTTCATTGTCAAAATATGAAAGTTATTATTAACCAACATCTCAATTGGGAGAAAAACAAAGTGAAGTCGGGTTTCTTTATCTGTTTGTACTTTCAGGCCCTCCTCGGATTGTAGGAATCACATAGGATTTTGGTAGGACACCAATCTTTCCTTTTTGGATTTTGCCTTGTGATTCAGAGGAACTGTGTAGGATTTGGATCCTTAAGATTTTTTTCTATAAAATTCTGTTTGATTCGCAAGAGTATAATCCTTAGGAATTACTTCAAAGGATTCCTTTACACTCTATTTTGGAGGAAAATTTCCATCCCCTCCAACCCTTTGTACAATTCCTTTGATTTTCCCGTGCAATCAAACACCACTTGATCCAAAATACTATAGGCATCTAATCTTATAGGATTCAAGTGGACATGCCTCTATATCAAAAAAAAGTGGTGCTTCCTCTTTTGAAACTTACAACAAATAGGAAACTAAGATAAGCAAGAAATCCAAATATTCAGAATAGCAGAGTAAGAAATGCCATTCCTAATGTTGTTAATTTATTGAGTAATATTATTATTAGGATTTGCCTATTCACACTGTTATCATGAACAATGAAGAATGCTGGTGTTAGAATATGTATGCCAGTAATGCACTTTTTGTCTCAAATTCGTATGTTGCAGGAAACAAGGAGCTCCCGTTTGTAATCATTCATCAAGATCAAAATAGGACTAACCTATGCCTATATCCTGTCTCTCGTGTCTACATTTTTGAAGAGGATCCTAGCTCTGCTGGACCTCCAGGGGTCATCGTTTGGAGGCAGGTTAATAGCCTGGGGGACAACTCTCTGTTTCTTAGTTTCAGTTATCCAATCATTGTCAAGATGATGAAGAAACGCGGATGCAAGGCTGCTGATGGCACATTGTTCCCATTCATGAGGAAAAACGGTGTGTACACAACATACAGGAGATTTCGCGGAATACAATTCCCTTAGATTAAACGTTGCAACCTGCAGCCAACTGAAGGTGAGCCTGTGGCTATTATCAGCCTTCCCAAAGATGGTTGGAACTGTGTGCGATAGGTGGCAATTTGGTTTAGGCCTAGTTTAGGTTTAGTATGCTCGTTGTGTCGTTCCTAGACTGAGCTGTGGATCTTTTTGGTGTATCGTTGTGTCATCTTTTTTTGCATCATGGTTCAACAGTTGACTATTAGTACACTGGTTTTAGTGGCCAACTTGAATCAGTTTTTATGATCCATGTCGTGCTTGTGTATTTAGTATTGCCTTCCACAGTATTATCCATGTAGCCGTGCTTTTTTAGTAGCGTGATTTCTCTACTATAATTTTCAGTACTGTTACTAGCTTGTATATACGCGACTCGTGCATTTTTTTGAACCATCGCACCTCGTGCAGCTTTGTGTTTTGAGAGGAATATTCCTTCTTTCCTCTTAGCGAACAAGGAAAAGTAGGTCACTGCTTCTTATAGGGCCACGAAACAGGCCTTAATTGGGCTGTAATTGATCTTGGCTCGGTATGCCAAAGCAGGACGAGACGCCCTAGGATGATATCCGCAAATGTTTATGCCGATATTCTAAAAAAAGAGTTAATGCACACCCTTCCAAAAAAGAAAATTTGTTAACGCAGACCCCATATTGTCTCTGATACATGGCATACTTTTGGCGCTACCGTAAATTACTTGTTCAATACATTATGTATCCTTTCTAATTCTTCTGTATGTGAAATGAACAAGTCAAGCTCTGATCTGACATGAACAAGTCAAGCTCTGATGTGCTGACATTGTATTGTCTGTGCTAGTGTACAAACTGGTTGTATTATTGTGTTCGAAACTGTCAACTAAATGTGCGAATTCTGAGCCTTTTTGCATATGACAATGCCACATGTTGGTGCTAATTGCGACATGTACTAATTTCATCATACGGAAGCATACAACTTCGAGTGATCAGTTTAACCTGGTGCTTACCCAAGCTATCTGTGGCTGGGCAAGTCAAGGCCACCGTGTGTCTATCGCCAATAGTTTATATGGCATGATTACAAGGTTTTGAGTACATCAAATCGATTAGGCACTTAGGCTGATTCAAATCCACCTGATGTCTACGCACTACTATTCTTGTAGACAGTTGTTGGGCTTCCAAGTGCAGAGGTTTGTAGAACTACAACAAGTTTTCCCTTAAGTGGATCACCCAAGGTTTATCGAACTCAGGGAGGAAGTGGTCAAAGGTATCCCCTCTGAAGCAATCCTGCAATCAAGATACAAGAAGTCTCTTGTGTCCCCAACACACCCAATACAAATTTCAGGTGTATAGGTGCACTAGTTCGGTGAAGAGATAGTGAAATACAAGTGGTATGGATAATTATAAGTGGTAACTGTGCCAGAAAATAGCTTGCAGGCGTGTGGTTGACGTGGGAAAAGACTAAAGGCAAACTCAAATAAAGATGGAGCAAGCAAACATGTAACAGATCTAATTGCAAACAGTGTTTCAATGCTTAGAAACAAGGCCTAGGGATCATACTTTCACTAGTGAACACTCTCATATAAATATATTATCATCATGATACTACGCTGTACTACTCTCCGGTTGGACACTCTAATCGATGGTAGGGCTATAACAGCACAACTCAAAGTAAGCCTTTCCCATCTAGATAACCCCACACTGTCACCTTGAGCACTAGATGGTTCCAACAAACACCACAATTTCATAAAGACATCCAACTCCAAATATAACTCATCACAAGTATTTGTAATCTCTAGCCTAAGTGCCACCATGGTGTGCACGCTATCACTTTCACACACATGGGGAGAGCAGAGATCTATTAAAGCACTTGAGTAGCAAGGTAGATCTATAGATTACAAGCTCATGATCACAATATGATCATTCATAGAGAGAGAAATGACCACATAGCTACCGGTAGAACCCTTAGCCTCGAGGAAGAACTACTCCCTCATCATCATGGGAATCAGCAATGGTGATGGAGATGGCAGTGGAGATCGATGGAGATGGCTCCGGGGGCACTTCCCCGTCCCGGCAGGGTGCCGGAACAGAGACTTTCTGTCCCCCGAATCTCCCCTTTGGTGGCGGCGGCGCTGCGGAACTTTTCATGGCTGGAGGCTGGACAATTTAGGGTTTTCGCATCGAGAAGCATCTTATAGGTGAAGAGGCAAGGTCGATGGGCGGCCAGGTGACCCACACCACCTGGTGGCGCGGCCAGGGCTAGCCCGCGCCACCACATCGTGTGGCCGCCCTGTAGCCCCTCTCCGTCTCGTCTTCTGGCTCCGTGAGTCTTCCGGTAAAATATCGACTTTGGCTTTTGTCCCGTCCAATTCCGAAAATATTCATTTTTCTAGCTTTTCTAGAACCACAAATAGAAAAAACAGGCAATTGGCGTTGTGGCATCTTGTTAATAGGTTAGTTCTAGAAAATGCATAAAAGTATCTCCAAATGTAGACAAAAATAAGAAAGTAGATACTAAACATGCATGAAACATCAAAAATTATAGATACGTTAGCAACGTATCAACATCCCCAAGCTTAACTCCTGCCCGTCCTCGAGTAGGTAAGTGATAAAAAGAAAGAATAATTTTTGAGGTGACATGTACCATCATAAACTTGATCAAAGTATTTGTAAAACATTAAAAGCTGGGATCAAAGTACTTCAACCATAACATGAAAGACAAAGTTCTAACAATAAGACAAAGCAACTATGTTGCAACATGAAAAGGCACAAACAAAAGATTCATGAATAACAATGCTTTGCAAGACGTTTGTTTGTTTCACATAAAGAAAACATAGCATAGTGGCATTCAGCTTGTCCCTCATAGAGTAGCAAACATAAATGCATAGGACACCTTCAAAGTTCATAAGAGTGACTAGATACAAGTAGTTTAAAACAAGCAATATCGAAGTTATGCATCAATCAACAAGTCTTGGGACAATGCACATAGAAATAAGAATCGCCACTATTGTGGGGCCCCCGGATTAATCCTCCGAGAATCCCTGTTATGCACACAACCACGATCCCATGATCCGTTAGTCGTGGCACATAACCGACAAGTATCAAAGTAAACATCCAAAACATAACGAATACATGTCATACCTTATTTGCCACTATGGCTACATCGATAAACATCAGCGGAACTTCATTAAGCGTAGAGCCCGAGCCATGCCTTAACCTACAGGCAACTGACTAGGAGAACGTCCTAGCTCGCATAGTCGCCAACATCATCTTCTTCTTGATATCTGACCAAGTTAATAGCCAGGGACAATGGCAGTGAGTACTTTGAATGTACTCGCAAACCACCTTAAGATAACAATAATAATGAAGGGATATGCATTATGGCTGTGGTAGTACGAGGGCTCCAAGAGGGGTTCTTTTCTCAAATAGTTTCTCTTGTAGATATAGCATCTACATATATTTGTTGAAAAGTTTTGTAAACATTTTGGAAACCTTTTTTTAAAGTTTTGGGAAAACATCAGGACTGGGTCACCCATTTGTTCCCGTCTTCAGGTCGTCCAACGACCAAACTCCTTTCTCCTCCTTTAGACCATCCAATGGTCAAAACCTTTCTCCTTTACGACCATCCCATGGTCAAAACATTTCCAAAGCCATTTCCTTTCCGAAATCCTTTTTGAAAACAAAACCAGAACCGCTCTACAGCAACCTTCCCAACCGTCCATGACCGCGGACACGGCTATTCAAATAGATTTACACTCTGCAGAGGTTGTACACTTTACCCACACCATCCATGTACACTACCCTGATCTTCACCGATCGTGGGTCGAGTAACCGATCAAGACTCTTCGGATGCCCACTCCAATATAAGTGCCTACCTTATGAGTGTTAATCCCCTCAAAACCGGGACGTCGGGTACCGAGGACCAATCGGAGCGCTTTTTCCACTTCTCGAGTGTGCACTTTCAATGAGGGGCCCATAGTAACGCGTGGAGGCTAGTAGACCCTTCGTTCCTTCTCCAGGTCGATGTCCTACATGGACCTTTATCGGAGAAGGCCCACCCTCCAGGGATCCCCGATCCCCTGTAGTAGTTACGAGATAGCTTATACCAGAATAAACAAACATGAAATCCAGCCCTGTCCCATTCCAGAGTAATGTGGTGGCACATGGTTAATTGTTCTAGCAAAACTGAAAGAACTGGGTGCTTTTTCTTAAACATTTTTCCTCCATCTTTCCTTCAGCATTTTGTAAAACAAAACCTTTTTCTTTTTCAACATCTCTTGGGAGGTCCCACCTCACCAAGGTTTTATCATAAATCATTTGGTAAATCTTTTTCCGGGGTCTTCCCATCCTCTAGCATTGCTTTGGCTAAATCAGGGTCTCCAAAAGGGGTATGGGTATTACACCATCTATTCCACTACGGACAGGTAGGTATCATCAAGGGGGTTGTACTTAGTAGTACCAAAGTGTAATAGTTCGGAGGAGCCAAACCACTACCATATATACATTAACATATACTAAAACAATGCAGTTTCATAAATAGTAGATAAAACATGCATAAGTAAAACAGTAGGATGATACATTGCAAATGTATCTATAATTTTTGATGTTCCATGCTTGGTTTTATCCACTTTCTTGTGTTTTGTTCCAACTTTGATTTCTTGGACTAACCTATTAACAAGAGCCACACTGCCAGCTGCCTGTTTTCTGCTGTTTTTGGTTCCAGGAAAGTCAGAAAATGAATATTCTCGGAATTGGACGGGACAAAAGCCAAAGTGCCTATTTTGCCAGATGTCATCAAGTGCCAGAATACGAGACGGAGAGGGGCCAGGAGGCCACCACACCACCTGGCCGCGCGGCCAGGCCTGGCCCGTGCCAGGGGGTGGTGTGGCCGCTCTCGGCACCCACTCGGCCTCTCCTTTCGCCTATATATTGCCCTTAGGACGAAAACCCTAAGTGCCCGATCAAAAATACACGAAAGAGTCTGTAGCCGCCGTCATCTCCATCCCTAGATCGGGAGGGATCTGAAGCTCTTCCTGGCACCCTGCTGGAGAGGGGAATTCACCCTGGAGGCCTTCTTCATCACCATGCAAGCCTCCGGTGTGATGCGTGAGTAGTTCATCCTTGGACTACGGATCCATGTAGTAGCTAGATGGCTGGTTCTCCTCCTTTGTGCTTTCATGTCTAGATCTTGTGAGCTCCGTTCATGATCAAGATCATCTATTTGTAATTATGCATGTTGTGTTTGCATGGATCGGATGGATATTGAGATGCTATTTCAGATTGATTATTGATTCTATCATGTCATTGTTATTTGTGATCTTGCATGCTTTTCATTGTTAGTAGCTATCTTGGCCAAGTAGATGCTAACAACTCCAAGAGTTAGTATTTATGCTTGATAGTGGGTTCATGCCTCTAGTAATCTGGGGAAGTGACAGAAATCTCTAAGGTACTAGATGTGCTGTTGCTACTAGGGAGAAAACAACAATCCTTTGTTCATAGAACAATCGTATTGTTTACTTTACCTGCAGTTCGTAAAGCAATAATCTGTTGCTTGCAACTTAATCCTAGAGGGGGTTCGGATGATAACCTGAAGGTGGATTATTAGTCATAGATGCAGTTGGATGGCGGTCTATGTATAATGTTGTATTGCCCAATCAAGTCTCAAAGGAGTCAAGATGATTAGTATATGCATGTATTACTTTCTCGGTGTTTGTCAATTGCCCCGCTGTAATTTGTTCACCCAGCATGTTATCTATCTTAAGGAGAGCCACCTCTAGTGAACTATGGATCCCGGTCCTTTTCTTTACATAAAATCTACAACTATTTACTTCTTTGTGTTTACTTTCTGCAAACTATTACTTCTTTACATTCGATACATTTAATCCTTTGTTTACCGCAAAACACGGTGAGATTGACAACCTCATCGCAAGTTGGGGACAAGGTTCTGTGGTTGTGTTGTGCAGGTCTCCACGTTGCTACTAGCACCGATAGTGCGCCCTGCCAAAGATCAGCTAGTAACACCTTTGGGGTGTTTCCTTGCTCCTACTGGTTCGATTAAACCTTGGTTTCATAACTGAGGGAAACTTGCTGCTGTGCTCATCATACCTTCCTCTTCCCAACGAGCTCTACATCAACACCGCCATCAAGCATTTTTCTGGGCGCCGTGCATTGAGCCATCATAGGACAAGGCTTATGAGCAACAAGGTGGCTTGCCTGGTAATCAGCAATATGGCAATATGTCCCTAGACTTCTTAGAATATCCAATAATACCAATAATAATTACCACTTATCCTGCTCGCCGATTTCATCGCAACTATCATCATCCAGACATCACATGCAAAAAAAACAAGGCCACAATCAACATAAAGCAAGGCAAGCATCAAGGCATACAGCAAGCAATGCACCATACAAGTTTACAAATCAGTAGTTCTTAGGAAGAATGGATTTAATAAGATTGGCCTTGTTTTGGAGATATGGGGGAAATTCCTTTAGGATGTTATGACCGAGGAAATTACCTAAGAGGGGTTTTGGACCAAGGACCTATTCTATATAATACCATGGTGTAAAAATGGTACCCACAGATAGGTGTTGATAAAATGAAACCAACAAATTCCTTTAATTTCTTATTAATTTTCAAGTGAAATAAACTCTAGTTTTAGCGGATAATTCACCAGAAAGGTTCTGGAGCTCCAAAAATTATTTCTTTGGATGGTTCAGTAGGGATTGATGTACTTGTTCACTGTGAGTTGGAAACAAGTCAAAATAATTACAAGAATGCCCTCAGAAAATTCCCAAAGGCAGTTTTGTAGCTGTTTTGTCTTTTTCACCGGATTAAATCTACAGTAGCTTTTGATTTGATTCCAAGGGCACATGGTAGGATTTTAGAATACCCTTCTATAGGAATTGGATTCAATCTTTTTGGAGTTGTCAAACTCTTGGAGTTATTTATCTAGTGATAATACCACTTATAGAAGTATTTAATTCACTATAATTCATCCAGAGCTCAATAAATTCTGAGTTGCTAGGGTTTGATAGATTCTGAAACTAGGGTGTACTGGGAGGTGAAATCAGGTCATTACCTCATTTGGTTTGACATAGAGAAAATCCTAAAGTCAGATAGTACTAGTTTTTGTTATTTTTACTATAGACAGACTATTGTTCACCTTGGCATGAGGCTTATGCTAATTGATGGTTATAGAAATTACCTTCCAGGAGAACTTGGATTCATCCCAAAGGGATATATAAAACTCTTTGGGGAAAATTATTTAGTGTAAATTATACTCCTTGGAAGATTAAATGCCAGAAAATAATAAAAAATATTTTTGGCAAGGGACTGGTTCTGCATGTGAGACAATTCATATGGGAACATGGTAAAATTTATATCTGGTCAATTCACCCCATTTTCCAATTTGTTCTAGATTTAAACCAACTAGCAAAACTGGAGATTTCGAATATAATAAAAAGGAAAAGAAGGAGTTGGGCTAGCTCTGAGCCGAGATGGGCCTTACCGCGCGGATTCGGCCCACACAGAACGGAGACATGGGTGGGAGGATGGTTTTGAACTACCCGGGGCGGGGCCCACGGGTCAGCGGCACTGGGTGCTGAAGGGGTATCCGGCGAGCTCAGCTGTTGGATCTTATGGGAGATCGACGGTTGTCCGGCGTCGTCCTCCTAGCGATAGAGTGGCCGGAGCAAGAACCCTAACGACGGCGGCGGCTGCGCGAGAAGCTCACCTGCTACCCGAGAGGCGTCGGGGATGCGACGGAGCAAAGCGGTAGTCGACGACAACCTCAACGATGGGTGGAAACGGGGGTTTCCATGCCGGGAGTGCTCTCGCACGAGGACAACTGCATGCACTGCTCGGGAGCTCACCGGGGTAGGTCTGGGAGGCCTGCGAGTCGGTGCAGATGGCTCTGGGTGGTTGCGGAGATCGCGGCGAAGTGGACGGTGGGCGGCGTAGGTGTCCTTGGTGGCTGAAAGGGGCTCGCACGGAGATGACCGAGGGGAAACCTTGTCGGAGCTTGTCGTCGTCCTTGGTGGAGCCCTTCTTGGGAGGGAAACTGAGAGGGTTAGAAGCAGAAGGGACAGGGGACCTCAACACAGCGACATGTAGAGGAATCAAGGCAGAGGAGGGAGCACACGGGCCAATTCTTGGAAATGGCCGAGAGGGGGAGCTCTCCTTCTCTAGCGACATGCAGCGGCAGGGGCTCGGTGAGGGCTCTGTAGGGAGAGAGTGGAGGTGGGTAGGAAGAAAATGAGGGCTGAAGAAGAGGCAGGGGGAGCCTCTGGCTATATATTTCGAGGAGGGGTGGTTCACTATGGACCATGTCCACCATTGGACAAGAGAGGGGGAATTGGCCATCCATTGGGCGTGTAGGGTGGTGGAGAGGGCACTGTGGTCGTGCATGAGACAGAGAGGGCCAGCTGGTGGTTTCTGCAAGAGGAGTAAAGAGGTTTGCAAGCCAAGACACGCACATGAGGTTAAGCCCTAGTGTCCAAGCACTTGAGGACAAGTTGCTACAGTAATTGCTACAGTGATCACGACGAGAGATGAGTGCTGGGTGCTATACAAGCTTGCTAGAGAAGATTTGATGGGGTTTAATGGGGTATTTGTACAAGGTTTTGATGGTTGTGCTATTTTGATCACAAGAATGCTTGTGAAGGAGTTCCTTTATTTATGTTGGAAAGAGTGGGAGATATTGTACTGGTAGATGGGTGAGGTTAATATACCTCTCTAGGGATTATTTGAGATTTTTCTAAAGATGTAATGTCCACTTAAATCCATTTACTCAAAAACTGCAGAAGTAGTTTCTAGAAGATCATTTGATAAATTTACATTGGAAAAGGTTGGTTTTTAGTTTGAGATGGTCCCAAATGTGAACACACACTTTGGGGAATTTTCCCAAGATTTATTGAAGGATACAAGTATTTAAAACCATGATTATTCCATTTCTGCCATTTAAGAAAATAGGCAAAAAGAAATAATAAAGCTCTGGAAAAATATTTATTTTTGAAGTTGGAAGTTAGGGTATCATATATGGGTCTCAATTGAGCCAAAATTTGAGGAATTGTTTTGGCAAAAACCAAACTTTCCTTTGGGAAAGGAATTTTGGAGATTTTGCCTATTAAGGGGATTAAATAGTTTTGTTCCATAATAAATATGGGTAATTATTGATAAATCTTGATGATCAAGGTAGATGATGTATACAAGGTGTAACAAGCATTTTCAACCTTGGGATTTGGGAATCCAAGTTGATTTTTGGTGAAAACTAGAGATTTCAGGACCTTGGTTAAGATTGTTTTCATGCCACCAAAACTTTGTTGGATCTTGGAGCTCAGGGCTCCCCTTGGGGCATGGGATATATGGATGGATATACCAAGTGATGCATATTGCAATGGTGTAGGGGTTTGAGCTTGATCCTGCTTGAGCTCACCAAGACAAGCTTTCAAACTTTGAATAAAATAATCCTGCCAAAGCAGATTATCAACTAGCCTTCAAAACCTTGTGGGTTTAAACATGTCAAGGATCCAACTAGAACAAGTGAAGTATTTAATGATAGACCTATATTATTAGAACACAACCATGCAAAGAGTTGGTCCAAATAAGGTTGGATGGTGGTGTGAGCTTCTACCAAAGTAGGCATGCTGACTAGATTTGTAGGAAAAGTTATTTTATTGCCTGCAAAACCTTCAAGAACAAGTGGGTAGGAGGATGATCTAACCAAGGTCAAGAGTGGTCCTTGGTAATCCTTAGGATGTTTAAGAAGATGGTTCAGATGCATTTCCAAAAATGCACAAGGGATGAGAAAGGGAGGCATTCAAAAAGGTGATGTTGGAAATAGTTTTCTAGACAGCCAAATTTGGCAGATTTAGGGTTTTTGACTAGAGCATGAGGGTGGATGTTTTTGAGGGGTTGCAAGGTACCCAAGCATCATCAAGTGGATGATGTTGAAGTGTAGATTGAGGAGAAAGGATCCATGCTTGATATTGGTCTTCATTGACTAGGGAGCTTTTAGAAGGGATATCTTCAGAATTGATCTGGTTAAGGGTTTTAGATGATCACCTAGTATCTAGATATCAGATCCAACTTTGTATTCTTGCTTAGGGTGTGGTGATTTGGAAACATCTTGATCCTAGTGATGAGCTCCTAGAGTATCTCATACTATCTCCTAAGCAGACAAATCAAGCAGCAGATCAAGGCAACTCATCTTACAAACAAATCAACTACTACTAGGGTTACCATCAAGCTTAGCTTGAGGTAAGGATGGGTATTTTGAATAGGTTGGAGTTGAACAAGGTAAGGTCCTTGGTATCCCTACCAAGAGTAGAATTCAAAAGCTTACTAGAAGATCTTGGGGATCCTAGAGGTAAGAGTAGTTGAGGGTTCTGTCTTGAAAACATAAGGAGATTATATTATATATCTCTCCATAGTTTAGGGAAATAGAAGCTACTAAAATAGTTGGTTTGCAAAGGCTTCTTGGCTCAGGTTTTGAAAAGCCAGAACATTCGAGAATATAGAAATTAAGCCAAGACTGTTTTGAGAAGTAGTTGTTGTCAACTGGTGTTAAGGTATGGAGTATCATCTAATACACATTCATATGCATAAGCATATCCAAACAGCAAGCAAGCGCTGCAGCATTAAGCAAGAAAAAGTTTTTTGTTCCCCCTGATTTTTGCATTCTAGACAACTAATCTGGGTTGCTGAAATTGGGATGTTACAACTAAGCTCTCAAAGTAGGTGCATAAAGATGGAAGCTGGAGACTCAACATAAAAGTAAAAGAAAGGCCTTCATAGAAGGAATTAGAGATTCAAGTTTTATAAAGAGCTTCCAAAAATTATGGTACTTATAGCTTTCATCTCTCATTGCCCCTATCATAAGCATCTTGAAGGTGATTAAGGTTAAAGTGACACAACTAAGATGTTATAAACCGAAATCTCATGCCCCTTACTTACGAAGACCGAACCTCATGCTACTCCACTTTAGTCACGAGTAAGCTCTTTTCATTGTAAGTACATGTGTAACACATACAAACTCCATAATCTTACAAGTTCCACTTTTATTTCACACCGCTGGGATCCATCAGCAAAAGAACATGATATCAACGCGGTACAAAGTACAAGTGCAATGTTGAAAGCGTTCCCCATGATACATGGTTCTGCTAATTTCCGCTTATAAACCGCAAGCATATACGCAACAAAGAAGGACCTAATGGTTCAAGTTTATTAAATGCAAGAAAAGTAAAGTGTGCCATCAAGTTCGTGAGAGCTTTAATCACTAGTTTTCTCATAACAAGTTTAATTTGGAAGGTAAACAAAAATATGAATATACTTGGAATAGCATAAGCTAGTAGGTAGGTATGGTAGACTCTTTGGAATAACTTGGTTTAAGGAGTTGGATGCATGAGTAGAATTCATACTTGATTATGGAGGCTAGCAGAAGACTGGGAGCGACAAACTAAGAGAGCAATAATGGCCATAATCATGCCGAGTGACAAAATATCATTGATCAAAGCATAAAGTGATATTACAAGTTGAAAACTAAAGGATCATAAAGGCTATGGTGACTTGAGATAGTCATAACATGGTGTGAGAATTTGCCAAGTCAACCCAAATAAAGCATCAAAGGAGAATACCACAATACTATGCTTTAATATGCTAAAACAACGCATGATCCTTCCAAGGAACATTAAGCAATCTCAATTTTTTATAACATGTAATGCTATAGAAAACAATAATAAGCATAAAGTCAAAACAATATCAAGCATGGCATGACAAAGCATAGGCCACAGTAAAAAACAGGCTCTCTTTACCACTTAAGCATGAACTTTCCTTCCCTTTTCCCATCCAAACCAAACTATTTGAAGACCAATGCATGAAAGAAAGGGTCCAACCAATTTATTCAGCAAACTAAGAAAACAAAGCAAACAAAAAACCAAAACAAAAACGAAAAAGAAGACAGTCCAAAACAACACAACTGTGCATGAAACAATAAAAATGAAGTGTTTGGGAGAAACCTGAGATTTTTATTGATGAAGAAGGGGATGCCTTGGGCATTCCCAAGCTTTGACGCTTGTACTTCTTGGATATTTCTTGGGGTGACATGCGTGGCATCCCCAAGCTTGAGTTTTAGTCCATTCTTTATCTCATTACTCGTTCCTTCCATACACCTAAATTTTTTCCTTCATACAAAACTTCACACAATCTTTATTGGCAACATTAGTGCACTCAAGATAATAAGTCTTTAGGTTCAGTTTCAACACCAATAAAACTTCTAAAACACAAGCTACTATAGCACTTCCCTCAAAAAGCTCAATTCCCCAAAAGAACTCAAAAAGGAACCAACAAGAAGCAAATGCAAATAATGGCAGAAATCTGTCAAAACAGACCAGCAGGTAAAAACGATTTTTTTCAAAGTCCTTATGTTGCTCAAATCAAAAAGTGTTGAACTAACGAAAGTTAGATAACAACCTAGGTCAGAAGCACAAAAATTCACGCCTCCAAAGGACCTACAGATATTTTACACGAATGTTTATGGTGAAGCACAAAAATCTGTTTCGGGACAGCAACTTTCTCAAATCTTACTTCCCTCTCATTAGAGGTTATTCTTGGCAAAAAAAACCACAAAAAATGATAAGGAGAGGTTATTACATAGGTAATAACTTACAAGACTCAACTAAATCTTTTGGGTTATCTCCCAATAAGTACTTTTCTTTAACGCCTTTAAGTTAGGCATGATAATTTCAATGATGCTCACATAAGAAATATGAATTTAGAGTAAAAGAGAGCATCAAGAAGCAAATATAAAACACATTTGAGTCTAACCTACTTCCTATGCATAGGAATATTTTAAAGAAACAAGTCATGAAAGCACAAAGCAACAAGCATAGGAAAGCAAAACAAGTGCAACTTCAAGAATTTCAACATAAAGAGGGGAAACTTAATATTGTTGAGATAGATAAAACCATGTTTCCCTCTCTCATAATAACTTTCATTTGCATCACGAATAAAACTAACAATATAACTATCACATAAAGCATTCTTGTCATGAGCCACATGCTTCAAATAATTAATACTCTCCACATAAACATAGTCATTCTAATTAATTGTAGTAGGAGCAAATTCGACAAAATAGCTATCATTATTATTCTCATCACCATAATCATCAAATATAGGAAGCATATTGCAATCATTAATTTTCTCCTCAATAGTAGATGGATTGAGAATACCATATTCATCATTGTAATCATCATATATTGGAGGTTTGGTATCATCATAAGCAATAGAATAGCTATCTTCCAATGCTGGGAGACTAAAAAGATCATTTTCATAAAAACTAGCTTCCCCAAGCTTGGACTTTTCCATAGCATTAGCAATAATGGTGTTCAAAGAATTCATACTAATAACATTTCTATTAGCATGCAAATAAAGTTCCATAGGTTTTTTGATTTTCTCTTCAAGCACTTCATGTCCTAACTCAAGATAAATATTATAAAGCTCTCTGATTTTTTTTATTGTTTTCCATTAAGCCTAACTAGTGAAAACAAGAAACAAAAAGACAAAATTGCAAAATCTAAAGGAAATAACTTCGAGCACTCACACCGGAGGATGTGAGTACCTTTTACCTTACCTCCCCGGCAACGGCGCCAGAAAATAGCTTGATGTCTACGCACTTCTATTCTTGTGGACAATTGTTGGGCCTCCAAGTCCAGAGGTTTGTAGAACAGTAGCAAGTTTTCCCTTAAGTGGATCACCCAAGGTTTATCGAACTCAGGGAGGAAATGCTCAAAGGTATCCCCTCTCAAGCAATCCTGCAATCAAGATAGAAGAAGTCTCTTGTGTCCCCAACACATCCAATACACTTGTCAGGTGTATAGGTGCACTAGTTCGGTGAAGA
This sequence comes from Avena eriantha, assembly GCA_910589775.1. NCBI lineage: Eukaryota > Viridiplantae > Streptophyta > Magnoliopsida > Poales > Poaceae > Avena > Avena eriantha. Next base: position 249,374,864 of record OU342743.1, on the reverse strand, counting down.
GATAGTGAAATACAAGTGGTATGGATAATTATAAGTGATAACTATGCCAGAAAATAGCTTGCTGGCGTGTGGTTGATGTGGGAAAAGACTAAAGGCAAACTGAAATAAAGATGGAAGCAAGCAAACATGTAACAGATCTAATTGCAAACGGTGTTTCAATGCTTAGAAACAAGGCCTAGGGATCATACTTTCACTAGTGAACACTCTCATATAAATATATTATCTTCATGATACTATGCTGTACTACTCTCCGGTTGGACACTCTAATCGATGGTAGGGCTATAACAACACACCTCAAAGTAAGCCTTTCCCATCTAGATAGCCCCACACTGTCACCTTGAGCACTAGATGGTTCCAACAAACACCACAATTTCATAAAGACATTCAACTCCAAATATAACCCATAACAAGTATTTTTAATCTCTAGCCTAAGTGCCACCATGGTGTGCATGCTGTCACTTTCACACACATGTGGAGAGCAGATATCGAATAAAGCACTTGAGTAGCAAGGTAGATCTATAGATTACAAGCTCATGATCACAATATGATCATGCATAGAGAGAGAGAGATGACCACATAGCTACCGGTAGAACCCTTAGCCTCGAGGAAGAACTACTCCCTCATCATCATGGGAATCAGCAACGGTGATGGAGATAGCGGTGGAGATCGATGGAGATGGTTCCGGGGGCACTTCCCCATCTCGGCAGGGTGCCAGAACAGAGACTTTTTGTCCCCGAATCTCCCCTTCGGTGGCGGCAGTGCTGCGGAACTTTTCGTGGCTGGAGGCTGGACGATTTAGGGTTTTCGCATCGGGAGGCATCTTATAGGTGAAGATGCGAGGTCGGTGGGCGGACAGGGGGCCCACATCACCTGGTGGTGCGGCCAGGGCTAGCCCGCGCCACCACATGGTGTGGCCGCCCTGTGGCCCCTCTCCGTCTCGTCTTCTGGCTCCGTGAGTCTTCCGGTAAAATATCGACTTTGGCTTTTCACCCATCCAATTCCGAGAATATTCATTTTCTAACTTTTCTAGAACCAAAAACAGAAGAAAACAGGCAACTGGCACTGTGGAATCTTGTTAATAGGTTAGTTCCAGAAAATGCATAAAAGTATCTCCAAATGTAGACAAAACATAAGAAAGTAGATACTAAACAAGCATGGAACATCAAATATTATAGATACGTTACGAACGTAGCACCACCCAAACCATCTTGAAATATATCCTTTACTGAAAAGATGATTGCGTATTATAAGACTTGATATGACACATTTTTATGTCAATCAGTCAAACTCCCACTAGTACTTTCCATGCTCGAATCCTGTGCTGCCCAAGTTCCTCGTTATGTTCGCTATGTATAATAAGGCGCAATACTGGTCACTTTTCTCCATTTCCAACTTCATTCTTTCGGATTCGGCGTAGGTACATCCAGGTGAGGTGGACCATCGACCTTCAGTACAATATATTTTTACTACTCAGCCTATGAAAACGAATTTTTCAACCCCAATTTGGACAAAAAACTTACCATATTCTTGTTTCAAAAGAAAAACCCTTAATTAACCTTTCGTGGTGAGCAGAGTATGTATTTTTTAGGGTACCAACTACATTTTTTATGGAGGATGGGATACGAACTACATTGAATTTTTACTAAGGACCTAGCGAAAAGATTGCACATTCGACCCAACACTAGCCCAAAACCTTGCAAATTTAGCATGTCGGGTCAGGTGGACTGCCGACCCGCGACATATTGAGTACATTGAATTTTCATTGAGGAGGTTATTAGAAAATAGTACTACATTCTACCCAACTGTGGCCCAAAACCTCACTAATTTATCCTTCCAGGTTCAGGTTGGCTGTGGGCCGCCAACCCTCAACACATTATTACTTGGTTTTTTAAGCTTGAACCACAGTGAAGAAGTTTCAGAAAGCAGCCCACGATAAGAACCCCATCAGTTCACAAGATTGGACCCAAGTTATTTTTTATCACCCAAAATCGTCTTAATTTTGTATTTCCATGCCATTCTGATAAAGTATAGGACAAGCTTCTCCTACCAATGTGGTATTTGTACAGAGCATTTAGCATTTTTTATGGCAAGTCGTCAAGATCACTACCTTTACATTTTAAGTGATTTCAACATTTCTAAACGTAATCTTTTCCAGTAGTGGCATAGATGGTTCTGGCGTAGTGGAAGCACACGCGGTTTCCATTTGTTGAAGTCTTGAGTTTGATTCCTAGTTTTTTCAATATAAATATATAATATATAGTATAATCTCTGTCGTTCTTTTACATTTTTTCCGGCATACACATGTTTCTTACACAGAGAAGGCTGACATCTGGGACCCAGCAACATTGCGAAGGTCAAAACATTGGAGTCCATCATACACACTTTGCATTTGTAGAGACGCTGACATGTTGGAGCCAGTAGAGACCTTATATAGATGTTGCGTCAAGGAATCAATGTTTCATTTATAGAAAGACTGATATGTGGGACCCAGCAGCGCGACCTTATAGAGATACTGCATCGAGCAACGTTGCCAGTTCGAAACAGGGAGGCGCGACCGAGAAAAAAGTTCAGCATGCACATGTTTCTTGTAATGAAAGGCTGAAATGGGGGACCCAGCAACGTGAACAAACGGTAGATTCGTCGAGCAACGCTATCTAGTTTGGAATAGGGTAGCATTAGAGAAGAAAAAATTCCGTCATACACACGATTCTTCAATTGTGAGGCTAACATAAGGGACCCACCAGCCTGAATAAACGGTTGATACAGCGAGCAACGCTATCAAGTTCGGAAAACGAAGGCGCGGCAGAGGGTAAAAAATTCCATCATACACATGTTTCTTCTAATGAGAGGATGACATGTGGGGCCAGCATCGTGATTAAACGGTAGATGCATCGAACATCGCTATCAAGTTCAGAACAGGGTAGCGTGAGCCAAGGAAAAAAATCCATCATACACACGTTTCTTCTAATGAGAGGATGACATGTAGGGCTCAGGAGGTTGGTTAAACGGTATATGCGTCGAGTATCACTATCGACTCAAACGGGGTAGCACCAACGAAGGAAAAAATTCAATCATACACACGTTTCTTCCAATGAGAGGATGACATGTGGGTTCCAGGAGGTTGATTAGACGGTAGATGCATCGAGCAACGCTATCAACTTCAGAACAGGGTAGCGCGAGTGAAGGAAAAATTCCATTATACACACGACCCTTCTAATGAGAGGTTGACATGTGGGACCTAGCAGCCTGAATAAACGCAGATGCCTCGCGCTACGTTATCGAGTTCAAATTAGGGAGGCGCGACCGAAAAGTATGGTCCGCTAGAGACACTGACGTCCAAAACCCACACGCCTCAAAGACTTCGATGAGTCAACATTGCGCGAGGAAACAAAAATCATGCTTCTGCCACGCGCTGCCAAGCTTCCTCCATGTTTTTAGCAGATCCGCCGTAGTAGAGGGCCACGCAACCGGAAAAAAAAGTTTTCCATCGGCCACGGTCGAGCCGAGAATTTCGTCGCGGAAGACGCGCCTTCTACGACGACCGTCGGACCAATTCATTGCGGAAGGAAACTTTTCTTGTAGTGAATCCTTACAGCAAATCTACAACTCCAAAAATAGTGATTTCAATTTATACCAAAAAGTATTTGCAATACCTATCCATTGTCCTTTACCTTGTATCAATTGGACCTGTATAACAAATCTGGTTAAAAAGACAAGTTGACTAAAAAACTGAGTTTGGGGTTTTCCCAAGGGCATCGTGGTAATTATTTTGAGATGAATCCAACTCTCAAACATCTTAAACACCAAAGTCTACCAAAAACTGTGAGGACAAATTATTTGAGATCCATATCTTTTTTGGTGATTTATTCACCTAAACTAGAGGTTATTTCACTAGAAAAATCGTACCTAATATAAAAATTGATAAAATCATGAAACCACTTTTGTTAGCCTTGTTACTTGTCGTGGTGGTGTCACGGCAGATGCCATGTATAGGCTAAAGGTGGGGCCAATATGCACTAGAGGAATCCAGGGAGGGATAGTGTGGTGATTCCACACACTAATGCTTTGTATTCTCATGGTTCACTAGGTTTAAAAATTCTCCTTGAGCTGTATTGGGGAGAGGAGTAAGATGGAGCTCTCTTACTCTCACCACTACCAACTGCCCATGTGTAGAACTACAACAACTTGCGATTCCCCTCTACTGAGGTCCTGGCGCTCCTTATAAAGGGGAGGCCAGGTTACTTGCTAGGGCATACGTGGAGGCATATTTTGTGGAATATGCCTCTCCCAAAATAGTAAACTGACCGGGTCACCTTTTGCCATCGTAAGCCATACAGAGGCTAGTAAGCGTCTACAGCGCCAGCGTCATCCGACACGGGTAGCGTCACCCTTGTCGGCCACGCCTCGGTGGTCCTTCCCTCTGTACGCTTCGCTCACGCTCCAGCATACAGTGACCACCTTTTGACCAACGAGATATCTTCCTTCTCTTGCAAGCCTGATATAACCCGGATCATGCCTGGTTAATCTGGCCTCGTGGGTACCTGCATACTAGTTACAAAAAGCCGGTCGGCATACGACATACGTCGGCCGGGACACAGTCAGGTGGACATCCTCCGGTCCAGGTCATCCCGTAAGTCGGCCTGCCTTGAGGTGACTCGGCCAGCATACGCTTTGACCTTGCCGTACCTCGGCTAACTCGGCCTCTATACCCCGGCGTGACCCTACCCGGGGGTATCCCCCCAACATTAGGCTCCGAAGCTGGTGCGGTCTTAGCAACTTTAGCTGCTAAGGCCACGGTAGGTTCAATTCACTGAGCTTTTTGCCCCCCTTTCCGAGTTAGTTTGTAGCTCGGATTTTGTCACTAGATTTCCCTTGGCACATTCCGAGTTATCATTCGCTGGCCGGGTCACCCTTCTGTTTTCCGGGTTATCCTTCCTTCTCTCTTACACTTCCCCACGTCCTACGTGGAGGGTAATCATTATCTTGCCTCATTTTAAGGGCATGCACCAGTTACTGTATTTATTGTCAATGTTTACTACAGCGCACGTCGCGTCGCGACTGCCTCCTTGTTAACTGTATCACCATGTTGCGTCATGGGATCTCCTGCGCCCTATGGCCCTTCCTGTGGCTTGCCTTTTATTGGCTGACCCAGCAGATACACGGCCACACCGTGTGGCCTCGATGCAGAGCGCGATCTCACTACCCACCGCTGGGGCGTGGTTAAATAGGGGAGGAGGCGTGTCCCTTGGTGGTTTTCCCACTTCGCGCGCCCCTCTGCCAATTTGCCTCTTCTTCCTCCTTGCGACAGCGCCGCCGCCGTCGCATCTGCTCTGCAGCGCCGCCGCTGCACCGTGCTTCTTTGCATTAGCCTCGCTGCCACTCCCACGCTACCTCAACGTCACGGGTCAACGCCAATCCAAGCCTCTACCCCCACCTCCGATCGGGCCGGTGAGGATAGTGATCTGGAGATGACCGAGGAGGAGCTCGCCGTTGCTGAAGAAGAGATGGAGGAGGGGGTGAAACCATGGAGCGCGGTGCCTGGGCCGGTTCTTGGGTGTGCCAGGATGACCTGGATTGGCTCTACCGCACCCGCCGCATCCTTGAGAGTGTGATTGCTCGCCTTGCCTCCGGGGAGCTCGCTCCCTCACCCAATCCGGGTGAGTTCGTGGTCTTCCTATCCCACTTCCAGCGTGGCTTCGGCCTGCCAGTGAGTGATTTCTTCCATGATTTCATCAACATCTACGAACTCCAACCTCACCATCTTCCGGCGAATGCCATTACATCCCTTTCTTCCTTCGCCTCCACTGTAGAAGGATATGTCAGCCTGTGGCCCACCAAAGAGCTCTGGATCTGGTTCTTCGGTCTGTGAAGGAACGTGATTCCGAATAAGCTATGTGCCCCGGAGGATAAAGATCTGACTCAATTTGGTGCCACCTCCATCTCTCCCCGGAAACAATCTGTCTTCCCCCGAGTCATGAGGCTTGACTCTTGCAAGGGCTGGGCCCGGACCTTCTACTATGTGAGGAATGGCACGGATGAGGATCTGATCCGGTTGCGCCCCTTTGCTCTAGGTCCTCCTAATCCGGATTTGTGGGACCGGGTTTCCAAGAAACCAATTGTCTTGGATAATCAAGTCAATAAGCGGTTCCAGGAGCTAAAGGATCTGGGGCTACGCAATGAGGACGCGATGATCACATTCGTCCGCAGCCGGATCTCCCCTCTCTAGAAGTGCACACACAAACTTTGCCACATGAGCTGGCCACTTGACCCCAACCGAACTTCTTCCTTTGAATTGAATAACACCGAGATATTCCGCCGGGTCAAGGCCCTCTTCATGACCGACAAAGACTTCTCCGCTGATTGGGAGTGGGGGTTGGAGTATTACTGCCGGGACAAGCCTCCTCCTACGGTAAATCTCGTGATTCAATCTTTTTCCGAGTTATATCCTATGCTGGAGTATGTTGTTTATTTGATCCCTTTCCATTTTCTTTTTAGTTGTTTCTTCAGCAGACCTTGAAGATGGCACCGAGCCTTCCCTCAAATGGGGGAAGGATCGACTTGTCTCAGACGAGGAGGAGCCGGATCAGGAAATGTTCCTGCCATTCCCGGATGCAACCAAGCGACCCTCTGGTAACTTCTCTTCCTTAAGGGATTGGCCTGATGATGAAGATGATTCCGACATTGAGGTGGTGGAGGTATTTGATGCGGTACCCATTTCTTATGCATTTCCGGCTTCAGCTAACCCGGCTGGGGAGATCCATGAATATCCTCCTCTCGCTACGCTGAGCCGACCCCAGCCACGTCCAAGAAACGGGTTACCACTTCCGCTGCTTCCTGCGGACCTCCCAAAACAACCAAGAGGAGAAAGAAGTCCGCTGACAAGAACTCCACCAAGCCTCCGACTAAAGCCATAGTCCGGAGAGCTCGAAATCCTATGGAGCCTTTGACTTCTGATGAGGAAGTCACTTTTCTCTTTGTCCAATTCTTTGCTTCATGCTTTTCTATCTATATGCCTTTCTTTTGTTACAACTTGTTGTTCGTCGTTTGATTCGGCAAGGCTGCGGTGGAGGTTCCCCAGAGCGGCTCCAGCATCTCCTCTTCTTTCCAGCATAGCCCATCTCCCCGTCGTGGTGATGATACACGCCTGCTGAGCCCAATTCAGGAGGATTCAGTGGCTGCTCCGGGTTCTAGCCCACCTCATCTAGAGCAGGGCAACCTTGGAGTAGGGGGAAGTGGCTCTGCCAAGGTAGCGGACGCTCCCAGCTCCTCATCGCCTCAGCCGCAACCCATCACCTCTGAGGTGCCAACAGCAGCACCAGCACCAACTCCTTCTGCCTCATCCGAGTCTTCCAAGACTCGACGAAAAGACCCAGCTAGCACCAAGGCTGCACCCAAATCCAAATCTATAGCTCAAACTTCATCCCCCCAACAACAACCCAAGGCCAAGAAAAGTTCTGGGACCACCAGGGCAGCATCCATCGAAGCTGGACAGTGCACGCTCGCGTCCATGCTGCCGAAGAAAGATGCCCCCTCCGGGTCAGCTAGCAAGCAACTCACACTGCATACCAGCCCTGCTGCTGCCCAAGTTGCAAGGATGGAGGCCCACGCCAAAGGTTTGGTGGCGCCTCACATGCTTAGTGGAGAGGGCTATCATCTAGCCTTGATTGAATATGTAAACAACTAGAACAAAGCGGAGTTCGTCAATCCTGACGACGATCTCCCAGAGAAGTTTGGGCCTGCTGAATTTAGCACACAAATGAACACAGTAGCCAAGGCAAACAACCTTGCTGGCCGGATGATGGAAGTACGCTACTTTTTCTTTTCTTTAGCATGCACAAGTGCTTAGAGATATATCCATTAGTCCCCTAGCCTCCGGGGGAGTAACTTGTTACTCGGCCGGATGCTCCTTAGAGAACTAGCATAGCTCCTTAGTAGCTTTTGATATGCACACACCTAGAGCCGGGTTAAGTTCCACTTGGCCCAGATTTTATACACTTCGAATATGCACACACCTAGAGCCAGGTTAAGTTCCACTTGGCCCGGATTTAGTACACTTCGAATATGCACACACCTAGAGCCGGGTTAAGTTCCGCTTGGCCCGGATTTTGTACACTTCGAATATGCACACACCTAGAGCCGGGTTAAGTTCCACTTGGCCCTGATTTTGTACACTTCGAATATGCACACACCTAGAGTCGGGTTAAGTTCCACTTGGCCCAGATTTTGTACACTTCGAATATGCTCACACCTAGAGTCGGGTTAAGTTCCACTTGGCCCGGATTTTGTACATTTTGAATATGCACATAACTAAGCCAACTTTGCTTTTTTCAGGTCACCACCAATCGTCGGGGTGCTGAGTTTCAGCGCCTCTTGGACACACACAAGGCGCTGCGCTCGGAACATGCTATACTTCTTACTAAGTTTGAGAAAAGGGGTAAGTTTTCTCTTTGCCTTTTTTCCCATCTCTCTTTGTCTTTTCCCGCCGAACTAATTTGTCATTCGGATTGCGCAGCCGAAGTTGAAGCCGAAAATATCATTATGAGAAAAAAGTTGGCCGAGATAAAAGGTAAATCGCTTTGATTACTCAAATTCCGTGCTCTCTCTCCTTTCTCCTTAGCACGGCAGATATTCATACCTCGGCTCTGCCGGGTCAACAAACTGTTTCAGCATCCCTTGAAGATAGTGTGCATGTGCCTAATATGATGCTGCATTTTCTCGAACAAGCAGGGTAACATCAGGCCGAGCTCAAGAAGAAGGACAATGAACTTGCCCAACTCCGAGCCAAGGATGATGAAATTGCCAAGCTCAAGGCTGAGATGAAAAAACTCAAGGAGCTCCACAAGACTGAGATGGAGAGGGCAGGCCAAGACTTCACCGAGGAGCGAGAACGTCTCAACCTTCAACTTGCAAAAGATCAAGAGCTGCTCAAGGAGGCCGACATCAAGCTTGAATTGGCAAATGTTGAACTTGAGAAACTCTGGAAGAGGCGTGCTGATTGCACCACAGAGCTGACCCGGATCCATAGTAATATCTCACGTAAGTTCCTTTCCTTCAGCCGCTATGTATTTCTCCAGGTTAAACTCTTTTACTTATTTCACTTGTTTTGTTTTCAGGAAAATTCCCAAAGGGCGAAGCCATTGCGGTTGCTGCGGTTACCAAGTTCCGCCAGCAGAGGGGTACTCCAATTGGTCCTGGTTCTAAAAACATTCCCTATGACATGGAGGATCTGCTGGTCAGTCTGTCCTCTCGCATTGAAGTTGTGAAGAAGTATGGTTTGGGTCTCCTGGATGCAGCTGTCCGGATCTTCTGTGCGCTTTAGCCTGGTGAGGATGCTCCGGAGGGATCGACTGCCGTGATTAACAAATTAATGGATTGCGAGACTCAGCTCGACCTCTGGAGGGAATCTGCTGCTCGTGCTGGAGCTGATACTGTCCTCCACTTTGTTATCACGTGGTATGAAAAGCTAGATCTGAAGCTTCTCGAGCGCTTGAGCACCAGATCAAGGTGGTCGAATGACCCGGATTGGGTAGCCCGGTGCAAGGCTTGTGCCCGCAACCTCATCCAGTTTGCCCCCATCCATCAATGGACTGAAGGACCAAGCTTCCTTGGCGCTGTTGACGACGAATACGTCAAAGATGGTTTCGATGACGAGGAAGAGGATGAAGCTTCAGATCTCGAAGAGAATGAAGATGGCGATGAGGCTGAAGCTAACCCGGACAACGAGGCCAAAGCTGTTGCTGCACCCGCTGGGGCCGAGTTACCCCCTCCTGCTGCTGCTCCTTGAGCACCAAAAAACACTTTGAAATTTATCAGATCCCTGGTATTCGGGGTGCAGATGTATTAAGCATACTGATCATGTTTCGCTACTAAGTTGTTCACCCCGGATTAACTTGGGTGTAGTCCCCGAGTTTCATTTTCTTGTTTCTCCAATTTCATGGCTCGGCTCGCGTCTACCTTGATTCGGTTTTGTGACTTACGAGTCCAAGTTTCAAAAATTGACTTAACAATATTTGGAAACTTTAGGACTAGCTCAAAATAATCCATCATAGTAAAAACAAGGTAAACATAAAGTTAGTCCGAATAACAAACGTCGGCTTGATTGCGTTCTTTTCCTTAGTCATTTTTCGTGTGCTATGCAATTCCAAACTTGTTCTCTTGCTTGCCATGAAGCCAAATCTTGTTGAACAGCAGCAAGTCGAAGAGTTGAGTTTTTGGTGCTCACACACTACTAATCCGTCTTAGGCAGAAGCAGCTTAAGCCAGCCGACATAAAAATAAATAACAAACATAGAAAATAACAAATATTACTAAGGCAGTCCCCGAGTTACTGCTCGAGCTGCCAAGATTTCATTGATAAACTCATTGCCAGCATACATACCGACGTATGAGAGACTCGGATACACACACTTCTTTGTTAAGTTTAGAACGGACGAAGTAGAGCTACATTCCATGGACGCTGAGATTCCTCGCCGGACCTGTCTGCCTTGTTCTTCTCCTATGATTGTGCATCAATGAGGTAATAAGAGTCATTGTGCAATGCTTTGCTCACGATGAATGGCCCTTCCCGTGGGGGGGATAACTTATGCATGCCAGCAGTATGTTGTACCAGCCGGAGTACCAGATCACCTTCCCGGAAGACTCGGGGGTTTACTTTTTGGCTATGATAGCATCAGAGATTTTACTGATATATGGCGGATCTAGACAATGCCAATTCCCTCGCTTCTTCCAGCAAATCAACATCATTTTGCCGGGCTTCTCGCACTTCGGCTTCTGTGTATTGGGTGACCCTAGGCGAATCATGCTCTATGTCGGCTGGTAATACAGCTTCTGCCCCATATACCAGAAAAATGGCGTATAGCCTTTCCATCGATTCGGAGTTGTTCTTAAAATCCATAGTACCACTGGTAGTTCTTCTATCTAGCACCCCGCTGATCTTTGTAGCGGCTCAATGAGTCGGGGTTTTATCCCGGATAATACTAATCTGTTGGATCTCTCCACTTGTCCGTTCAATGCGGGGTGGGCTACCGAAGCAACGTCCATCCGGATCTTCTTATCTCGGTAGAATCGTGCAAATGCTCCTTCAGCAAAATTGGTGTCGTTATCTGTTATGATACTGTGAGGATAGCCATATCACAGAATGATATCTTTGAGGAATGTCACGGCTGTAGCTCCATCACATTTTCTTATTGGTTTTACTTCAATCCATTTTGTAAATTTGTCAACCATAACCAATATATGGGTCATGTTTCCTCTTGCCGGCTTAAATGGGCCAACCATATCCAAACACCATACGGCAAATGGCCAGGTAATTGGTATGGTCTTGAGCTCCGACATTGGCATGTGTGTCTTGGTAGCATACCTCTGACAACCATTGCATTTTCTTACTAGCTCCTCTGCTTGTTCCAAGGCACTTGGCCAGTAGAACCCATGCCAGGAAGCTTTTGCTACTAAGGCTCTGGATGAGGCATGATGCCCACATTCCCCTTGATGTATATCTCGGAGGATGTTAAGCCCTTCTTCCGGGTCAACACATCATTGGAGGACATTCGTGACACTCCTCTTGTATAGCTTGGCATTGATAATCGTGTATGCCTTTGGGCGCCTCTGAACTTGCCTGGAAAGCATTTCTTCATTGTGCAAAGTTCCATCCTTCAGGAATTGGAATATGGGCAGTGCCCAAGCTGGTATAGCTTGCACCGGAAACACTTCCTCGTCAATTTCCATTTGCTCTGCTGACATAACCTCCACCGGGTCAGGCTGCGTAGTCCCCGGGTTCTGCGAAGCAGTCCCCGGGTTTCCTGAACCACTTCCCACATCAATGTCCATGGGCACAGCTTCCGACTCCGGATTGGCTGGGATATAGATTGATTCGGATTCTGGGGACGGCCTGATAGACGGCTTTCTGAGGTGCTCTAGTGCTACACCTGGTGGAATCACTTGTCGAGTTGATCCTAGCTTCGACAGTATGTCGGCAACCTCATTTTCCAACCGAGGTACATGGTGGAACTCGCATCCCTCGAAGTATCCTGATATCTTCTGCACATGAAATCTGTACAATGCCATGTTTGCATCCAAAGCATCCCATTGCCCTGAGACTTGCTGAACTACCAGATCCGAGTCACCGAAGCATTGGATCCGACGTATTGCAATTTCTTTCGCCACTTTGAGCCCATGCACAAGTGCTTCATATTCTACAACATTGTTTGATGTTGCGAAGTGGATCTGCAGCACATACCTCAGCTGATATTTCTTGGGAGAGGTAAGCACAACTCCGGTGCCTAACCCGGTCTTCGTCTTTGATCTGTCAAAATGCATTCTCCAGTAATTCGGATTTGGCAATGGTGGCTCATATTGTATTTCAGCCCAATCTACGAAAAAGTTGGCCACAGCCTGAGACTTGATCGCATCTCTTTTGTCATATTGTGGAGCATAAGGGGCTAACTCGATTGCCCATTTTGCGATCCGGCCGCTCGCATCCTTGTTGCTCATTATCTCAGATATAGGGGCTTCACATATCACTTTTATGGGGTGCTCTTCAAAATAATGCTTTAGCTTCTTAGCCTCCATATACACACCATATGCCATCTTCTGATAGTGAGGATAGTTTTGTTTTGATACTAATAATACCTCGCTCAGGTAATAGACTGGCCTTTGCACTGACTTACCCTCTTCATCGCGCTCTACCACTACTACTGCACTTACAACTCGGTTGGTTGCGGCTATATAGAGCAACATTGGCTCTTTTGATAGTGGAGAGGCTAACACTGGTGCAGTGGCTAACATTTTCTTTAACTAGATGAAGGCTTCATTGGCCTGTGGCGTCCATACGAACTTGTCCAACTTTTTCATCAGCTGATAGAGAGGCAGTGCCTTTTCTCCCATCTGACATACAAACCGACTTAAGGATGCCAGACAACCAGTGAACTTCTGGACATCGTTAAGACACTTCGGCAATTCCATTCGCTCTATAGCTCGGATGTTAGTTGGGTTAGCTTCGATACCTCGGCTGGAGACCAGAAATACGAGTAATTTTCCAGCCGGGACACCGAAGGTACACTTCTCCGGGTTAAGCTTCATTCGGAACCTCCTTAGGTTCGCGAACGTTTGCCTGATATCATCAAGGAGCGTTTTGCTTTCCTTGGTCTTTATAACAACATCATCCACATATACGAGGTGATAAGCATGGTGCGATATCAACATCATCCACATTACGTAAACCAAATGGCATGGTGCGATAGCAATAAGCCCCATACAGGGTTATAAACCCAGTCTTTATTTGATCACTTGGGTCCAGAAGTATCTGGTGGAAACCAGAATATGCATCTATGAATGACAAAAGTTCACACCCAGCAGTAGAATCTATGACTTGATCTATCCTTGGCAGTGGGAATGGATCTTTTGGGCACGCCTGATTCAGGTTCGTGTAATCGATGCACATACGCCAAACCACTGCCACATTCAGATCGTCTTTCTTCTTTTCCACCAGCACCAGATTAGATAGCAAATCTGGGTAAAGCACTTCCATGATGAACCCGGCTGTGAGGAGCCGAGCTATCTCATCTCCAATGACTTTTCTCCTATCTTCGACGAAGCGGCAGAGAGGTTGCTTCACCGGCTTTGCTCTGGGTCTCACATTTAAAGAGTGCTCGGCCAAATCCCTCGGAACGCCTTGCAAGTCCTGTGTGGACCAAGCAAAGATATCCCGATTCTCACGGAGGAAGTTGATGAGCTTGCTTTCCTATTTCTCATTTAACCCGGCACCAATTGTTACGGTGCGCTCTGGGAACAGATCATCAACAGGTACTTTCTTTGTATATTTCGTTGTTTGAAATGAGACACTTCCATGCGGGTTACTCAGCGCCGACATATATTGCTGTGCGGACTGAGCCAATGACGTCACTTCCTAGATCTTTCTCTTTTCTTGTGCGATCACGAGTGACTCAGCCAGGTTAGACCCGGATGACGCGCACTCAATGGAACGTCGGAAATCTCCTGCTATGGTAATTACTCCATTAGGCCCGGGCAACTTCATCTTCAGGTAACTGATGTGACTACTTGCCATGAATTTGTTCAGGGATGGCCTGCCGAGTAACGGGTGATATGCGCTTTCTAGGTTCACAACCTCAAACTCCAAATTTTCAGTTCGGCAGTTATCTCTTGTGTCGAATAACACGTCAACCCGGACCTTGCCAATGGGTTCACAGGAGATACCAGGCACAATGCCATGGAACATTGTCCTTGTAGCTTGGAGCATGTTTTCTGAGATACCCAACTTGCACATTGTATCTACATACATGATATTGATGTTGCTGCCATTAACGATCAGCACCTTGGAGAATCTCACATTGATATTCGGCCCGATGAACGTTGGGTCCAGCACTAATGCATATGAACCAGGACTCGGCATGAGCTTGGGATGGTCCTTGATACTCCATGTAATTTCCTGATCCCACCAAGGCATATACCTCGTCACTGCCGGCATAACCGCATTCACTTCCATATGTCGGTGTTGCAAGCTCTTTCTATCTGTTTCCTCCGTGGTAAATGATACCTCCATTTTGCATCACTATTCTATGTCTTAATTCGCTATTATTCATTGATATATTTTGTATTGAGAGGTGATACTTATCTTATTTCATGTGTTTTTTCATGGTTGATGACTTTTGGAGCATGGACCGCTGCAGTCAGGATTCTGATGGAAAAGGTGTTGTTTGGAGGCAAAATTCGCGAAGATCAGAAAATCCAGGAAAATATACGGAAAATCCTATTTTTCCAGAAGACTAAGGATGCTAGAAGACGGAGTGGAGATGGGCCACAGGGGCCCACACCATCCCCTGGCGCGGGTAGCCCTAGGCCGCGCCAGCAGGTGGTGTGGCCGCCCTGGCCCACCTCTGGATCTCCCCTCTGGCGTATATCATCCTCCCAAAACCCTAAGACTCAGGGTGCGACCATAGAAAGATTCTGCCGCCTCTGTGGGGCGCAAAACACCGAGAGAGAAAGATCTCTCTGGCAGATAGATTTCTGCCGGGGGAATTCCTTCCCGAAGAGGGGAGATCGTCGCCATCAACACCACCATCAAGCTAGACTTCATCGGGATCATCATCATCATCACTACCATCATCACCACCATCATCACCACCATCATCACCATCAGCACCCTCATCACCATCTCCATATTGCTGTAACAATTGAGTTGAATCTTGCATTAGTTCATAGGGGAAACTTTCCTGGTGTTGATTACTCTTTGTAGTTGATGCTATTGAGTGAACCATTGAATTATTGTTTCTGTTCAGATTGTTATACATCATTATTCCATCTCTGATCATGATACATATGATGTCTGTGAGTAGTTCGTTTTGTTCTTGAGGACATGGGAGAAGTCATGTTGTTAGTAGTGGAGTTGTGTTGAGAAAGATTCAATAGATTGTTATTTAAGTTGTGGTGTACTTCTTCTAGTGGTGTCATGTGAACGTCGACTACATGACACTTCACCTATATGGGCCTAGGGGAATGCATTGTGTATTTGGCTACTAATCGTAGGGGTTGCCGGAGTGACAGAAACCTGAACCCCCGTTAGGAAACCATTGCACAAGGGACATAAGGGTCATAGAGTTTAAAGATGTGGTTAGGTTTCTACCTTAATTACTTTCTTGTACTTACGGATGTTTGCAAGGGGTATAATCACAAGTATGTATTAGTCCTGGATGGGTCGGTACATTAGCACAGGTTCACCCACACAACACTTAGCAAGCTAAAGAAGATTAATCAACTATATGAAGCGAAAGCACTTGACAGTCTTCCCATGTGTCCTCGAGAACGTTTGGTCATCTTAAGTAATACAACCGGCTTGTCCTTTGCTGCATAAAGGATTGGGCCACTTGCTGCATTTATTCCTACTGTCTTTTATTTACTCGTACTTTGTTTACTTGCTGTATCAAAAACCCCTAAAAATTCGTTTGCTAAGTATTTGCAGAGAATTCCTGATCCATACCACTAGCCAGCACCTTCTGCTCCTCGTTGGGTTCGACACTCTTACTTATCGAAAATACTGCGATACACCCCCTATACTTGTGGGTCATCAAGACTATTTTCTGGTGCCGTTGCCGGGGAGTGAAGCATTATGGGAGAGTGGAACTGGTAAAGGAAACTTCTACTATGAGTATTGTTTACTTCTGTTAGTTGCTTTATTTTCGTTATGGATAATTCGCTGAGTTTCTTATTTGGTAATGCTACTACCACTGCTAAGGTAGTAGATAAGCCACCACCAGCTGAGAATGATGTTTTTAAAAGACCTACAAGAATTATTGATCGTGTTATGGATAACTACTATGTTGGGGATGGAACTGTCCATCCCGGTGATCATTTACTCTTTATACACGAATTATGCGGGTTGTTCAAGTGTGCAGGTATTACTACAGATCAAGTTAAGAAGAAGTTATTATCATTATCGCTGAAAGGAAGAGATGAGGAATGGTATAAGCTGCTAAAGAATGGTCAAGCTCTAGAATGGGAGGAAATAGTTCCTCTCTTTTATTCAAAGTTTTATCCTCCTAGTGAGATTCATAAAGATTGGAATCAAATATACAACTTTTGGCCTGTTGATGGAGAGAGTACAGCCCAAGCTTGGGGGAGACTGAAGTTACTAATGCTCAAATGTCCCATTCATGAGCTCCTCAACAATATTATTATCAATAACTTTTATGCAAGGCTCCCTCTACATGACAAGGATTTATTGGATGCTTCTTGTGCTGGATCATTCACTCATATGGAAGAAGAAGCTAAGTGGGATCTTCTGGACCGTATTCAAGACAATGCTGAAGCTTGGGAGAATGACAAAGGTAGAAAGTCAGGTATAAATTATGATTATGAATGGATTGAATCTTTTATGGGAACTGGTGACTTTCAAAATATTAAAAATTCTTATGGTCTAGACTCTCAAGCTATTGCTTCTTACATTAAGGATTTTGCTTCCTACATTGAAGTGCCTAAAAAGAAGTGCAATAAGTATCATGAACCTTATAAAGATGTTGCTAAGAGTGTTCCTGCGAGAAATATTGAAGTTTATACTACTAATCATGTTTTACCTGAACCTTACATTGAGAAAATGCCTTTCCCAGTTAAGATAAAGGAACATTCTATCATACATAGTATGGTTAATGAAAGTACAAGTAAAGCTGCTGAACCAGATAAACAAATGGTTGATGAACCTATAATAGCAAATGTGAAAGACTTTGTTACTAAATATGAAGAATAGGGACACACTATCCTTTGTAAGGATACCTCTAATATTGTTTCACAAAGTAGTGTTATGAGAGCTAGTATTCCTGTGTTTTCTATTAGAATATGTGATCATTGCTACGATGGTCCTTGTGATAGTTATATTGTTAAGTTTATGCATGATACTGAAAGTTATTATGAGGGAGGGAAAAGTGCTCTTATGCATCTCAATAATATCAAGTTTCCTCGTTTTATGCTGAAAGTTTTTATGTTGCACTTCTTTTGCCTTCTTATGCAAGTAGCCTTTGCTTTCCACAACTTGTTTGTTTACAAAATTCCCTTGCATAGGAAGTGGGTTAGACTTAAATGTGTGTATTTCTTCTTCTTAATGCTCTCTTTCACTTCAATTCATATTCATATGAGAGCGTCTCCAAAATTATCATGCCCATCTTAATGGCTATAAAGAAAGAACTTTTTGGAAGGCAACCCAATTTGTTTTTGCTTTCAGTTTGTTTTTGTTTCTTTGAGTCTTGGAAGTTAGTACTTCGGTAATAACTACTCCAGGTTTGGAAGTAGTACTAGGAATGGATTGGATGTCGAAACATAAGGGATTGATCGATTGTGCCAAGAAAGCCATCACCATGACCAGTAGTTCTGGAGTATCAATAGAGCATATATCTAAAACCTTGCCCCGTCAATTCAAATGCAACAAGAGTCTAGCCCTACCAACCATAGACCAAGTCAGAGTAGTTTGTGAATACCCCGACGTATTCCCATGTGAATTGCCCGGTATGACCCCAGATTGGGATATCGAGTTCATCATTGAACTGATTCCTGGAACTAGACCCATAACTAAGAGACCTTATAATATGAACCCGTCTGAACTAATGGAGCTGAAGAAACAACTTGATGCCATGCTGGCGAAATGCTTGATTCAACCAAGCGCATCACCATGGAGATCGCCCATTCTGTTTGTCGACAAGAAAGATGGAGGTAACCATTTGTGCATAGATTACCAGAAGCTAAATGATGTCACCATCAAGAACAAGTACCCACTGCCCAAGATTGAGGATCTATTTGATCAGTTGACTAGTGCCAAAGTGTTTTCTAAGATTGATCTTAGAAATGGTTATCACCAACTCAAGATTCATACAACGGATATTCCAAAGACTGCCTTTACCACCAGATACGGTCATGTCTTTTGGATTAACCAATGCCCCCGCTTATTTCATGAATCTCATGAATAAGATCTTTATGAATTTTTTGGATAAGTTTTTTGTTGTTTTTATCGACGATATTCTTATCTACTCCAAGTCAGAAGAAGACTATGAGCAACATCTGAGAATCATCCTTGAAACCCTTAGAGAGCATCAGTTGTATGCCAATTTCAGCAAATGTGAGTTTTGGCTAAAAGAAGTAGGATTCCTCGGACATATTGTATCTGCTGGAGGAGTCGCCGTTGATACCTCCAAGATCAAAGATGTTGAACAATGGGAAGCCCCAACCACTCAAACACAAGTCCGCGCTTTTCTCGAATTAGCGGGATATTATCGCAAGTTCATTGAAGGATTTTCGAGCATCGCAAGACCCATGACCCAATTGTTGAAGAAGGACAAGAAGTTTGAATGGACCGACAAATGTAAAGCAAGTTTCCAAGAACTCAATAAGAGATTGATTTCAGCCCCAATATTGATTATGCTAGATATCAAGAAGCCATTTGATGTGTATTGTGATGCATCCAAGATTTGTCTCGGATGTGTGTTGACGCATGAAGGCAAAGTCATAGCATACTTGTCTAGACAACTGAAGTAGCATGATTAAAACTATCGTACCCATGATCTTGAATTAGCAACTATAGTTTTAGCCTTGAAGACATGGCGTCATTACCTTATGGGTAACCGCTGTGAGATTTATTCAGATCACAAGAGCTTGAAGTATATTTTCACCTAGAAGGAGCTGAATATGAGGCAAAGGAGATGGATAGAGTTAATCAAGGATTATGACCTTGACATTCACTATCACCCCGGCAAAGCCAATGTGGTAGCGGATGCTCTTAGAAGATTGCCATGTAGGTTAAACACCATAATCAAAGAGAACCAGCCAAGTTTGCATGAAGAGTTGGAGCAGTTTAGAACTGAGCTTGTTAGTAAGGATTTTTAGCTAGCATTGAACTTCAACCAACTTTGATCAGTTAGATTAAGGAAGCTCTGAAGGGAAATGCAAGTATCGACGGAATCAAGTGTCATATGGGTATAGGAAAGGTACCTGGATTCACCAAAGGCGAAGAAGGAGTTTTGTGGTACAAAGGACGTATCTGTGTGCCAGCAGATTCGGAGTTGAAACAAGTTATCATGCAAGAATCTCATGATACTCTTTATTCTATCCACCCTGGAGGAATGAAGATGTATCAGGATTTGAAGGAGCAATTTTGGTGGCACAAGATGAAGAGAGAAATCGGAAGCTACATCGCCAAGTGTGATATTTGTCAAAGAGTCAAAGCGGAACATCAGAGACCCGCAGGACAATTGCAACCATTGCAGATTCCGGAATGGAAATGGGATTCCGTCAGAATGGACTTTATCACTAGTTTTCCAACTTCTAGTAGGGGAAATTACTCTATCTGGGTCATTGTTGATAGACTGTCCAAGGTAGCCCACTTTATACCTGTCAAGACAACCTACCAGAGTTCGAAGCTTGCAGAGTTGTACATTGCTAGAATTGTCAGTTTGCATGGAACCCCCAAGACCATAGTATCGGATCGAGGAACCCAATTTACCTCAAGATTTTGGCAGGAAGTCCAAGAAGGATTAGGAACCAAGTTGAATTCAGCACAGCTTATCACCTGCAGACCGATGGATAGACTGAAAGAGTCAACCAAATCTTAGAAGATATGGATCAAAATGGGAAGATTGCTTGCCATTCGCAGAATTCTCATACAACAGTTATCAAGCCAGTTTGCAAATGGCCCCCTTTGAGTTCTTATATGAAAGAAAGTGTCGTACCCCCTTGAATTGGTCACAAGTAGGAGAGAGTCAGATTTTTGGACCCGACATCCTACGAGAAGATGAAGAGAAGGTTCACAAAGTCCGTGAGCACCTCAAGACCGCTCAATCAAGACAGAAGAGTTATGCCGACAAGAGACGAGGAGACCTGACTTTCAATATCATAGATTTTATGTATCTCAAGGTGTCGTCGTTGAAGGGAACGCAATGTTTTAGTCTAAAAGGAAAGTTAGCCCCCAGATATATTGGACCCTTCAAAATTCTGGATCGTCTAAGAGAAGTATCGTACCAACTGGAACTGCCTAGGAGATGTGAGCCATCCATAATGTGTTCCATATCTCATTACTTCGCAAATGCCTAGAAGTGCCAGAGAAGACCGAAGTTTTCAAGAACATCGATCACCGAGCCATTGATATCAACAAGGATCTAATGTATCGTGAAGTGCCCATACATATCTTGGTAGAAGCCTTCAGAACCACAAGGACCTGGAGTATCAAGTTTCTCAAGATCCAATGGAGCAACCACACCAAAGAAGAAGCCACTTGGGAGCGAGAAGATTACATTAGGACGGAGTTTCCAGATCTCTCTAGTTCCTAGTTTTCTTTCTTCAATCTCGGGACGAGATTTTGTTTAAGGGGGAGGGTTTGTAACATCCAAAACTTCAATCACGGTTATCAAGATCCAAATCACCCAATTTAGGGTTAACAAAAACTTTTTATCATTAAAATAATTAGGAATGCATATGTGTGTTTGCATTAATATAGAATTGTTTGGAAATGCCATGTTTGATTGTTCTAATGGTTGTAAAATGATTCAAAGGTGAATGCCACATCAGCTAGATCATTCACAAACAAAATCCAAAGAAAAAGAAACCAAATAAGAATAAAAAGAACAAATGGTCACTTTGGCCATTTTAATCCACTAGGCCACTTTAGGTGTTCCTAGAAGTCAATTTCAAACAGAAACATTCTCAACTCTTTGCACCCCTTGCTCGTACAAGTAAAGATCTACCAAGGTCCACTTTGAAATCTTACAAAAACATTTAACCACTAATTTTAAATGACATTTGAAAATTGAATCCATTACATATGCATAGATCCCACTTTTTCAAAAACTACTCAAATGAGTTCACCTTGACAATCCCAAGCAACCACAGATGATCAAGCTTATGACTAACACACCCACCAAACATCTTCTCAAAATTCAAATAAAATTCTCTTTCGGCCATTGTGTCGAACACTTAGTGAGCAGAGCACTGAATTAACTGCCTAAGTATTACTATTCTAGAGCAATGATCAAGTGCCAATAAGGCCTCAATCCACTCCCCTTGTCTCCCCTAGTTCCAACCAAGCCATCAAGGAGCTACCTCTTAGCCTCGAGCAGCAGAGCCGAGCCACCCCGAGGCCATGATCGTCGGTCGAGCATGGACAGATCCAAGCCGACCGCCCCGCCCTCTTCCGCCGTGCCTAGGACGTAGGCGAGACCACACCGCGGCCCCCTGTCCCTTCCCCAAGCATTGCCAGGCACTGGACCACCCAGAGTGCTGCGCCCACCGTGTTTGCGTCATGCCGAGCACGCGCCAGAGCGCTGTGCCCGACAATCCTGCACACGCCGCCCCTCGACCGCAGCCCATGCGCGTCGCTCCGCCTTGACCCCAGTAGTCGCCCGGACATGCCCTTTTATCGCTGATTGACCCGCTGCCACCGTGAGCCGCGTCGAACGCCGTCTCTGCTATTGAGAGCACGAGCCGCGCCTGACCATTTTCCACTGCCCCTAGCCGCGCCATTAGGCCGTAGAGGATCGCAAGCAGACCGCGCACTGTCCCCTACCATCAGCCACGACGCTAGCACGCTGTATCGCCCTCGCCGGAGATGCCCGCCCATCCTGTTCGGTCGCTTCGTCGGACTATAAGTAGAGGGAACCCCCAGCCTCATTCTGCACACCACTCACCCCCCCTCTCGCCACTGACCATCCCACACTTCTCCCCGGAGCCACTTGAGCCCTCAATCGCTAGAATTTTGCCGGAGCTCGCCGCAGCAGAGAAGAAAGGGGGCTGTTGATTGCGACTGCCCCAAGAGCCGCCGCAACCACACCTAGAACCGATGTCGTCCACCAGTTCGATCGCCCCCACCGCTGAGCCTAGCTGGAGCACTGGTAAGCCCCAATGTACACCCACCGAGCCGCTAGGGTTCATTCTCGCCGGAGACCTGTTCGTCATTGACGATGAAACACAGTCGTTGCTCCATGTTCTAATCGCATGGCTAATATTGCCCCGTACTGCTTCGTGTTAGATGCGCCACTAACATGCGGGACCCCCTTGTCAGTTGCCCTCTGCACCGTGGAGCGCCACTGGGCCAACCCGTTAGTTTTCCCGCGCTAGCCCACAATTTCAAAAAAAATTTATTTAGACTTAAACTAGTTTATGTCCACTTGTTTAAAAAGCAATTCAGAGAGATCCACTTAACCAAAATACATGAATCAAATTTTGTTAGAATGATAATTAAAATAACTATCCAAGCCCATTGGATTTAAGTCATTTGGAGTTAGAGATAAGCTATAGTAAAACTAACAAGACAGACATATACATTCAAACATTTTTCAAAAATCAAGCATAATAGATTTTGAGTTGATTCCAACTCTCAAAAAACACATTTGATAATACCTATCTGAATATGTAATAATATTTAGGTTTGCATGTAGTGACTTTGTACTAGTACCAAAATAATGCTATATAGGCATTTCTAGTCAATTTAAATCATTTAAATAATAAACTTAAACTTATTGAAATATGCTCAAACATTTAAATCACATTCCCATGTATTAGAATATGTGGTGATGACATGTGTCCACATGATACCATATGTTAATTGGAGAATATTATATGTTAATTAATTTCAATGAGTAGAAATTACTTTTCTCAAATAAAATAAATCAAACTAGTTCATTTAATATCGTGATGATTGTGATGATGCTATATCATCAAGTGTGTGCCTTAGTGTGCTAAATAGTCTAGTTAAGTATTGTTTGGTGATTGTGTATCCCGTATGTATTTATAGACAATAGTACCGACCAAGTCTACGAGGAGGAGTTCTACCCCGAAGAAGACGAGGAGAATTTCAACCACTGCACCAACCAAGGCAAGCCATCACTAGATGCAAGTTAACCTAAGCAAGATGCATTAGGCACGCTTTTCTTATACCTTTTGATTTATACCCATCCCAAGTTTTACTTGCAAGCTTTATCTTTCTTTTACCTTACCAAAGTTCTTTACTTTATTTATAGATAGCATAAAGATTATAAAACTTGGCCTATCTAGTTAGACTTAGATGTCATTCTATGGCATGAGACTGATATTAGCATCCCACCTTAGTGAACACTATTAACTTAGTAGTTAGAGCAAAACCAAAAACTTGATCACTTTAGATGGGAATACTTGGTGAAAAAGATTATGAAAACCTTGGAATGATGAGTCATTCTATTGAGATGTTTTGATATGTGTTGAGAAACACAAATGTTTTCTGTTGATGAAAATGTTGAGGCATGAGCCTTAGCCCTTTATAAAAACTGATGGTTGGGTTCGGATGCGATACCATTCCAGTTTTACAGTACAACCACAATACCTAAATTGGGTAAGGCTTAGCCGGAATTTTATATGCATTAGCATGGGTTCTCTCGCGGGAGAGGTTTGAGCTGAGGCTACCTCTCGATGTTATCCACCTATGCAGTTCCAAGGATGGCAGATGGCCATGGCTGGGAGGCCAAGCTCATAGGAGAGGTGCTTATACTAGAGTGTGTAAAGGAAAGGTTATGATTGATTATCCGCATACTAAGTATGATGATTCAGGGTTATCCCTGATGGATGTATCGAATTTTGTGGTGAAAGTGTACCACCTCTGCAGAGTGTCAAACTATTCGAATAGCCGCGTCCGCTGTCATGGACAGTTGGAGTGGCCATACTGTTCCGTCGTCAAATGTTTTCAAAATGACTTATGAAATGAATTGTGACTTGACTTGACCACCACAGGGTTGTGACTATGAAAAATAAGTTCCCACTTAGGTGATTTAGAACTTTATTTTATCTTTCTTTGTTTATGAACTCAGCTTAGGTTTCAAACTTAACTTTGCAAATAAACTTAGAACTTAGCATTCCTACTAGAACCACTTTACTTGTTAGTGATAGTTTGCGAGTACTTAAAGAGTACTCATGGCTTTGTCCCTGGCTATTCCCGTGGCCAGACTATGAGGAGGACTATCCGAAAGAAGGACAACACGACGGCTTCGACAACTAGGATCATCTCCACTAAAGATGGAGCCCACCGCTATGCTTATAATTCCGCTACTTGTTTGTACTAAGACTGGATCATGAGATCCTTTATTTGTGTAAGACCTTATTATGTTTTGTAATGGATGATGTACTGTGATATCCAATCTATTATGTCTCACAAAAATGGTAATCCTGGGATTGCGATGTACGGCATAACAGGCATCTGGGATTAAAAATCCGGTTGTTGACAACAAACCTAAAACATCTCATATATATATTGAAACGGAGGGAATACTAATTACTATACTGCGAGTAAGCTCCACAATTTAGACAGTGTCTAAACGAGATGGTCCATGGGACCTACTAAACTGAAGATGCTAACTTTTGTGTAGGAGTTTTATAGCTTGGTCATACGCTACCAAGTGGGACGATTATTTGCGTTTTTCATTAGGAATCAGCAAAAATGTGTTAAAAACACACCTTAAGTCCTATGTGCCATCCTCTAAGGTTCACCTTATACATTGTGGAGAACATAACATTGCCTCAGGCTTGTGGGTTGCCATAGAGAATAGAACATCATTTACCCTATCTCCTCTCTCTTACAAGGAGCAATATGATAAGCTATGTGGGTCCTATATTGTGACAAATGTTGACCTTATACATTGTGGTAATTTCCATATAAGTCGAGTGGGTCCTACATTACGGATGCCCTTAGACACTCGTGCCTTGTACTCCCTTCCCCATCGCGTTAGACTCGTGGGTCCTAAACTATGATGTGGATATGGCCATGAACTTAATTGGTCACTCAAGCCAATTTGTCGTTATGCAAATACTAATTAGTGCTGGCAATTTTCAAAACTATTGTTGGCCCATGATATATTCGTCGTCCGGGTTCCTTCAGTAGAATTTTGCAAATTTTCAAGAGTAATAGTCAATCGTGCTCACATGTCTTCAACTTTGACCTAATTTTTCTTTATCGTCATAGAGTTATTTAAGTGCATCGAGCTTTGGCTTGGGAGTTTGAAAAATCCTTAAACTTGGGAAACTGTAAGAAAGAATTGTCCACTTTGTACGAAAATTTGTGGGGGAGGGGGGCATTCTTTATTCTTTAATTTATTCTACTAGTAAAATACTTGAAAAACTCACTTCACGGTATGGCCTACTATACCATGTACTCTGTGTGAACTTTCTTGGGTTTAAAGGAAAATGACCAAGGTCATGGACATACTCTATACATTTATAATGACGGTGTGTCCATATTTTGGTATAGTTCGGTGCATGTTAGCATGGTAAAGAAGTAAAAAAATCAGAGAAAAGTATGGTTAATATGGCTAAATTAGAGTTCATAGCATGTGCCATTTATTTACTAGTACATAAAGTGGTTGGATAAATTACATATTATATTTTTCAGGCTAAATTTTCTACTTAATTTAACCCACTCAAATGACTTTCCGTCGATTTGTCAAATTAGGTCTAATTTAATAATCTACAGGAAGTGCATGAGAGCAAGTTCAATATTATAACCGAGTCTTAAGTATAACAAAGTGACACGTTGTTTACTACCGGCCTTATACCAGCATATACAATACCTAGTGATTAAACTATACAACATCTAGCATTATGATGCAACAACCTCGTAAAAAATCAAGAAGATTAAACATGAATAAAATGAAAAACCTTTCTTTGTCTGCTTGAAAAATCCTAAATCTTGGTAATTGTAAGAAAGTATGGTACACTTTGTCTGAATATTGTTGTGGTGGCATTTTTTTGGAACTAGAGGTCGTGGAGGAGCAAGACATTTACGTTATCGTGCTAGGGTTTGTTGTCATCACAAGGTGGTCCGAGGATATTTTTGTAATTATTGTTACCTTTGAGCCTTTTGTACTGGTGTTGATGATTATTTTGAATTTCAAAACAGAAAAAATGGTTGCTGGAAGTAGATCGGTGTGCCATAACAACGCCATGCTGTGGACGAGGAAGAGACAAGCCGAACTGTGCACCCGTGGCTGCAGATAAGAAATTTATGGAGGATGGATGGTGAGAGATAGTAAAGGAGAGAGAAAATGCAACTTGTTTTGCGTGCATATACTAGTACTAGGTCCATACATTTACTAATAGTGGAGTGTACCCTGTACCTCGTTTCAGCAGCCCATCATATCTTTGCTCTGACATCGCATCACCTTCAAGTCCTCTTCTGTGTTGCTCTCGTGCTGCCTCTTTTTTTTGAAAGTCTTGTTGTCTCCCTCTTGTTCTCTTACTTGTGTAGCTCAGGTTTGACCAAATTTCATTAAATTGTCAAGATAAAAAATCTTAGCAAGAAGTTAAACCTGTTGTCCAAACTCTCGGTGGTTTCCAATATACTCCTAATTGACCCCTGATGGGTACCACCAAAAGCTTTTTCGTAAAAACTTTCATAGAAACCTACAATTCACTTATAGTTCGAATTTTAAAGATTCGGCAGTACATAATAAGACCGGAAAATATCACAGATTCATATTCAGCAGCACTAGACAGATTCAGTAGCATTTCAAAGGGACCTATTCAGCAATACAGACACTAAAATTCAATTGCAATATAGAGAGAATCAGTTCATGTTTCAGCTGTCAAAAACTTGGAATAGGATGAGTTTTCCCTTTTTCTCCAAACACACTCCATAATTGAAGCAAGAAAAACTGACGATCAAGTCTGCATTTGTGTGCATACCTCATTCTTACATCAATGCATGTGTGACCAACATATATGCAACCCAAGAAGCCCAGGACTCAGCTAGATTGAGAAGGCCATGTTTCAAAAGAAAATCAAAACAATCTACTACTATTGATCAAAAAAAGTACTAGTACAATAGTATTAGTTCTACAAAATACTTTAATAATAGCAACATCAACACATTTGAGAGATTGGGTAGTTTATGAAAGATTCAGCAGTATAGGCCATATTCTGCACTCGATCTGAACAATTCCCAGTACATAGGAATTATTATAAACTATATTAGCAGTTGCAGAACTCCATACAAAATACTCGGTAGAAGTATAAAACTACTCGTAGTAGTACCTTAAGCTATCTAGGAGCAATTACATGTCCCATCATATACTCCAAACATGCATGAGAGAAAAGAGAGAGGTCAGAATCACCACAAGATCTATATGCCAATGATTCAGCGTGTCCAAGTCATGGTCGGGTAGCGCTTTCTTTCTGGCCTGGTTTGCTTGTCTCGTTTTACCATCGTTTATGGATCCTCGTAATAGGCTTTCGCCTATTCACCGTCAGCAAGATAGATGTAAAATTCACGGATCTTTCCAGCAATTTCCACCACTCCGATTGCGAAGGGAATCTGCCACTAACATAAATAAAGTAATTAATATTCGAACAGAGGGACTAGAAAATTACATACAGTAGTACATTCATAGTAGAATCATCAGGAGAATATTAAGATGTGATGTCTCACAATGGGTTGATGTCGTCATCGATCCAATATTGGAACTCAACGAGGAACTCCGACCAACGATTGAGGAGCTTGACAATAAGTCCGCGGCACCAACAGGAAATGGTTGAGCGCATCCAGTGCCACTTCAGATGACGGCTCCACAATCTTTGGCTCAGAATAAAACTCGAGCTGATATAACCCACCAAAAGAGACCAATGACAAAATCCTCACCTCGTACTCCTCCAATTCCCACACTTTCGACCATACGCGGCTGACGGACAGGACAATCTCCGTGCTGTGCCCGTCAATCTAGATGATGAACAACGTGCCTATCATCCCGATACCGATCACATTTGTTCACCGTGAGAATCCTGCAGGCACTGGCTTAGACGGATCCTATTGTTTCATGTTGTAGAGGACCGTGGGCACCTCGATATAGTGGGTGGATTTGAGGTGAAGATACAACGTTAATTTGCAGCCGACCCAGTTGCATCCTGGCTCCATGTAGATAAACGGGCTATGGATGCAGGAGATCATGTGGGCATAGAGTTTGTTGAAGGAGACCACTTTCGAGTAGTTGTGGTTCGGGCAGCTGTAACCTTCTCCGCCGGCGACCTGGCGGTGTAGCTCCTTGGAGCATGCGGCTAGTTGTTCAGCGCTTTTAGCATCTAGATGCTCAGTGATTTTGTTGACGACATCATCGCCGACCTTGCTAAAGCCGCTGCACCGCCGGCTCTCCCTCGAACCTCTCCAAATTTTCTACAGATGATCCACCATCGCGTCCAGGCCAGAGGATTGGGGGCGAGGGCAGATCTATATAGAACTATTTGGGGTTTTTTGGAGGAGAGGGGTGGTGGTCTAGAAGGAGAGATGCACCGGGCAAGATGGCAAGGAAAATGTGTGAATCGCGTGGTCGAGAGGATCCCAAATGCGGCCAGGCAGCGTCGGCGAGTGGAGATAAACTAAACGGAGATGGGGAAGATGGGATGGCTCTTTGAAAGAGGTTTTTCTTTTCTTATAATAAATTAACCATGTCACCTCCTGGCACAGTATATTCTTGTCACATATGTTTGACCAGACACATTATTTATTTACAGGTTCTACTGTAGTATTTGCCTAAGTAGGAGTAGTAGGTAGGAGTATTACTCTACCTCCGTCCGAGGAATAAGGCGTCCTCATTTTGGGTGTTTTTTATTTGACCAAGATTTACTCTAAATATATATAAAGAATGTTGTTAGAAAATTAGCATTATTGGAAAGTATTACTCTACCTACAACAGTACTAATTTTAACCAAAGTAATCAAGTGTATTAGTTACTCTATTTATTCGGTCAAATTTTACACAATGTAATCAAGTATGTATCTTCTCGGCACCCGCGTGCACACTTGCCAGTTGATCTCTCCCTCGTCTGCAGTGTGGTGCTCAGCACATGTCCCATGGTTAGTGTTGCGAGCGGGATCCCACGAAAGTCCCGACTCTAGTTCATTTTGAAGTTTCTATAGGATTACTTCAAAATGAACTAGAAGTGGAACTTTCACGAGATGCCACTTTCAACTCTGGCCATGGTATGATGGCTCGGTGTCTTTCTATCATGTGTTCATCAGCTATGTTGTGTTGGTGTGCAAAGGAAGGAACCACTTTGGGCGTTGGGTTGGGGCTGCGGCAAAAAGTAGTCGCAGATCAAAGTTTTTGGGTTTCAATTTTTTCACTTGCTTCGTCCCAAACATTGCATGGAAGGATATTA
This sequence comes from Avena eriantha, assembly GCA_910589775.1. Taxonomy (NCBI): domain Eukaryota; kingdom Viridiplantae; phylum Streptophyta; class Magnoliopsida; order Poales; family Poaceae; genus Avena; species Avena eriantha. The sequence continues at coordinate 249,345,214 of OU342743.1, read as the reverse complement.
CAAGGAGACACTCATAATACTAGAGAAGAGATATTGTACTTGATATGTATACATATATATACATATCCCATCACATTCGATGCACTTCATTAGCAAGATCTTGCAAAAGTGAGCACCACGCTGATTTCCTTTTTGTTAAGCAAGCTATTGTCGTTCTAGTACAAATGGTATTCATTATCTAGTAGGTGGAGAAGGAGAGCCAGTGCCGACTGCTTTTCCATGCTTATTTTCAGGCCCCTTTATACTAAAACATGGGTTAGGTGTAATTTTTTTCTTTTTTGAGGTCCTTGATGTAACATGTACACTTCCACTAACCATGTTAAGTTATTAACCGAAGAATCTCGCTTGTTCTAAGCCAAACCAAGTTGAAAAAAGGTACCACCGCCCCATATTTCAGACATACTGGACCATGCTTTCTTATAACTTCCTTGTTTTAGAATTTTTGAATCTTCCTAGCTAGGTAACTTCCCCCACTTAGAGGACTTTATAATGATTTATCGAAATTATGTCAGATATGAACTACAAGTAAGCATGATAGGTTTCTCTTGAATTTTACAGATTCCGTTTGTTGGTACCAATGTTGCCAATATATCGAGAACCATCGTGAGATTTGAAAAATGCAACTAACTTCGTGCTAAGAATATGCATGCCAACAAATTTGATAATATTTTGAAGACATTGAAATAAAACAAATAAAAAACAAATACTTTCATGTGGCATCCTATTATGCATATTGCTCGCCATAAAAAATCAGAAATAAGTGCTTGACACTTCTTTTCAAAAGAAAAAACTGCTATGTTATTTCACAATTTCCATACCACTATATAGGGTACGAATAACTTCGAACATCGGCAGTTGGATATAGATTAGCAAAACCCGGTATTGTTGACCATTGGATCTCTTTCAGTACACTTGATTATGTCATGTCTAGCATATAGAAGATTCCATTATTATTGGCCTCTAGTACCATGAATATACTATGCACAGAACATACAAAGAACATGGTTTTGAATGCCACAAGCCAAGTTTCCAGATATAGTGGACAATATTTTATGTATGATTCCCAAGTTTTAAGAGTTTTCAAAGCTTCCGAGCTAACTCAGCCCACTCAAATGACTTTATGTCTCTTTTAACAAAATCAGGTCATATTTAAATTAGAAGCTCTAGAAAGTGGTAGATTGCTATCGAAGTTCTACAAAAAGCTTTTGAAGGTGCCCATCAGGTAGCTAATATACCGGAAACAATCGAGAGTTTTGACCAATTCAACTTCGCACTAAGAATTTGTATCTTGACAGTTTTGAAACCATTTTGAAACAATCACATGTAATAAAGAAAGATAAAAAACAAATATTTACGCATGCCATCCAATCACGTCACGTCACGTGTACTTCCTGCCAGGAAACTGATAACCATGGGATTTGACAACTTCTCGAGACCAGCCTCGTGATATTTTCCCACCATATATGAATATTATTAGATTTCAACCCCGATGACCAAAAAAGGTCATGGCCATATCGACATCATAGTTAATATATTGTTCCCACATTAATTTGTTATATGGGTGCATCTTGACGTAGTAGGAAATGTTGGCCGTGGGAGTCTCAACATTGGGTCTGTTTGATTCATGGGATAGGAAAAATAAAGGAATAGGGAAAATACAGTATTATTAGAATATCATGTCTAGTTGAATCCTACAAGATTTGGAGCCTACAGGAATTTTACTTAAAGAAGTGTTTGATTCATAGGAAAGTAAAGGAATTGTAACATGAGGTTGAGGTGGATTGTTCTTAAAATTTTACGGACGACATGTGCATGGCGTCCTTTTGCATGTATCACATGCCATGCAAAATGAAAAACTTGAGGTTTGACAACTTTTCAAAAACCAGGTTAACAAAATTGTCCTGCAATGTAAATGAATAGGTTTCGAGTTGGAGAACCAAGGTCAATGCCATATCCTGCGATCCACATCATAGTTTATGGTAATATTCCCATATTTTTTAGACTGGTGCATCTTGGCATTATTGTAAACAATATTTTGCCAAGGGGAGTTTCCAAGAAGTATTATGAAAAAAGATGATCTTAATTTTCCAAGTGACGGGATTTTTTTTTGCAAAAACTGGAACATTGTTTTGCATAAATTAAATAGTAGTACTAGGAAAAAGAAGGATCGTAATGGAGGGGGAAACGAAGAGCTATTGTAGAATATATTATGGGGTTAGAGAAGGCAGCCCGAGAGGGCTGCAACAAAGAGGTGTTAAACACGGTTCGATATTAGAGCAGAGTTATGAAAAAAAGAGATAGACATAGAGCCGTCGTAGTACCATGGCACACGTGGACAAGGGAGATATCAGCTGGATGATGGACGTGATGCCGCTAAGGAGAGAGTAGTACACAATTTATTTTCCTTGCATATAGGAGGAGTAGAACATTGTAAGGATGCAGGAGTGATCACCACACTGATTGCATCCAAGTCCATGCATTTAGCAAAAGTACCCTGAAACTGAGCAATGAATTAAGTGTGTGTTTTGAGGTTTGTGCATACTAGCGTTCATGGTTCTAAAGACTATCAGTTGAATCTTTCTAGATGCTAAGAATGGAAAAAGAAGATCCAATGGTTAGCAATGTTTGATTTGCCGGTCTTGATTAAACGGTCAATGTTTTGTACAATATACAGTGGTATGGTATTTTAAGATATAAGACAATATAAAGATAAGATAAGAAGTACAGTACTGCGAATGGACGATCTTTTGAATAACCTTCCTTCCTGATGTTTGGGAAGCAAGTGACAATTTCAAAAACTAGAAAACTTTGAATTGTGTGCCGCCAAGGACCAAAGTGGTTTCCTTCCTATGTAGTACTTCTCGTCCCTACTCAACACCAACGTGCGGCTTCTGAACACTCTAGATACACAGAGCTACCGTACCAAGGCACACGTGCGCAGTGCCGCGCTATGGATGAGGGAGAGATCAGCTGGGCCGCTACACGAGGGGAAAGGAGAGGAGAGATGGAGGATAGTGAAGGAGAGAGAAAATACATGATTTGTTTTGCGTGGATAGGTCCAAAAATTTACTACTAGTAGAGTGTACACTATCAGGCCACAGGAGTACCTCGTGTCAGGAACCTATCATAACTTTGCTCTGACCTGGAACCTCCTTCAACTTCTCTTCGCTGCTACCCTCTTCCCCTGCCAATGTTTTATTCTCTCAGCATGTACAATACATGGATAGAGGTGACCATATGTCTAAGCAAAGAAATATACTACTCCCGCATTGTGTAAAAATGCACACCTTAATAAGGCCTACTATGTGCCATCCGCTAAGGTTCACCTTATACATAGTGAAAATAAAGTTATCTTTAAGGCTAAGGTGCACCTCAAGCTTGTGGGTTGCCCATAGAGAATAGAAATATCATTTCCCCTCTCTTCCCATTTCATGTGATCATTTTCAAAAGGGGTTCAAAATTTTCAAGATGCAATTTTTTTTGAGGAAGATGCAAAATATTAGCTACAGGTTGAACCAGTCGTCAAAGCTCTTTGTGGTTTCAAATTGACTGCTCGATGGATACCTCCAAAATATTTTTTCATAAAACTTTCAAAGCAATCTACAATTTATTACTTGTAGTTCAAATTCGACCTTATTTCGATACATCGACATGAACTCATTCAAGTGGTTAGAGTTAGCTAGGAAGCTTGAAAATTCATAAAACATGGGAATCGCAAGTACAACATGCTATTGATACACTATATATGTGCAAAACATGGCTTGTGGCATTCAGATCGAATATTCTTCACACTTTCTTTATAGAAAAGAATGATCTCGTCATCAATTGAGAATGTTCTTTCCTAGTAGTTGGACACTCACACCGACGACACTACTTTACAAGAAGAGATGTACTCATCTACCTCTAAAATGACATTTAATTCAAGAGCAATCTATCATGCTTACTTTTAGCTCAAGTTTAACCTAATTTCATTAAACTGTCAAGATGCAAAATCTGAGCAAGAAGTTGAACTATAGTTAAAACTTATGGTGGTTTATGATATATTAATTAACTGCCCGATGGGTACCTCCAAAATCTTTTCATAAAACTTTCAAAGCAACGTATAATTTACTTTTAGATCAAATTGACCTAATTTCGATACATCGACATAAAGTCATTCAAGTGAACAGAGTTAGCTAGAGGAAGATCGAAAACTCATAAAACATTGGAATCATAAGTAAAACATGCTGACCCACTATATATGTCTGAAACATGGCTTGTGGCATTAAGATCCAATTTTTTCGGGCTTTCTTTTTGGAAAAGAACAATCTCATCATCACTCGCAAAATTGAGACTATTTTTTCCTGATAGTTGAATACTCACTCCAACAACATTATTTACTCCAAGAAGTTGTACTCATTTACCTCTAAAATGATATTTAATTCAAGAGAAATATATCACGCTCACTTGTAGCTCAAGTTTGACCTAATTTCGTTAAATTGTCAAGATGACATTTTAATGTAGAGGTTCACTTCGAATCTACACACTAAAGGATGACTATATACTTAACCTTCACAAACCTAAAACATCTTATATATATTGAAACAGAGGGATTACTAATTACTGTACTGCGAGTAAGCTCCACCATTTAGATAGTGTCTAAACGAGATAGTCCATGGGACACTACAAGAAATGTTTCTTCCGCAACGAATTGGCCCGACAGTCGTTGTAGAAGGTGCGTATTCTGCGACGAAATTCTTGGCTCAGTCGTGGCTGATGGAAAACATTTTTTTTCCGGTTTCACAGCCCTCTACTACGACGGATCTGCTAAAAACATGGAGGATGCTCGGCTGGCGCGTGGCAGAAGCAAGATTTTCGTTTCCTCGCACGATGTTGACTCGCCGAAGTCTTTTGAGGCGTGTGGGTCCCAGACGTCAGTGTCCCTAGAAGACCATACTTTTTGGTCGCACCTCCCTGATTTCAACTCGAAAATGTTGCTCGATGCATCTACCGTTTAGTCAGGATGCTAGGTCCCACATGTCAGCCTCTCATTAGAAGGATTTTGTGCATGGTGGATTTTTTTCTTCGCTCGTGCTACCTTGTTCTGAAGTTGATCGCGTTGTTGGATGCATCTACTGTTTAATCACGATGCTAGGCTCCACATGCCATCCTCTCATTAGAAGAAACGTGTGTATGATGGAATTTTTTTCCTTGGCTCGCGCTACCCTGTTCCGAGTTGATAGAGTTGCTCGACGCATCTACCGTTCAACCAACCTCCTGAGCCCCACATGTCATCCTCTCATTACAAGAAACGTGTGTATGATGGATTTTTTACCCTCTGTCGCACCTTTCTTTTCCAAACTTGATAGCTTTGCTCGTTGCATCAGCCATTTATTTAGGCTGGTGGGTCCCTTATGTCAGCCTCACATTAGAAGAATCGTGGGTATGATGGATTTTTTTCTACTCTAGTGCTACCCCGTTCCGAACTAGATAGTGTTGCTCGACGAATCTATCGTTTGCTCACGCTATTGGGTCCCCCATTTCAGCCTTTCATTAAAAGAAACGTGTACATGCTGAACTTTTTTCTCGCTCGCGCCTCCCTGTTTCAAACTGGCTACATTGCTCAATGCAGCATCTGTATAAGGTAGCACTGCTGGGTCCCACATATCAGCCTCTCTGCAAATGAAACGTGCGTATGATGTACTTTTTTTGGCCATGTCTGCCGTTTTGACCTTGGAAACTTGATGGGTCCTAGATGTCAACCACCTATGTGCAGGAAACGTGCCTATGCTGGGTCCCAGCTCCCAGCCTCTATTTGAAAGAAACGTGTGTATGTTGGACAGTTTTTTCGGGTCCCAGATGTTAGCCTCAGAGTACAAAAAATGCTCAGAAAGGCCGAATTAAAAAGATTCTAGGCTAACTCAGGGCGGATGCCCTATTCGTCACGGCCTATATTCCATGGGCTCCTAAATTGAATGGTCTATGGTCGGTGGCCGCAAGACCACGGAAAGGCCGAATTAAAAGGTATTGGGATATGCTTGGGGCTGATAGGCTAATTTCATGGGCTATGCTTGGGCCTACTGGGTCTGACATGTCATCTTCTCTATAAGTGCAACGTGTGTGTGATGGACTTTTTTTCCGGCCGCGTCCGCTGTTTTCATCGTGGCAGCCATGTATGGTCTTACTTCTGGGGCCCTTATGTGAGCCTCTCTGGCATGTTCTGGCTTAAGGGTCCCCGATACAGCCTTGTATGTTCTGTCTGGTGGGTCCCTGATGCAAGCCTCTCTGTACAAGTATTTAAACTTTTGTTTCGAACCCACCCTCAAAACAAACTCCAGGGACGTTGCATGCTGGTGGGTCTGTGATGTCAGCCTCTCCGTAATGCGATATTGCTAGAAGAAATAATGTAAACCCAAGATACACACACACACACAAAGGCGATTCGAACAAAAGACCTTCAAATCAAATAAACGTAAACTGAGTGCCAAATACAACAAATATATTTATAGAAAAAATATCATTAAACTTTTATTAGTACTACAACTTTTGTATTAGTCTTCTTAAAATATTTTGTGTGGCTATGTTTATCTCTTTTAAAATATAATAGGGCAGCGCTCCTGGCATCTCAATTTATAAAATGCCACATAATGGGGTATTTTCTTAAAAACATGGGTAAGCAGAGTTTTTTTATTATCATAGGTGGGGGGCAATGCCCAAAAGGCCGAATTAAAAAGAGTTTGGATATTTCTCTGGTGGGTTATATTCCATAGGCTATGCTCCATGGGCTTCATTTTCAAATTTCATTGGCCTTTGCTCAGCAGTCTGCTGACCCGTAAAAGGCCGAACTTATATGTTCTTGGCTATGCTCCATGGGCTCCTTTCTAAAATTTCCGCTGGCCTATGGTCAGTAGTACCTGACCCCGAAAAGACTGAATTAAAATGTTCTAGGCTAAAGAGGGGCCGAATGAGAGATTCAGTAGCTTTCCTGCTTGAAATTCAATAGCAGTACAAAGAAAATCAGTTCTTGTTCCACCTAAAAAAACTTGGCCCACGATCAGTTTGGCTTGTTCTCCAGACTAAATCATTGGAGCAAGCAAAACTGACGATCAAGTATGCTTTTGTGTGAGTACCTCCTCCTTACGTCAATGCCTCTGTGACCTCCCATAGCAACCAAAAATGCCCAAGACTCATCTAGTTAATTGTAACAATGCTAAGTTTCAAAAGAAAAGCAAGATAATCTGATGCATGATACATTGCAAATGTATCTACAATTTTTGATGTTCCATGCTTGGTTTTATCCACTTTCTTGTGTTTTGTTCCAACTTTGGAGTACTTTTCTTATGATTTCTTGGACTAACCTATTAACAAGAGCCACAGTGCCAGCTGCTTGTTTTCTGCTGTTTTTGGTTCCAGGAAAGTCAGAAAATAAATATTCTCGGAATTGGAGGGGACAAAAGCCAAAGTGCCTATTTTTCTGGAAGACATCAAGTGCCAGAATACGAGACGGAGAGGGGCCAGGGGGCCACCACACCACCTGGACGTGCGGCCAGGACTGAACCGCGCCAGGGGGTGGTGTGGCCGCTCCCGGCACCCCCTCAGCCTCTCCTTCCGACTATAAGATGCCCTCGGGACATAAACCCTAAGTGCCCGATCAAAAAATCCACGAAAGAGTCTGTAGCCGCCGTCATCTCCATCCCTAGATCGGGAGGGATCTAAAGCTCTTCCCGGCAACCCTGCCGAAGAGGGGAATTCACCCTGGAGTCCTTCTTCATCACCATGCAAGCCTCCGGTGTGATGCGTGAGTAGTTCTTCCTTGGACTACGGATCCATGTAGTAGCTAGATGGCTGGTTCTCCTCCTTTGTGCTTTCATGTCTAGATCTTGTGAGCTCCGTTCATGATCAAGATCATCTATTTGTAATTCTGCATGTTGTGTATTCTATTTCAGATTGATTATTGATTCTATCAGGTCTTTGTTATTTGTGATTTTGCATGCTTTCCATTGTTAGTAGCTATCTTGGCCAAGTAGATGCTAGCAACTCCAAGAGTTAGTATTTATGCTCGATAGTGGGTTCATGCCTCTGGTAATTTGGGGAAGTGATAGAAATCTCTAAGGTACTAGATGTGCTATTGCTACTAGGGAGAAAACAACAATCCTTTGTTCATAGAACAATCATATTGTTTACTTTACACGCAGTTCGTAAAGCAATAATCTATTGCTTGCAACTTAATACTGGAGGGGGTTCGGATGATTACCTGAAGGTGGATTATTAGTCATAGATGTAGTTGGATGGCGGTCTATGTATAATGTTGTAATGCCCAATCAAGTCTCAAAGGAGTCAAGATGATTAGTATATGCATGTATTTGTTTCTCGGTGTTTGTCAATTGCCCCGCTGTAATTTGTTCACCCAGCATGTTATCTATCTTAAGGAGAGCCACCTCTAGTGAACTATGGATCCCGGTCCTTGTCTTTTACATATAATCTATAAACTGTTTACCACTTGTGTTTACTTTCTCCAAACTTTTACTTCTTTGCATTCGATATGTTTAGTCCTTTGTTTTCCGCAAAACACGGTGAGATTGACAACCTCATCGCAAGTTGGGGACAAAGTTCTGTGGTTGTGTTGTACAGGTCTCCATGTTGCTACTAGCACCGGTAGTTCGCACTGCCAAGTTCATCTAGTAACACCTTTGGGGTGTTTCCTTGCTCCTACTGGTTTGATTAAACCTTGGTTTCATAACTGAGGGAAACTTGTTGTTGTGATCATCATACCTTCCTCTTGGGGTTCCCAACGAGCTCTACATCAACACCGCACCAGCACTTTTCTGGGCGCCGTGCATTGAGCCATCAAGCATTTTTCTGGCGCCGTTGCCGAGGAGTCAAGGACATCTTCACAAGGGGAGTCCCTCACAACCAATCTCTTTACTTTGTTGTTTTTGTTTTGCTTTGTTTCTTTTTGCTTTGTTTGCTTGCTTTCTTTTCAAAAACACAAAAAAATTAGTTCCTATCTCATCATGTCTAGCCTTGCTCCAGTCACTATGTCACCTGAGGAAATGATTTTCACTTTTAAACAAGGAATCGAGGAAAGTTTTAAGGAAGCTTGGTTTAGAATCTCTGATTTACATGAAAAAATTGAGCCTAAAATGACTCAAAGCTTGTTCCTTAGCAGTTTTTACCTTGGAATTGCTCTTTGCTATAGATATGCTTTAGATGCTGTTGTGGGAGGAGATTTCCTCCAATGTAATGAGGATGATGCTATCAATGCTATAAAGAAGTTGATCCTCACTTACAACTTGCCTAGCCAAACTGAAATTTCTTTCGCAAAAATATTTGCTAGATTGAACACTCTTGAGACTGGCACTGCTAGCTTAAAAGATTGCTATAATACGCTTAGGGAGCATCACAATTATGTTCCAATAAATTCTGAACCATCAAAGTGGCTCCCTATAGTAAAGATTGAGATAAACACTGAAACTTTTCATGCTCGCTGTGATATCATGTCTGAATTTTGTCTTATACCCAAAGATATTTATAAATCTCTGAATACTTGGGGCTTATTGAAGGAGGAAAAGAAATATCTCTTGCTAATAATACTACCATATTACCTCTTAGAATAGCTGAAGGAGTGTTTACAAAGATCCTTGGGAAAATGATTTCTACTGATTATCTTGTTATTGAATGTGCAGGAAAAGGACAAATTACACTTGGAAGGTCCCTATTAGAACTCCTTGGAGAAATAATAGATGTGGGAAAGGGGACCATGCACCTTTCTTCTCCACCAAACAATCATATTTTCCCCAAGGTTAAGAACAAAAGTAAGAGAGGTAAGGGCAAGAAATTTGGTCTTAATGCTTCTTCATTTGAGAACACTTGATTCTTTCCTTGCTTCTTATGCCTAACTTAAAGGCGTTAAAGAAAAGTACTTATTGGGAGATAACCCAAAAGTTTTAGATGAGTCTTGGAAGTTATTATCTCTGTAATAACCTCTCCTTATTCTTTTTATTTGCTTTTTGTGCCAAGAGTAACCTCTAATGAGAGTAAAGTAATGATTGGGAAAGTTGCTATCCCGAAACAGATTTCTGTGCTTCACCGTAAAAATTCGTGTAAAATATCTGAACGTCTTTTTGAGGCGTGAATTTTTGTGCTTCTGCCCCAGGTTGTTATCTAACTTTCGTTAGATCAACACTTTTATAGAAGGTCTTCGAAATAATTCGTCTTTACCTGCTGGTCTGTTTTGACAGATTTCTGCCATCTTCTGCATTTGCTTCTTGTTGGTTCCTTTTTGAGTTCTTTTGGGGAATTGAGCTTTTTTAGGGAAGTGCTATAGTAGCTAGTGTTCTAATGGAAGTTTATTTGGTGTTAGAACTGAACCTTAAGACCTATTATCTGGAGTGCACTAATATTGCTAATAAAGATTGTGTGAAGTTTTGTATGAAGGAAAAATTTCAGGTGTATGGAAGGAATGAGTAATGAGATGAAGGATGACTAAAGCTCAAGCTTGGGGATTCCACGCGTGTTACCCCAAGATATATCTAAGAAGTACAAGCGTTAAAGCTTGGGGATGCCCAAGGCATCCCCTTCTTCATCAATAAAAATCCTAGTTTCCTTCCAAACGCTTCATTTTTATTGTTTCATGCACAGTTGTGTTTTTCTTGGAGCGTCTTCTTTTTCATTTTCGTTGTGGTTTTTCGTTTTATTTGGTTTGCTTAGTTTGCTGAATAAATTGGTTGGACCCCCTCTTTCATGCATTGGTTTTCAAATAGTTTGGTTTGGTTTGGAAAAGAGTAGGAAAGTTCATGCTTATGTGGTAAAAAGAGCTCGTTTTTTACTGTGGCCTATGCTTTGTCATGTCATGCTTGATATTGTTTTGGCTTTTTGCTTAGTATTCTTTGTTGTAGCATGACTTGTTATAAATATTTGAGATTTCTTAATGTGCCTTGGATGAATCATGCGTTGTTTTAGCATATTAAAGCATAGTATAGTGGTATTCTCCTTTGATGCTTTATTTGGGTTGACTTGGCGCATGATCACACCATGTTATGACTATCTCAAGTCACCATAGACTTTATGATCCTTTACTTTTGAACTTGTAGTATCACTTTATGCTTTGATCAATGATGTTTTGTCACTCTGCATGATTATGGCCATTTTGCTCTCTTAGTTTGTCGCTCCCAGTCTTTTGCTAGCCTCCACAACCAAGTATGAGTTCCAGTCATGCAGCCAACTCTCTAAACTAAGTTATTCCAAAGAGTCCACCATACCTACCTATTAGCTTATGTTATTCCAAGTATATTCATGATTTTTTTTACCTTCCAAATTAAACTTGTTATGAGAAAACTAGTGATTAAAGCTCTCACGAACTTGATGGCACACTTTACTTTTCTTGCCCTTAATAAACTTGAACCACTGTGTCTTCTATGCTGTATATGCTTGCACTTATTTGTTGGGAATTAGCAGAACCATGCTTTCATGGGGAACGCTTTCAACATTGCACTTGGTACTTGTACCTAGTTGATATCATGCTCTTTTGTATATGGATGTCGTCGGTGTGAAATGAAAGGGGAGCTTGTAAGTCCATGGAATTATGTATATGTGTTAGAGAAATGCCTGGGCCGCTGGTCTAATCCATGCCGACATGGTGGAAACCTGCAGCGTAACCATAATGAGCTGTCTATGAAGCATTCTTCTTATAAAAAAGAGTCCTATATTGAGAAAAATAAAGTGAAAGAAAAAAAGAGATTATGAAAAGAGGAAAGAGAGAAAAAAGCACCACATTCCCATGGTAAATTAAAAGAATGCTGAGATACTCGTTGTCTGCTTGCCTTGTCATTTTGATATGGGGATTCTTTCGTATCATCGGGCAAGGGGTACCCCATTGGTGGTTCTCTATGATACACATGTACTTACAATGACAAGAACTTACCGGTGACTAAACTTGAGTAGCATGAGGAGCGTCCCTTGTATACAAGGTACATGAGATTTCTAACTTATACTTCGTCAAGCATATACACCATAGTTTGTTCACTTTAACCTTAATCACTTCAAGATGCTTATGATAGGGGCAATGAGAGCTAAAAGCTATAAGTACCATAATTTTTGGAAGCTCTTTATGAGACTTGAATCCCTACTTCCATTTACAAAAGGCCTTTCTTCCACCATTATATTGAGTCTCCACCTTCTATCTTTATGCACCTACTTTGAGAGCATAGTGGCCATTCTTAGTTCTATGTGCATTGTCCCAAGACTAGTTGATTGATGCATACTTTGTTATTTCTTGTTTTAAACTATTGTATCTAGTCACTCTTATGAACTTTGAAGGTGTCTTATGCATTTATATTTGCTACTCTATTGAGGGACAAGCTGAATACTATTATGCCATGTTTTCTTTATGTGAAACAAACAAACGTCTTGTAAAGCATTGTTATTCATGAATCTTTTGTTTGTGCCTTTTCATGTTGCATCATAGTTTCATTGCTTATTGCTAGAATTTTGTCTTTCATGTTATGATTGAAGTGCTATGATCCTAGCTTTGAATGTTTTGCAAATACTTTGATCAAGTCTTTGATGGTGCATGTCACCTCAAAAATTATTCTTTCTTTTTATCACTTACCTACTCGAGGACGAGCAGGAGTTAAGCTTGGGGATGTTGATACATTGTAAATGTATCTATAATTTTTGATGTTCCATGCTTGGTTTTATCCACTTTCTTGTGTTTTGTTCCAACTTTGGAGTACTCTTCTTATGATTTCTTGGACTAACCTATTAACAAGAGCCACAGTGCCAGCTGCCTGTTTTCTGCTGTTTTTGGTTCCAAGAAAGTCAGAAAATGAATATTCTTGGAATTGGACGAGACAAAAGCCAAAGTGCCTATTTTTCTGGAAGACATCAAGTGCTAGAATACGATACGGAGAGGGACCAGGGGGCCACCACAACACCTGGCCGCGTGGCCAGGCCTGGCCCGCGCCAGGGGTGGTGTGGCCGCTCCTGGCACCCCCTCAGCCTCTCCTTCCGACTATAAGATGCCCTCGGGACGTAAACCCTAAGTGCCCGATCAAAAAATACACGAAAGTGTCTGTAGTCGCCGGCATCTCCATCCCTAGATCGGGAGGGATCTGAAGCTCTTCCTGGCACCCTGCCGGAGAAGGGAATTCACCCTGGAGGCCTTCTTCATCACCATGCAAGCCTCCGGTGTGATGCGTGAGTAGTTCATCCTTGGACTACGGATCCATGTAGTAGCTAGATGGCTGGTTCTCCTCCTTTGTGCTTTCATGTCTAGATCTTGTGAGCTCCGTTCATGATCAAGATCATCTATTTGTAATTCTGCATGTTGTGTTTGCGGGGATCCGATGGATATTGAGATGCTATTTCAGATTGATTATTGATTCTATCATGTCTTTGTTATTTGTGATCTTACATGCTTTCCGTTGTTAGTAGCTATCTTGGCCAAGTAGATGATACCAACTCCAAGAGTTAGTATTTATGGTCGATAGTGGGTTCATGCCTCTAGTAATCCGGGGAAGTGACAGAAATCTCTAAGGTACTAGATGTGCTATTGCTACTAGGGAGAAAACAACAATCCTTTGATCATAGAACAATCGTATTGTTTACTTTACACGCTGTTTGTAAAGCAATAATCTGTTGCTTGCAACTTAATACTGGAGGGGGTTCGGATGATAACCTGAAGGTGGATTATTAGTCATAGATGCAGTTGGATGGCGGTCTATGTATCATGTTGTAATGCCCAATCAAGTCTCAAAGGAGTCAAGATGATTAGTATATGCATGTATTGCTTTCTCGGTGTTTGTCAATTGCCCCGCTGTAATTTGTTCACCCAGCATGTTATCTATCTTAAGGAGAGCCACCTCTAGTGAACTATGGATCCTCGTCCTTGTCTTTTACATACAATCTATGAACTGTTTACCTCTTGTGTTTACTTTCTACAAACTTTTACTTCTTTCCATTCGATACGTTTAATCCTTTGTTTTTCGCAAAACACGGTGAGATTGACAACCTCGTCGCAAGTTGGGGACAAAGTTCTGTGGTTGTGTTGTGCAGGTCTCCACGTTGCTACTAGCACCGGTAGTGCGCCCTGCCAAGGCTCAGCTAGTAACACCTTTGGGGTGTTTCCTTGCTCCTACTGGTTTGATTAAACCTTGGTTTCATAACTGAGGGAATCTTGCTGCTGTGCTCATCATACCTTCCCCTTGGGTTTCCCAACGAGCTCTACATCAACACCGCACCATCACTTTTCTGGGCGCCGTGCATTGAGCCATCAATGCACTTTATGTAACCAAGTACCAGTACATCACAGTTCGTTCTACAAAATATTGTACTAATAGTAACGACAACACATTTGATAGATTCAGTACCATTTGGAAGATTCAGCAGTATAGAATAGACCGTAAAAATATCAGATAGGTTCCTGGTTCATATTCAGCAGCACTTGATAGATTGTGGCAGTACATAGACAGTGGCCAAAAGAATTGATAGATTCCGCAATGCGAACATTGAAATTCAATAGATGTAACCAGGACTGATTCAAAAGGAAAGCGAGACCATATTCTGCACTTGACCAGTCGATATGAACAAGTACCAAACAAAACTTTTGATAGGTTCAGTAGCATTTGAAAGATGCAGCAGTACATAATAAGAAAGAAAAAACGATAGATTAACTGTTCACATTCAGCATCACTTGGACATATTCAGCAGCATTTCAAAGTGACAGATTCAGTTTGCCCTTTTCTCCGAACACTCGTCATTGGAATAAACAAAACTGACAATTAAGTTTGCTTTTGTGTGCATGCCTCCTTCTCGCATTAATGCCTGTGTGTGACTTCCATAGGCAACTCAAAATTCCCAAAGCCTTGTCTAGATTATGAGTTTATGACAAGGCCAAGTTACAAAAGGAAAGCAAGACCATCTACTGCACTTGATCTAAACTGAGTTATCCTATTACATAGTATTACGATTACTTACGGTAGTTTGGTTCCAGTTGCGGGCATTGGCGATGCTCGGGATGAACCATAATGGAGTCTCCGGATATTCCCATGCAACGTTGGTTGAGAAACCAATAGTTGCTTCTTTGGTATTTAGACTAAAGCAGCATATTTTAGGAAACAGTGTATATCCAAGTCCTATTGCATGGTGGGAGGTGTAGACACAGTTGCTTCTCTTCAGATATCCTGGGGCAACATCTGCACCGCCTACCGCTTAGGTTAGCAATCTCTATCGGATAGTTCAATCCAAGGAAAAGGGAATATGCTCCTAGGTTAGCAATCTCTATCCATGGCTTAGGTGGATACAAGTAAGCAGTGTCCTTTGAGTACACCTTGCAGCCAACCCCAGTAGCATAGGTGCCACAGGTGCGACCGCAGCAATCAACACTATGATCAGCAACGGGATTGCCATGACCATAATAAGTACCGCCATAAACACCTAATCAGTTACGCCCACGGTATGGATGAGGAGAAGGCGAGATTCATCTACAGATATTGCTAAGAACCATAAACTAGGTTCGTGCTCGTCATCATCTATGGCATCAAGGTTTCCCTCCTCGAGATGCGCGACAGGTGGTGACAGGAGCAGAATAGGACCTACAAAAAGAAATAACGGCCAAATTAAAACTGAAGCTAGTGTTTAGAACAGGAACGGATCAAACTTACCAAAATACAGATGATTCCAAACATAAACACTGCCACTCTTAGTGGCTGCAAACACCTAACCCTTGTGGATGAGTGCATCGATGTATCTAAAATAGCACTGGAACTGGTTCTCAAGAACTGTCCATGCATACTCATCGCCATCAAGGGTAGCAATTGAGTAGTCGAAGATAGCGACAAGAGAGAAATCTAAATAATCAGCCGCAATCTGCCGGAGGAGAATAGGGCAATCATAATGCATTAATGTAAATGAATCGTTGGTCCGTAAAAACTCATTAACGTGTGGGAGAGGAACGCGTTGATGAGTGTACACATTTACAAGCTCCCACTTGCACTCAGACCCAATAGTGGCGATCCAATCTCCATTGGCATGTACCCACTGCTTACCCATACAATTCGGGAACACAGTGTCGGAGGAGAACCTGTCCAGCGGCGTCATCTTGCATGTCGTGACCTTGCCCTCGAAGTACTCGTTGCATTCCCATGGTTTGTTAGTCGGGTGAGAATGAAGAACACAGGGGAGGCCAAACGGCTGAGAAGCATGTAAAGTTGCACAATATTTTGGCGAGTCAAGAAGATGTTTGGACGAACCGGCAAGGCTCGCGGCGGTGATGACGTCGCATCTGGTTATGAGTTCTTAAAGTGGGCCTTCGATAAAAACATGCTGGAACAGCTTAGAATCATCATTATCCTTCCTCGGTCCTACCATTGCAAGGGAGCTGATGGAAGTTGGGACAGTGGCTTGATTTGGTTTTTTGGAAAAGAGGGAAGATCGATGGTGGTAGGCCGGACAGGGAGAAGAACAAACACTCTCATACTGTATGCTAAACAGGATCAGAAAGTGGCATTGTGGAGGAGAAGAACGGCGACGCTTGGCGTAGAAGTGGGGATAGAGCGTATAGGCGAGGTTGAATAAAATGAAAACGGACGCATGTTCCTCTGATCTAGTTCCCTTCAGAATAGTACTACTCTACTCCCAGTTCCCTCCACAATGAATCTTTCTTGTAAATCAAAGAGGAAGTAGTATGAAGAGTAGGGCCCGATCATCTGCTCTCTCGAGGAGCCGAACCCGACAGTTTTCTTTGCTAAATTTTATGGTCCTTTATGCTAAATGCATGGACCTTGGTGTAATTTTACCTTTTTAGGTCCTTGGTGTAAATGTACGCCCACCATCTGTGTAAAATTCTAACCAAAAAGTGTAAGTTGTGAAATTTGAAAAATTTAAGCTTAGTTGTCAACGATTATGAAAATTCTTGGATTTCAAGCCAAAAGACCAAGGTCAAGGCCAGATCAACATCATACTTTATGGTGATGATGCCATGTCCAAGAATTAGCATGCCGATAGATTTCGACATATTTTGAAAACAATCGAAGATGAAGTAGTACAAAGAGTATGGCTCGATCAACTGCTCTCTCGAGAAGGAGCTATACACGGTTGTTTTCCTTGCTTCTATTTAGGTGGTGCTAAATGTATGGACATCGATGTAATTTTCCCTTTTTTGGGTACTTGATGTAAAATGTACTTCCACACACCGTTTTAAAATTCTAACCTAAAAGTGTAAGTGGTGAAATTTAGACGGTTTTAAGCTTACTTGTCAATGAGTATGAACACTCTTGGATTTCAGTCGAACGATCAAGGTCAAGGCCATATAAACATCATACTTTATGATGATGATCCCATATCGGAGAATCTGCATGGCAATAGATTTCGCCATATTTTGAAAATAATCAAAGAGGTAGTAAGAAGAGTTTGGCTCAGATCAACTGGTCTCTTGGTAAGGAGAAAAAACAAAAAGTTTTCCTTTGTAGGGTCCTTTGTGCTAAATGTATGGACCTCCATGTAATTTTCCCTTTTTAGGTCCTTGCTGTAAAATTTACTCCCACCGACCGTGTAAAATTCTAAACTAAAAGTAAGTGATGAAACTTAAATGAATTTCAGCTTAGTTGTCAATGAGTATGAACCATAATTTTCCCTTTTGTAGCTCCTTGATATAAAATATACTTCCATACCCATGTAAAATTCTAACCTAAAAGTCTAAATGGTGAAATTTCGACGATTCTTTAGCTTACTCCTCAACGAGTATGGCCATTATTGGATTTCAAGCCGAACGACCAAGGTCAAGGCCATATATATCAACCATCATACATTATGTTGATGATCCCATATGAGAGAATTTGCATGGCAACAAATTTGGCCATATTTTGAGAATAATCAAAGAGGAAGTAGTATCAAGAGTTTGGCTCAGATCAGTTGACCTCTCGAGAAGGAGCCAAACCAGAAATTTTTCCTTTTAGTGTCCTTTATGCTAAATGTATGGACCTCGACGTAATTTTTGCTTTTTTGAGGTCCTTGATGTAAAATGTACTCCGATTGACCCTCTAAAGTTCTAACCTAAAAGTAAGTGGTGAAATTTAAATGAATTTAAGCTTAGTTGTCAACGGGTATGAACCATTCTTGTATTTCAAGATGAACCACCAAGGTGAAGGCCATATCTACATCATACTTTATGCTGATGATCACATATTCAAGAATTTGCATATCGACAAATTTGGCCATATTTTGAAAATAATCAAGATTGAAGTAGTATGAAGAGTGTGGCTCGATTAGCTACTCTCTCGAGAAGGAACTGAACTCTACTATTTTGCCTGCTTAATAGTAGGGTCCTTTGTGCTAAATGTGTGGACCTCAATGTAATTTTCCCCCTTTTTAGGTCCTTGTTGTAAAATATACTCAAATCGACCGTGTAAAATTCTAACCTAAAAGTAAGTGGTGAAATTTAAATGAATTTTAGCTTATAGTTGTCAACGAGTATGAACATTCTTTGATTTCAAGCCAAACAACCACAAGGTCGAGACTATATTGCTACATCATACTTTATTCTGATGATCGAGTATCCAAGAAATTGCATGGCGATAGATTTTGCCATATTGTGAAAACAATCGAAGAGAAAGTAGTATGAAGAGTATGGCTCAATCATCTGCTCTCTTGAGAAGGAGCCGAACCCGATTGTTTTCTTTGCTCAAATTTAGGGTCCTTTGTGTTAAATGTATGGACCTCGACGTAATTTCCCCCCTTTTTAGGTCTTTGATGTAGAATGTACTCCCACCGACCGTGTAAAATGCTAACCTAAAAGTAAGTGATGAAATTTCAATGAATTTAAGCATAGTTGTCAACAAGTATGAAAAAATCTTGGATTTTCAAGCCGAACGACCACGAGGTCAAGGCCATATCTCTACATCATACATTATGTTGATGATCCCATATTCGAGAATTTGCATGGCGACAGATTTGGCTATATTTTGAAAACAATCAAAGAGGAACTAGTATGAAGAGTACGGCTCGACCAGCTGCTCTCTCGAGAAGGAGCCGAACCCGACTATTTTCTTTGCTCAATTTTAGGGTCCTTTGTGCTAAATGTATGGACCTCGATGTAATTTTCCCTTTTTAGGTCCATTATGTAGAATATACTTTATGCTTATGATCCCATATCCAACAATTTTCATGCCGACAAATTTGGCCATCTTTTAAAAACAATCGAAGATATTAAAAACAAAAAATAATCAATTTCATTTTTCTAAGTGACAGGAATTTATTTTCTAAAAAGCAAGTAAGAACAATTTATTTCCTTTTTTATGTTAAAAAATAAAGAGCGATAAGAGTTTATATGAGCACAGAGGAGGCAGCGAGAGAGCTGCGAAGAGGAGGATTTGAAGGAGGGTGATGTCAGAGCAAAGCTGGGATGGGTCCTGACACGAGGTACAGGGTAAAATGAGTAGAGTAAATTTCATAACCATAATATATATGCACGCAAAACGAAATGTGTTTTCTCTCTCCTTCACTCCCCCATCACCATCCCCACACCCCGATCGGCTGATCTATCCCTTGTCCACAAAGTGGCGCTACGCATGCGCGTCGGTCGACAACCTGCCTTTGGTGGCTCCATTTCTTTATCGGCGGCTCCATGTCTTTGTCTGGCGTGTTCGTCAGCTGTGTCTGCGGGAACCATTTTCGTCCTTGGCGGCAAAAAGTATTACTACTATAGTAGTACGTAATACAATAGAGTAACAATTCAAACTTTCCCAGTTTCAAAATTTTCACTTCCTTCACAAACATCCAGGGAGAGGATATTCAGAAGATCGCCACTCGCAGTACTACTAATACAAGTACGAGTACTACTTAAGTGCTGGACAAGGGATTGGGTGTTCTGGCCAGCAAAAAAACAAAAACGTCCCATTGGACTGGATGCTCACCATTATGATCGGACCATCCTACCTACTACGCACTACTCCACCTCCATACCCTAGGAAGAGGAAGCACAAAGCACACCCGCAGCAAGTTGCTTCGAAAGTGAGGAGCACTCCTTTTTTTTCTTCCTTGAAGCAAGTTATACTCCCTCCTTCCCAAATGAGGACGCGTATTACTTCTGGTCAGAGTCAAATTTAATAAACTTTGACTAAATATACGACATCAACTCAATGTCACCTATGTATAAGGTGAACTTTTGCCATAAGATAGGACCCACATAGCTTATGGAAATAGCTACAATGTATGAGGTCAAGTTCACCATAAGTTGGGACCCACTTATCTATTAAAAGTACACACAAGAAAGAGAGAGAGGAGAGAGTAAAATAGTTGTTTATTGCTTATGGACAACCCACAAGCTTGTAGGTCACCCTTAAGGAAATTCCCCTAAAGTGAACCTCCACTATGTATATGGATAGCCTTATGGACTACTTTTTGTCTTGTGGATAGCCTTTATGGACTACTATATTTTCATATTATATGCATTTGTCATTAGAAAAGTCAGTATGTTTTTACATATAGTTGGTCGAACTTTATAAAGATTGACTTTGACCAAACCTAATATGCATCTAGAATTGGGAAACAGGAAGCAGTATGAAGAATATGGCTCGATCAGTTGCTCTCTCGAGGAGTTGTACCCGACTATTTTCAATTCCTTGTTTGGTTTTAGGGTCCTTTGTGCTAAATGTATGGATCTCGATGTACTTTTCCCTTTTTTAGGTCCTTGATCTAAAATGTAGTCCCACCATCCGTGTAAAATTCTAACCAAGAAGTGTAAGTGGTGAAATTTAAACAAAATTAAGCTTACTTCTCAATGGGTACGAACATTCTTGGATTTCAAGCCAAACGACCAAGGTCAAGGCCATATCAACATATACTTTATGTTGATGGCCCCATACGAGAGAATTTGCATGCCAACAGATTGGGCCATATATTTTGAAAACAATCGAAGAGGGAGTAGTATGAAGAGTTTGGCTCATATCAGCTGATGTCTCGAGAAGGAGACAAACCAGAAAGTTTTCCTTTTATGGTCCTCTGGGTTAAATGTATGGACCCCAATGTAAATTTCCATTTTTAGGTCTTTGATGTAAAATATGCCCCCACCGTGACCGTGTAAAGTGCTAACCTAAAAGTAAGTGGTGAAATTTAAACGAATTTAAGCTTAGCTGTCAACGAGTAGGAACATTCTTGGATTTCAAGCCGAACGACCACATGGTCAAGGCCATATCTATACATCATACTTTATGTTGATGATCCCATATCCAAGAATTTGCATGGTGACAAATTTGGCCATATTTGTAAAACGGTCAAAGAGGAGGTAGTATGAAACATATGGCTCAATCAGCTCCTCTCTTGAGAAGGAGCCGAACGAACCCGACTATTTTCTTTGCTCAATTTTAGGGTCATTTGTGCTAAATGTATGGACCTCAATGTAATTTTCCCTTTTTTAGGTACTTGATGTGAAATGTACTCCCACCGCCCGTGTAAAATTCTAACCTAAAAGTAAGTGGTGAAATTGAAATGAATTTAAGCATAGTTGTCGACGAGTATGAAAAATTATTGGATTTCAAGACGAACGACCAAGTTCAATGCCATATCAACATCATACTTTATGATGATAACCCCATATCAGAGAATTTGCATGGCAACAGATTTGGCCACATTATTTTGAAAACAATTGAAGAGGAAGTAGTATGAAGAGTTTGGCTCAGATCAACTAATAATCTCTCGAGAAGGAGCCAAACCAATGCAACAAAAGGTTTTCCTTTTAGGGTCGTTTGTTCTAATTGTATGGACATCGATGTAGTTTTCCCCTTTTTTAGGTCCTTGAAGTAAAATATGCTCCCACCAGCGTGTAAAATGCTAACCTAAAAGTAAGTGGTGAAATTTTAATGAATTTAAGCTTAGTTGTCAACGAGTATGAACTTTCTTAGATTTCAAGCCGAATGACCACAAGGTCAAGGCCATATCTCTACATTATGTTGATGATCCCATATTCAAGAATTTGCATGGCGATAGATTTGGCCATATTTGAAAAAAATCAAAGAGGAAGTAGTATGAAGAGTATGGCTCGACCAGCTGCTCTCTAGAGAAGGAGCCAAACCTGATTGTTTTGTTTGCTCAATTTTAGGGTCCTTTGTGCTAAATGTATGGACCTCGATGTAATTTTCCCTTTTTAGGTCCTTTATGTAGAATGTACTTTATGCTTATGATCCCATATCCAAGAATTTGCATGCCGACAAATTTGGCCATCTTTTGAAAACAATCAAAGATATTAAAAACAAAAAATAATCAATTTTATTTTTCCAAGTGATATGAATTTATTTTCTGGAAAGCAACTAAGAAGATTTTTTGATCTACTGCTCTCTCTCGAGGAGCCGTACCTGAGTGTTTTTAATTCCTTGTTTAGTTTTAGGGTCCTTTGTGCTAAATGTATGGACCTCGATGCAATTTTCCCTTTTTTTTAGGTCCTTGATGTAAAATGTAGTCCCACCATCCATGTAAAATTCTAACCAAACAGTGTAAGTGGTGAAATTTAAACGAATTTAATCTTACTTGTCAACGAGTATGAACATTCTTGGATTTCAAGCCAAACGACCAGGTCAAGGCCATATCAACATCATACTTTATGCTCATGGCCCCATATGATAGAATTTGCATGGCAACAAATTTGGCCATATTATGAAAACAATCAAAGAGGAAGTAGTATGAAGAGTTTGGCTTAGATCATCTAATCTCTCGAGAAGGAGCCGAACTAGAAAGTGTTCCTTTTACGGTCCTTTGGGCTAAATGTATGGTGTAAATTTCCCTTTTTTGGTCTTTAATGTAAAATATGCTCCACCGATCGTGTAAAATGCTAACCTAAAAGTAAGTGGTGAAATTTAAACGAATTCAAGCTTAGCTGTCAATGAGTATGAACTTTCTTGGATTTTAAGCCAAACAACCACAAGGTCAAGGCCATATCTCTACATCAAACTTTATGATCCCATATCCAAGAATTTGAATGGCGGCCGATTTGGTCATATTTGTAAAACAAGTGAAGAGGAAGTAGTATGAAACGTATGGAGCGATCAGATGCTCTCGCGAGAAGGAGCTGAACCCGACTACTACTCCCTCCGGCCCAAATTAATTGACTTGCATTTATCAGATTCGAATGCATCTAGCACTAGAACATGTTTATATACATCCGAATCTAGACAAATTTGAGGGAGTACAATAGAGTAGCAATTCAAACTTTCTGAGTTTCGAAATTTTCACTTCCTTCACAAACCTTGGGAGGGAGGATATTCAATAGATCGTCATTCGCAGTAGTACTAGTACTACATGGTACAGTGAGTAGTAACAAAAGAAACTTTTTTTTGATGATAGTACCAAAAGAACGGATGTCCCAAAAGAAACTTCATTCAACCATTAAGGGGTTATTTGGTTCAGTGGCTATCCATTGGATAACACGGGATATCCACTTTTTTTTGGTTATCCAGTGTTTGGTTTAGAGGGTGGAGGGGATATGGATAACCACTTTTGGCTCAAAATGGTGGTTGAGCATATCCCACAAAAAGAGCTAGATGAGCTCAACCACTTTTGGATAGCTCCTCCGAAGCGTTTTCTTGTTCGTTCACCCTTCCTCTCGAGAGAAAATAACCATATTTTCTTGCTTATGGGCTAGACAAGAGGGCGGCCATAGTGTAGGCTGTCGGGCAGAGCGGGTGTTCGAATACGCACGTGGGCGTAGGCCGCCGGGCAGAGTGGGCAGGCAGAAGGGGCGTAGGCAGGCAGGTTAACACGAGGTCAAAGGCAAAAGGGTGGCGAGCTACAGGCGGTCGTGGCCGCTGCTAGGGAAGTGGTGAGGTGGATGAAGAAGACAAGGTGAAAGAGGAAAATGAAAAAAACAGTTGGGCCAATAGATTTTGACTAGCTATCCCTAACCACTTCTTATCCCACTTTACCAAACAAAAAAGACTACCCCTAACCAGCTGGTTGGGGATATCCTCATCCCTAAATGACATCCTATAAACCAAATAGCCCCTAACATAATAGCACGAGTTTACATATAAAGGACTCACTGCTGAACTAGTGCAGGTCCGGCGCCTCCTAGCACTAGTCCGCGCCGCCAGCGGCAGCTCGTGACATCGGCACCAACGCCAGCTCCAGCGACAAAGCCGGCTCCTAACTCATCGGCACCTCCGGATAACGCGGCAGCACCTCCTGAGCCATCGGAGGCACCTCCTGAGCCATCAGTGGCACCTCCGGATAATAGGGCAGTACCTCATGAGCCATCTGCGGCACCTATGGATATGGCGGCGGTACCTCCGGAGGCATCAGTAGCTCTGGGAGGACACTGTGGATGAATTTGCCGTTGTTGGGGAACCGGTCCCAGTAGTTGGTGAAAATGTTGGCGCCGGTGAACATCACCATCTCGCAGCCACAGTGGAAGGCCTGGTCGTAGAGGAGAGGGGCGTCCCTAAAGTTGACAAACTTGACCTTCAACGTCCCGTACGGATTGTCGTGGAGGCGATACATACGGTACTTGCGGCGACCGTACCCAGCGTCGAGGAAGGCACACGCTAGCTGCCACTTTGTTCTCCGTGGGGAAAAGGCCCAAATGCGCAGGGAATTGTCCTCTTGTGCAGCGATGTCGGGGTCTTTGCGCTCCGGTATGGCGGGCGGCAGCCGGAAGGTGGCCATGGATGACAGATGAGGACGGAGATGGTTGCTAGAAGTGGGGGATTAGAGATGGATTAGTGGTGCGGGGAAGGGGAGAGGATAAATACTACTAGTAGGAAGGATATGATCCGATATTAATGTGGCAGATTACTGATGCTTGGGGACAATCAATGTCACTGATGAAGCCAATGCGTGTGGCAAATATCGAAGATGATGACTAGGGTAAGCGATTGGACGGAACACTGACTCTGCTTCTCGCACTTGATGGCCCAGTCATAATTTTGTGGTGCGTCCAAGGCGACCGTGACCTCCCCCATCTGTGGGCCCTACATAGATGATTGAGTTGATGGGTGAAAACAAATTGATAAAGTGAGCTCTTTCCTACTCCCTCCGGTCCGAGATTTTCTATATATATACTATCTATACCACTAATATAGTACAACAGTTTTTGAATTTGGTTTTTCCCTTCAGTTCTAGAACCTTCCCAACATTGAGTAATCTAAGCCATTGATCTTCTATGTCCACTCTTGCATCTATGCCTGACACTTATTCAGGTGGGAAGCATCGCAGCAGTCACCTCTTCCTTCCCATGTAAACTTTCACGCAATGGAGTACAACCGTGCATGCGCAGCAGTGCAGAGAAGGTTGGGGCCCGTGGTGGTCCAGGCCAACTTTCCTTCTGTTTGCCTCATGCTTCTGCCCAAAAATGAGCTCTGGCTGGATGTTTTCTTTCTCTTCCATATTAGGCTGCCCTTCATAGTGCTAAATAATTTAGGCTAGTAAATCTTTCACATGTTACTACAGTACCTTCAAAGTGTACTGGGTGAAAACAAATATACACCGTTACTTTTTATAGATGTGGCTCTTTCATATTTTTTTTGAGATTTACCTATCATAGAGCATAATTTTATATAGTGATGATATGTCATACTTTATTACTATGTGGGTCTCACGTGCCAACTTACTAATAAAAGGGTGGTGCACAAATACAAACAGGCCGCTAATCTTGTCCAACTAAACCAGGAATTTGTAAATAATAAGGCCTCAAAATATACAAAAAGGACCCTAGTACAGAAAGGAAAGGCGCAATCAGGTAGAGCTTCATTGATTATCAGCTGTGGTATACTAAAAGAAGGGCATGGCTCGAGGTCGGATCAAAGAGTCCTCATTTCCCCCCACCCAATTCGCAATGCTTGGGATGGTCACTCTGAAGATGGAAGCCACCGTTCTCAACTGTTCCTCCTGCTCCCAGCCCCTCAAGCCCCGGCGGGTCTACAAGGTCTCTCCATTTCTCCCTCACAATCCATTGAATTTTCTTTTGTCGGTTCGTCCATGCAACTATTTTATTTTTTGAACTTTCGTTTCTATAGTGCGTTGATATTCATCTAGTCTGCCACCGCTGCGTCCGCAAGATCACCTCCTGCCAGAAGTGCGAGCACCCTAGCGGCAGATTCACCCATGATCCCGCCATGGACGCCATCCTATCAGTGGCTAGGGTCGAGTCCGCCCACAAAGGTTGCAGTAGTTTGCTGCCCTACTACGAACTCCACAAGCACGAAATCATGTGCCGGTACACTCCCTGCACTTGCATGGACATTGGCTGCGACTTTGCCGCCCCGCCGCCAGCGCTCATCGCCCACCTCGAAGCGGTCCACTCGATCCAAGTGCACAAGATGCAGTATGCCACCACCAAAGCTTTCTAGGAGCTAGTGTTGCTGCCGGGTGAGCCGTCCTGCCAGCTCATCATCGTTGGGGAGCAGAACGGTGCCGTGTTCGTTCTGACGATTGGATTGGTAAGCACGGTCTCCCTCGTGTCTGCGGTCTGTGTTAGGGCCGTGATGGGTGACTTGCCGTTGTACATGGTAAGGATGTGGGCGGAATGCCCACAGCTGCTCTCCTGGACGGATGGTAGGAGGAAGACCGGTAGCATGACGGTGGAGCTCGAGATGCCGAGCTCCGCTAAGTCGGGCGAGGTCGCATTTGAGGACCTTACGTCTTACCTGGAGGTGCCGCCTCATTACCTGGTCGGTCCTGCTACCTCGAAGGAGGTGTGTTTCTTCTTTCGCGTCGAGTTTTAGTAGTGATGTAAGCTGCTGTTAATTGGTTTAATTGCAGAATGATCATTTACATACCAGGAATGGTGGATTTTGTAGTACTAGTACTCTATCTCCGTCCCAAGAAATAAGGCTCCCTTATTTTTGTTTTTTGTTTGACCAAGATTTACTCTAAATATATATAAAGAATGTTGGTACTATACAAATTTAGCATCATTAGAAAGTTGTTTCAATACGAATTCAATGAAACAAATTTTACACATATAAGTAAATTTTAGTTGCTCCATTTATTCGGTCAAACTTTACTTTGGAGCGCGCGTGCGCCTTATTCCTTGATACGGAGGTACTAGATGAGTTTGTGGATGTAGTACTCTCCTGAGTATTTTTCATGAAGTCTTAACTTCCAATGGGTTTGGTGCATCAGTGGATGTACTCTGCTGAGTAGTAAGCTCAATAGTATTAAGACTCTCTGTTTACGAAGGCAAGAGGGCTATATCGCAATACTATCAAGTAGATCAACTCTGATTAATTTATGCATGCACGACTAGTTTTACATGCATGAGACGCTAGATAAAAAAGAGAACATGATGAGAGATGAAACAACATGCATTGGGATATTAATATAAAATAGAGATATCTAGATTAATGAGTCACGGGAATTAAGACAATAAGGAGGATAGGTCTTATTATAATTTCTAACAATTGTAAAAATCTCTCTGGCCTAATAATCCTAAATAGAGGTAGGAGTACTAGTCAACATACATTCAGGAGTACTAGTATGTATTACTACTACTACTAGTAGTACAATAGTGGAGTACGGTAGTAGTATTATTCCCCTCCGATCCATATTAATTGTCACTAGATTGGATGTACTCGTATCTAGCACTAAATCATGTCTAGATACATCCATTTTTGTGACAAGTAAATATAACCATTTTTGGAATAGTACTAGTTTGGTTGGAAGAAATCATATTTTTTTGCAGTAGGGACGATGGTTTTTTGCTAGTAGTAGTACTAGTACATAGTAGGTAGTAGTAATATATATGTTTATACTATACTAACTCAACATACATTCGGGCAATCGACAAATGTTCATCTTGCGGTTCTGCTGCTACAGTGCTACTAGCAGTTTTTTAGGTGCCCATTCTCCCTCTGTCTTTCAGCAGTACTCCGCCTATAAAATTATAATCTGCCATGGCTGTTGATTGACAAGGCAATTCATTCAAAATAAAAGAAACTGCTGCGATTCCTTGCATTAATTCTTGCCTCCGCACCTTGCATGCCTCTAGTATATACATGCATTATCTTCTGCGACTAGTATAGTACAAGTAGGAGTAGTACCAAGCAAGGATATACCGACATGCAAAGATATACTCGTAGGTCACATGGTGTACCATTCTGAGTCTTCGTCTTCTTCTTTGGTCTGGTTGCCCTTGCCCTTGCCCTTGCCCTTGCCCTTCTTCCTTAGTTCTTTTTTGGTTGAACATTTCGAGAGTTTGTTGACTGATACATCCATTTTGCATCACTATTCTATATCATAATTTACTGTTATACATTGATATATTTCATATTAAGACATGATACTTATGTAATTTCATCATTTTTTGCATGGTTGATGACTTTCGGAGCATGGACCGCTTTAGTCAGGATTCTGATGGCAAAGGTGCTGTTTGGAGGCAAAATTCGTGAAGATCAAAAAATCCGGGAAAATATATGGAAAATCCTATTTTCCCAGAAGATGAAGGAAGCCAGAAGGGGAAGCTGAGATGGGCCACGGGGGGCCCACACCACCCCCTGGCGCGGGCCAGCCTAGGCCGCGCCACCAGGTGGTGTGGCCACCCTGGTCCACCCCTAGCTCTCCCCTCTAGCGTATATTATCCTCCAGAAACCCTAAGACTCGGCGAGCGACCATAGAAAGATTTCGCCACCTCTGTGGGGTGGAAAGCACCGAGAGAGAAAGATCTCTCCGGCAGACAGATTTCTGCCGGGGGAATTCCTTCCCGAAGAGGGGAGATCGTCGCCATCAACACCACCATCAAGCTGGACTTCATCAGGATCATCATCATCACCACCATCATCTCCACCAGCACCATCATCACCACCTCCATATTGCTGTAACAATTGGGTTGAATCTTGCATAGTTCTTAGGGGAAACTTTCCCGGTGTTGATTACTCTTTGTAGTTGATGCTATTGAGTGGAACCATTGAATTATTATTTATATTCAGATTGTTATACATCATTATTCCATCTCCGATCATGATCCATATGATGTCTTGTGAGTAGTTCGTTTTGTTCTTCAAGACATGGGAGAAGTCATGTTGTTAGTAGTGGAATTGTGTTGAGAAAGATTCAATTGTTTGATATTTAAGTTGTGGTGTACTTCTTCTAGTGGTGTCATGTGAACGTCGACTACATGACACTTCACCTATATGGGCATAGGGGAATGCATTGTGTATTTGGCTACTAATCGTAGGGGTTGCCGGAGTGACAAAAACCTGAACACCCGTTAGGAAACCATTGCACAAGGGACATCAGGGTCTTAGAGTTTAAAGTTGTGGTTAGGTTTCTACCTTAATTACTTTCTTGTACTTATGGATGTTTGCAAGGGGTATAATCACAAGTATGTATTAGTCCTAGGAAGGTCGGTACATTAGCACAGGTTCATCCACACAACACTTAGCAAACTAAAGAAGATTAATCAACTATATGAAGCGAAAGCACTTCACAGTCTTCCCGTGTGTCCTCGAGAACGTTTGGTCATCTTGAGTAATACAACCGGCTTGTCCTTTGCTGAATAAAGGATTGGGCCACTTGCTGCATTTATTCTTATTGTCTTTTATTTACTCGTACTTTATTTACTTGCTTTATTCAAAACACCTAAAAATCTGTTTGCTAAGTATTTGCAGAGAATTCCTAATCCAAGCCACTAGCCAGCACCTTTTGCTCCTCTTTGGGTTCGACACTCTTACTTATCGAAAATACTACGATACACCCCCTATACTTGTGGGTCATCAAGACTATTTTCTGGTGCCGTTGCCGGGGAGTGAAGCGCTATTGGAGAGTGGAACTGGTAAAGGAAACTTCTACTGTGAGTATTGTTTACTTCTATTAGTTGCTTTATTTTCATTATGGATAATTCGCTAAGTTTCTTATTTCATAATGCTACTACCACGGCTAAGGTAGTAGATGAACCACCACCTGCTGAGAATGATACTTTTAAAAAACCTACAAGAATTATTGATCGTGTTATGGATAACTACTATGTTGGGGATGGAACTGTCCATCCCGGTGATCATTTGCTCTTTATACACGAATTATGCGGGTTGTTCAAGTGTACAGGTATTACTATAGATCAAGTTAAGAAGAAGTTATTCTCATTATCACTGAAAGGAAGGGCTATGGAATGGTATAAGCTGCTGAAGAATGGTCAAGCTCTTGAATGGGAGGAAATAATATCTCTATTTTATTCAAAGTTTTATCCTCCTAGTGAGATTCATAAAGATCGGAATCAAATATACAACTTTTGGCCTCTTGATGGAGAGAGTACATCTCAAGCTTGGGGGAGATTGAAGTTACTAATGCTCAAGTGTCCTATTCATGAGCTCCCTCACAATATTATTATCAGTAACTTTTATGCAAGGCTCCCTCTAGATGATAAGGATTTATTGGATGCTTCTTGTGTTGGATCATTCACTCGCATGCAAGAAGAAGCTAAATGGGATCTTCTACACCGTATTCAAGATAATGCTGAAGCATGGGAGAATGACAAAGGAAGAAAGTACGGTATAAATTATGATTATGAATGCATTGAATCTTTTATGGGAACTGATGACTTTCAAAATATTAAAAATGCTTATGGTCTAGACTCTCAAGCTATTGCAACTTATTTTAAGGCTTTTGCTTCCTACACTGAAGTGCCTAAAAATAAGTGGAATAAGTATCATGAACCTTATAAAGATGTTGCTAAGTGTGTTCCTGCAAGAAATACTGAAGTTTATACTGCTAATCATGTTTTACCTGAACCTTACATTGAGAAAATCCCTTTCCTCGGTAAGATAAAGGAACATTCTATGATAGCTAGTATGGTTAATGAAAGTACAAGTAAAGTTGTTGAACCTGATAAACAAATGGATGATGAACCTATAATAGCAATTGTGAAAGATTGTGTCACTAAATATGAAGAAGAGGGACACACTATCCTTTGTAAGGATACCTCTAATATTGTTTCACAAAGTAGTATCATAAGAACTAGTATTCATGTGTTTTCTGTTAGGATAAGTGATCATTGTTACAATGGCCCTTGTGATAGTTATATTGTTAAGTTTATGCATGATACTGAAAGATCCTATGAGAGAGGTAAAAGTGTTCTTATGTATCTCAATAATGTCAAGTTTCCTCGTTTTATGCTAAAAGTTTTTATGTTACACTTCTTTTACCTTCCTATGCTAGTAGTCTCTGGTTTCAACAACTTGTTTGTTTACAAAATTCCCTTGCATAGGAAGTGGTATAGACTTAAATTTGTGTATTTTTGCTTCTTAATGCTCTCTTTCACTTCAATTCATACTCCTAAGTGAGCATCATCAAAATTATCATGCCCATCTTAATGGCTATAAAGAAAGAGCTTTTTGGGAGACAACCCAAGTTATCTTTGCGTTCAGTTTTTTTTGTTTCTTTGACTCTTGGAAGTTCTTACTTCGGTAATAACCACTTCTTATCCTTTTTGTTTGGTTTTTGTGTCAAGATCAACCTCTAATGAGAGAGAAGTAAGATTTGGGGAAGATGCTGTCCTGAAACAGATTTTTTTCTTCACCGTAAAAATTCGTGAGAGATCTCTATACGTCGAATTGAGCTGTAAGTTTTTGTGCTTCTGCCCCAGGTTGTTATTTAACTTTTGTTAGTTTTGCACTTTTGAGTTGAGCAACAGAAGATTTTCGAAAAAATTGATCTTTACCTATTGGTCTATTTTGATAGATTTTGCCACTCTTGCATTTGCTTCTTTAATCGATTTCCTTTTTGAATTCTTTTTGGGTTTTCGGAAGGAGTTGCTACAGTAGCTCTTGTTTTCATGGTTTTCAGTTGAAATTGGACTCAAAAGGTTTTATCACTTCATTTATACTAATGTTGCTAATCAGAACTGTGTGAAATAAATTTCTAGGTTAGTGGAGATAATGGTGTAATAAGAAAGTAAAAGGTTTCATGACTCAAGCAATAAGTGTGAAGATGAAGATATTGATGTTATTCAAGTGGTGACTCCGGAAGAATCTACCAAAGACCAAATTTAGAGACCTGCAGAGTCCATTTTCGAATAGGTAACAGTTCTGGTAAGAAAAGTTCCACGAAAGATTTGTCCAGGTATATTTTTGTAGTGTTTAGCCAATAAGGAAAGCTACGAAGCTAAAGAGGGACGGAAACGGAGCCAGGGTGGCTCACACCACCCTATGGCGCGGTCCCACCCCTGGCCGCGCCACCTCGAACTCCGTCTCCGACCATTTTCTCCCAGTACCTTCCTTTTGCTGTAAAACTTCGTAATATATAATCCCCCGGATACCCTAAGGTTCGTATATTGTGTTCTCGTCATGTTTTCGTTTCGATCTGTTTCTGCCAGGAACTATTCTTGAAAGTTAGAAGCACGATGGTGTCCGCCAAGGATAAGGGAAATGAGCCTATGGAGGAAGATCTCCAAGACCCTAGTCAGGAGGAGGAGATCAAGAGTGAAGATGAAGAGCAGCAAGGCCAACATCCGCACATTGGCACTACCATTGCAAGCATTGGAGTGGTGACAAAACCTGCCATGGTTAGAAGGACTGCACGGATGCAGACTGGAGGGAAAATTCCTCGTCACTGTTTGGCTCCACGGTCACTTCCTCCACGCACCAAGAATCCTTTCCATACTCTTATCCATGAGCATCAATACCAGAATATGCCCAACGAGAAACTACCCTCCAATTGGGATTTGCCTCGTTCTAGCCATGCAGGAAAGAAGACTTCAAGGAGGAAGAGTGGGGAAAGAATTGCAAGAGCTGGGATTCTCAACCCGACATGATCATGAGCCGCATTGAGCAAAACTCAAAGCTGATTCGTAATCTCACCTTCGAGATTAAGGACTTGGGGAAACTGATCAAAGAGCTCATTGAGAGAATACCACCACCACCGAAGGAGTAATTCGTCATCAGGTTTGGCATCCCCTTGGTTTGTTCCAAGCTTGGGGGAGTGCCGTGGTATCATATCACTATCTTCTATCTTTTTTAACCTTTTTAGTAGAGTCATATCATGAATAGAGAAGTTATCATGTACGATGGTTTGTATTATGGAAGTGTCCCCTCTCTCGTTAGATATGTATCCCTTGGTGTGAGTTACCGTTATGGAATATTAATGAGAAGTTCTATCATTTACTCTTTTGCATATCTTATATTAGATTTCAATTCGTGGTTATATGATTGATCTTGTTGTTAGTATTGGTATCACTTTGGGATCATTGAGTTAAATTAATTGGTTTTGGCAAACCTGGCTCGATCAGTAGCAACAATATTTTTGAGGGTTGAATGAAAAAGATAAAAGTACCCTTAAAGAAATATAATTTCATCATCTTTCTTTTTTGATTTGCTCATAAGTTTAGTATTCTCTGGTTAAGATCTTTGTGCTTCCAAGGAAGATTGCATGTTTGTTTTTTGTCGCTTGTATGTTTGTTTGTTTCCTTCGACTCTTATACTTGCTACCCAGCCTTGCTAGCCAAAAACCTGTACTGAGAGGGAATTCTTGTCGTGCATCCAATCCTTAAACCAAACCTATGCCATTTGTGTCCACCATACCTACCTATGAGCACTATTTCTATTCCTAGTAAATTCATGTTTTTATCTACCTTCCAAATTAAACTTGTTATGTGAAAATTAGTGACTATAGTTCTGACGAACTTGATGGCACACTTTACTTTCTTGCATTTAATAAACTTGAACCATTGTGTCCATCTATGTTGCGTATATGCTTGTGCTTTATAAGTTGAAGTTAGTAGAACCATGCTTTCATGGGGAACGCTTTCAACATTGCACTGGTACTTTGTACCTCGTTGATATCATGATTCTTTTGCCTATGGATCCTGACGGTGTGAAATAAAAGGGGAACTTGTAAGATCATGGAGTTTATATGTGTGTTAGAGAAACGCTTGGGCCGCTAGCCTAAGCCATGCCTAATCATGGTGGAAACTTGCAGCATAACCATAATGAGCACTCTATGAAGCATCTTCAATAAAAACCTATGCAAATAGCAAATAAAAGGATCGCTGAGATGCTCATTGTCTGCTTGCCTTGTCATTTTGATTATGGCATAGCTCCTATATCATGTGCAAGGGGTACCCCATTGGCGGTTCTTTATGGTACATATTTATTTACAATGACAAGAGCTTACTTGTGACTGAAGTTGAGTATCATGAGGTTCGGTACTCGTAAGTAAGGGGCATGATATTTCAACTTATAACGTGTTAAGCATATCCTCTTAGTTGTGTCACTTTAACTTTAATCACCTAAAGATGCCTATGATAGGGGCAATGAGAGATGAAAGCTAATAAGTACCATAATTTTTGTAAGCTCTTTATGAAACTTGAAATCCGTGCTTCCCTCTTTGAAGGGCCTTTCTTTTAATTTTTAGTTGAGTCAGTAAACCTATTCCCTTCTATCTCAGCAAGTATTTGGAGTTGTTGTGTTTCATTCATTCATATGATGATTTATTCAATCATGTTTCTTATGTTCCTTGTTTTGCACATTGCTCTTATCTTGGTGTCTACTACTTTGAAAGCTATCATTGAAAATCAGTTACTTGTGAACTCCAGCAAATTGCCAACTATTCTTTGACCAAGAGCTAAGTTTTCCATTACCAATTATGATTTACTTTATGTATCTTTATTGTGTATCCTTTACTTATTGCAAGTTAATTTATATAATAGTGAGTTGTCTTCTATTATGATCTATGTATTGATGAATGTGATGCTTCTTGTCCGTATTCTTTTATTGACTCTTCACTCCATAAACCTGAGGTCATGTTTATTGCGTTCAGTTTCGCTTGGGGACAAGCAAAGTCTAACCTTGGGGGGAGTTCATACGTCCATTTTTCATCACTATTCTATATCATAATTTACTGTTATTCATTGATATATTTCATATTAAGAGATGATACTTATGTTATTTCATCCGTTTTTGCATGTTTGATGACTTTTGGAGCATGGACCGCTGCAGTCAGGATTCTGATGGAAAAGGTGCTGCTTGGAGGCAAAATTCACGAAGATCAGAAAATACGGGAAAATATATGAAAAATCCTATTTCCCCAGAAGACGAAGGAAGCCAGAAGGGGAGGCTGAGATGGGCCACAGGGGGGCCACACCACCCCGTGGCACGGGCCAGCCTCGGCTGCGCCACCAGGTGGTGTGGCCTCCCTGGTCCACCCCTCGCTCTCCCCTCTGGCGTATATTATCCTCCTGAAACCCTAAGACTCGGTGAGCGACCACAGAAAGATTCCGCCGCCTCTACGGGGCGGAAAACACCGAGAGAGAAAGATCTCTCCAGCAGACAGATTTCTGCCGGGGGAATTCCTTCCCGGAGAGGGGAGATCATAGCCATAAACACCACCATCAAGATGGACTTCATCGGGATCATCATCACCACCAGCACCATCATAACCACCTCCATATTGCTGTAACAATTGGGTTGAATCTTGCATAGTTCTTAGGGGGAAACTTTCTCGGTGTTGATTACTCTTTGTAGTTGATGCTATTGAGTGGAACCATTGAATTATTGTTGATGTTCAGATTGTTATACATCATTATTCCCTCTCTGATCATGATCCATATGATGTCTTGTGAGTAGTTCGTTTTGTTCTTGAGGACATGGGAGAAGTCATGTTGTTAGTAGTGGAATTGTGTTGAGAAAGATTCAATGGTTTGATATTTAAGTTGTGGTGTACTTCTTCTAGTGGTGTCATGTGAACGTCAACTACATGACACTTCACCTATATGGTCCTAGGGGAATGCATTGTGTATTTGGCTACTAATCGTAGGGGTTGCCGGAGTGACAGAAAACTGAACCCCTGTTAGGAAACCATTGCATAAAGGACTTCAGGGTCTTAGAGTTTAAAGCTGTGGTTAGGTTTCTACCTTAATTACTTTCTTGTACTTATGGATGTTTGCAAGGGGTATAATCACAAGTATGTATTAGTCCTAGGAAGGTTGGTACATTAGCACAGGTTCACCCACACAACACTTATCAAACTAAAGAAGATTAATCAACTATATGAAGCGAAAGCACTTGACAGTCTTCCTGTGTGTCCTCGAGAATGTTTGGTCATCTTAAGTAATACAACCGGATTATCCTTTGCTGAATAAAGGATTGGCCACTTGTTGCATTTATTGTTATTCTCTTTTATTTACTCGTACTTTATTTACTTGTTTTATCAAAAACCCCTAAAAATCCTTTTGCTAAGTATTTGCAGAGAATTCCTGATCCAAGCCACTAGCCAGCACCTTCTGCTCCTCGTTGGGTTCGACACTCTTACTTATCGAAAATACTGCGATACACTCCCTATACTTGTGGGTCATCATTGACCCCTCTCAAAGTTCATTATCCGCCTATATACCTCGTAGGTCGCATAGGCGTCGAGGCTTGCATACTTGATCTGCTCTTCGGTCAGGGGCATGTTCCTCCACTGCTTGTGGTCCACATCCTCCTCCTTCTTCTTCATGACTTTGTAACGGATGTCTATGAGGGCCATCACATAGTCAGCCAAAGAATCCTTCTCATTCATGGAGCCGGTAGGCTTCCACCTCTTCCGGATGTCCACGAAGTTCGTCACTGGTACTAGAGAATGCCTAAGACTGATACGGTCGTTGCCGATGTCAACGCCTGCAAAGGAAATATTAGGGTTGGCGAGGAACTTGATGACCCACAAGTTTAGGGGGTGTATCGTAGTATTTTCGAGGGAAGTGAAACCCAATTTATTGATTCGACACAAGGGGAGTCAAAGAATATTTATAAGCCTTAACAACTGAGTTCTCAATTCAGCTGCACCTTGAAACAATCTTGTTCACAGTAGTTTATCAGTAGCAATAGTTTTGTAATGGCAATACCAAAGTAATAGCAGTAGTAAAAGTAAAGATAGTAGTAATAATTGCAGTATACAGTAGGATTAAAGCGCGGTAGGCTTACGAATGGATGGGAAGGCGTTGCATGGACAAGAAAATTCATATAGAAATCAAGACATAGGGCATTTGCAGATAAATAAGATAAAGCATCCAAGTATTAAATAATCATAGGCATGTGTTCCAAGTCATATGTGCTCGCAATGAGAACTTGCACAACATCTTTTGTCCTGCCAGCCCGTTTGCAGTGGGGCCTCAAGGGGAACTACTGGCAATTAAGATGCTCCTTTTAATAGACCACCGGAGCAAAGAATTAACACTCTGTGAACACATGTAATCCTTACATCAAAGCCATTCCCTCCTGTTATCCCGATTATTGTCACTTTGGGGCCTTCGGTTCCGGACAACAATATGTGTATACAACTTGTAGGTAAGACCATCAACAATACTATCATCATGAATCAATAACATGTTCAGATCTGAAATCATGGCACTCGGGCCCTAGTGACAAGCATTAAGCATAACAAGTTGCAACAAAGTCAAAAGCACTAATAATAGATACTAGGCACCATGCCCTAACAATCTGATGCCATTACATGAACGATCTCATCCAATCCCTACCATTCCCATAGCCTACAGCGGGGGATTACTCACTCATAGATGGGGGGATCATGGATGGTCGATGGAGAAGCGATGGTGTGATGATGGCGATGATCTCCTCGTATTCCCCGTCCTGTCAGGGTGCCAAAATGGAGTTTCTGGTTCTGATTTGCGGAATCAGGTGGTGTTGGCATAGTGGTACTCTTTCTAGAAAAACGTCGAACCCCCCTTGGTTATTAGGTCAAGAGGCATCTTATAGGCAAAGAGGGAGGCCGAGGGGGTAGCCTAGGCGGCCACACCACCCCCTGGCGCGGCCAGGCCTGGCCCGTGCGGCTAGGTAGTGTGGGACCCTCGTGGCACTCCTCCGTCTCATCTTCTGGCTCCGTGAGTCATCTGGTGAAATAGGATTTTTGGTATATTTTCTGGATTTTTTCCTGATAGTTGACTTTCTGCACAAAAACTAGACACCAAGGTAATTCTGCTGAAAACAGCATCAGTCAGTATTAGTTGTATCCAAATCACACAAGTTTGGAGGAGAAGCAATAGCAAAAGTGTTCG
Source organism: Avena eriantha (assembly GCA_910589775.1). Classification (NCBI taxonomy): domain Eukaryota; kingdom Viridiplantae; phylum Streptophyta; class Magnoliopsida; order Poales; family Poaceae; genus Avena; species Avena eriantha. The sequence continues at coordinate 249,307,275 of OU342743.1, read as the reverse complement.
GGAAAGTAGATACGTTTTGGACGTATCAACTCCCCCCAAGCTTAGCTTATTGCTTGTCCTCAAGCAATTCAGTTGAAAACCGAGTGCGATAAAAGAAACTTTCACGAACACATTTGCTTCATAAGATGTATATATTCTCAGCATATGATCAAATACTTGCATAATTCATAATAAGGAGTATTCAAATAAGGTTACTCAATAGTCATTGCAAGCTATGCAGAGATTCCAACTCAAAAATAATAAGTAGCATGAAACATAAACATAAGAAACATTGCAATGCTCATAAAAAGGTATGATAGAGTGGTATCTCGCTTGCCTTTGAGGGCAAACATAAATTCCAAGGCACCTCCGAAGTTTAAGTGAATACTAGAAGTAAAGATATCAGAGATACAAGCATCAAAGTCATGAAATAATTAACCAAGTTTTGAAATAAGCATATTATACTAAGAATGACAACTATGCTCTCAAGAAAGTGCTCATAGAATGTGTGGAGACTCAACAAGGAAGTGAACAAGTTTTGAAAAGTTTGAAAGGCTTCCAAATGCTGAAAGTATCATACTCATTAGCTTTGAGCTCTCATTGCCCCTATCATAAGCATCTTTAAGTGATTAAGGTTAAAGTGACACAACTAATAGGATATGCTTGACAAGTTATAAGTTGAAATCGCATGCCCCTTGCTTACGAGTACCGCACCTCATGCTACTCAACTTTAGTCACAAATAAGCACTTTTCATTGTAAGTACATATGACTCATTGTAAGTACATATGTATCATAGAGAACTGCCAACGGAGTACCCCTTCCCGCATGACACAGGAGCTATCCCATATCAAAATGAAAAGGCAACAGACAATGAGCATCTCAGCGATCTTTTTATTTGCTATTTGCATAGGTTTTTATTGAGGATGCTTAATAGAATGCTCATTATGGTTATGCTGCAAGTTTCCACCATGATTAGGCATGGCTTAGGCTAGCGGCCCAGGCGTTTCTCTAACACACATACAAACTCCATGACTTACAAGTTCCACTTTTATTTCACACCACCGGGATCCATAAGCAAAAGAATCATGATATCAATGGAATAATAAGTGCGAGAAAAGTCAAGTGTGCCATCAAGTTTGTGAGAGCTTTACTAACTAACTTTCTCATAACAAGCAAACATTTTATTCAGAAGAAAACAAGGCATACTGAATATGCACGGAGTGGCAAATGATGCAAATAGGTTGGTATGGTGGACACTTTTGCCAATATTGGTTTTGGGGAGTTGGAAACACGAGTAGAGTTTATACTCAGTGCAAGTGAAGGCTAGCAAAATAGAAAGGGAGCGACAAACGAGAGAGCAATAACTATCATAATCGTGATTGCAACAAAACGGGACTAATTATGGCATGAAAGTGATTCAAAAAACCTGAGGCAAAATAATTCATCGAGGCTTAACTGATTGTTTCAGTCATATGCATGCGTGAGCATGTGCCAAGTCAATTCAAGTGAAACATTCAGAGGAGGATACTTCGTTGTATCCACTTTCTTGTGTTTTGTTCCAACTTTGGAGTACTTTTCTTATGATTTCTTGGACTAACCTATTAACAAGAGCAACAGTGCCAGCTGCCTATTTTTTGCTGTTTTTGGTTCCAGGAAAGTCAGAAAATGATTATTCTCAGAATTGGACGGGACAAAAGCCAAAGTGCCTATTTTTCTGTAAGACATCAAGTGCCAGAATACGAGACGGAGAGGGGCCAGGGGGCCACCACACCACCTGGCCGCGCGGCCAGGCCTGGCCCACGCCAGGGGGTGGTGTGGCCGCTCCCGGCACCCCCTCGGCCTCTCCTTCCGACTATAAGATGCCCTCGGGACGTAAACCCTAAGTGCCCGATCAAAAATTAACGAAAGAGTCTGTAGTCGCCATCATCTCCATCCCTAGATCGGGAGGGATCTGAAGCTCTTCCTGGCACCCTGCCGGAGAGGGGAATTCACCCTGGAGGCCTTCTTCATCACCATGCAAGCCTCTGGTGTGATTTGTGAGTAGTTCATCCTTGGACTACGGATCCATGTAGTATCTAGATGGCTGGTTCTCCTCCTTTGTGCTTTCATATCTAGATCTTGTGAGCTCCGTTCATGATCAAGATCATCTATTTGTAATTCTGCATGTTGTGTTTGTGGGGATCCGATGCATATTGAGATGCTATTTCAGATTGATTATTAATTCTATCATGTCTTTGTTATTTGTGATCTTGCATGCTTTCTGTTGTTAGTAGCTATCTTGGCCAAGTAGATGCTAGCAACTCCAAGAGTTAGTATTTATGCTCGATAGTGGGTTCATGCCTCTGGTAATCTGGGGAAATGACAGAAATCTCTAAGTTACTAGATGTGTTGTTGCTACTAGGGAGAAAACAACAATCCTTTGTTCATAGATCAATCGTATTGTTTACTTTACATGCAGTTCGTAAAGCAATAATCTATTGCTTGCAACTTAATACTGGAGGGGATTCGGATGATAACCTGAAGGTGGATTATTAGTCATAGATGCAGTTGTATGGTGGTCTATGTATAATGTTGTAATGCCCAATCAAGTCTCAAAGGAGTCAACATGATTAGTATATGCATGTATTGCTTTCTCGGTGTTTGTCAATTGCCCCGCTATAATTTGTTCACCCAGCATGTTATCTATCTTAAGGAGAGCCACCTCTAGTGAACTATGGATCCCGGTCCTTGTCTTTTACATTCAATCTACAAACTGTTTACTGCTTTGTGTTTACTTTCTACAAGCTATTACTTCTTTCCATTCGATACGTTTAATCCTTTGTTTTCCGCAAAACACGGTGAGATTGACAACCTCATCGCAAGTTGGGGACAAAGTTCTGTGGTTGTGTTGTGCAGATCTCCACGTTGCTACTAGCACCGGTAGTGCGCCCTGCCAAAGCTCAGCTAGTAACACCTTTGGGGTGTTTCCTTGCTCCTACTAGTTCGATTAAACCTTGGTTTCATAATTGAGGGAAACTTGCTGCTGTGCTCATCATACCTTCCTCTTGGGGTTCCCAATGAGCTCTACATCAACACCGCCATCAAGCATTTTTCTGGGCGCCGTGCATTGAGCCATCAAGCATTTTTCTAGCGCCATTGCCGGGGAGTCAAGGACATCTTCACAAGGGGAGTCCCTCATAACCAATCTCTTTACTTTGTTATTTTTGTTTTGCTTAGTTTCTTTTTGTTTTGTTATTCAAAAACACACAAAAAATTAGTTTTACTAGTTTGCTTTCTTATTTGAAAACCCAAAAAAATGACTACTCTTGAAAACACTAAGTTGTGTGACTTCACTAGCACCAACAACAATGATTTTATGAGCACACCTATTGCTCCAACTATGGCTGAAAATACTTTCTTTGAGATAAAACCTGCTTTGCTCAATCTTGTTATGAGAGAACAATTTTCTGGTATTGGTAATGAAGATGCTGCTTCCCATCTAAATAACTTTGTTTAACTTTGTGAGATGCAAAAGCATAGGGATATAGATGGTGATATTATTAAGCTGAAATTGTTTCCTTTCTCTTTGAGAGGAAAAGCTATAGAATGGTTGAATTCCTTAACTAGGAATAGTATTGATTTTTGGACTAAGTGCAAAGATGCTTTTATTGGAAAATACTATCCTCCTGCTAAGATTATATCTATGAGAAGTGAAATAATGAAGTTTAATCAACTTGATAATGAGCATGTTATTCAAGCTTGGGAAAGAATGAAATCTTTGGTTAAGAATTGTCCCACTCATGGACTGACTGCTTGGATGATCATCCAAACTTTTTATGCAGGATTGAACTATTCTTCAAGGAACCTATTGGATTCTGCTGCTGGAGGTACCTTTATGACCATCACTTTGGGTGCTACAACAAAACTTCTGGACAATATGATGGTTAATTATTCTGAATGGCATACTGAGAGAGCTCCACAAGGTAAGAAGGTAAATTCTATTGAGGAAACCTCCTCCTTGAGTGATAAGATTGATATTATTATGTCTATGCTTGTTAATCGGAAAGCCCATACTGATCCAAATAATGTTCCTTTGGCTTCTTTGGTTGCTCAAGAAGAGCAAGTTGATGTGAACTTCATGAGAAATAACAATTTTGGCAACAATGCTTATGGTAATAATTTTATAGGAACAATTTTGGTAACAACAATTATAAGCCATATGCTCCCAACAATGTTAATGCTTATGGAAATTCTTACAACAATAATAAGAGTGCTCCCTCTAAACTTGAAGTTATGCTTAAAGAGTTTATTAGTAAACAAACTGCTTTCAATAAAACTGTTGAGGAAAAACTCTCTAATGCTGAAAGAAATATAGCATCTTTGGTTGAAGCTCAATCTAGTTTGAATAAAATAGCTGCTAAACCTGAAACTAATGATAATCCCTTTGAAGTTACTAATGCCATACAAGTAAGAATTGATGAAAATGTTAGACTATTAGCTGAATTACATGCTAAGTGGGAGAGAGAAGATGAAATTGCTAGAAACATTCGTGTTTCTACTATCACCACCACTAGTGTTGAGGCATGTAATAGTTCTACTACTCTAGATGATAAATTTGATTTTGATCTTGATGGTTGCAACATCTCTGAAGTTATTAAGTTCCTACAAAAGCTTGCTAAAAGTCCTAATGCTAGTGCTATGAACATGGCCTTTACAAAACACATTACTGATGCTCTCATAAAGATTAAAGAAGAAAAGATGAAACATAAAGCTTCTATTCCTATAAAACAAGAAGATGGTTGGGAACCCATCATTAATATGAAAGTGAATGACTTTGATTTCAAAGCTTTATGTGATCTTGATAGTAGTGTTTCTATTATGCCTAGAAGGATTTATGATATGCTTGATTTGCCTCCACTTGAAGATAGTTATTTTAATGTCCCACTTGATGATAATGCTAAAAAGAAACTCAGGGGGTTTCTTAATGATGTCCTTATTATGGTTAAAAATTCCTATGTCCCCGTTGATTTCTATGTTTTGGATGTTGAATGCAATGCTTCTTGTCCTATTACTTTGGGAAGACCTTTTCTTAGAACTGTTGGTGCCATCATTGATATGAAAGAAGGCACCATTAAATATCAACTCCCATTCAAGAAAGGTATAGAACACTTCCCTAAAAAGAGAGAAAAGATTTCTTTTGCTTCTCCTATGAAAACAAAATTTGGTCTTAATGCTTCTTCATTTGAGAACACTTGATTCTTTCTTTGCTTCTTATGCCTAACTTAAAGGCGTTAGAGAAAAGTACTTATTGGGAGATAACCCAAAAGTTTTAGATGAGTCTTGGAAGTTATTACCTCTGTAATATCCACTCCTTATCTTTTTTATTTTCTTTTTGTGCCAAGAGTAACCTCTAATGAGAGTGAAGTAATGATTGGGAAAGTTGCTGTCCTGAAACAGATTTCTGTGCTTCACCGTAAAATTCCGTGTAAAATCTCTGAAAATCTTTTTGAGGCGTGAATGTTTGTGCTTCTGCCCCAGGTTGTTATCTAACTTTCGTTAGTTCAACACTTTTTGATTTGAGCAACATAAGGTCTTTGAAAAAATTCGTCTTTACCTGCTGGTCTGTTTTGACAGATTTCTGCCATTTTCTGCATTTGCTTCTTGTTGGTTCCTTCTTGAGTTCTTTTGGGGAATTGAGCTTTTTGAGGGAAGTGCTACAGTATCTAGTGTTCTAATGGAAGTTTATTTGGTGTTAGAACTGAACCTTAAGACTTATTTATCTTGAGTACACTAATGTTGCTAATAAAGATTGTGTGAAGTTTTGTATGAAGGAAAAATTTCAGGTGTATGGAAGGAATGAGTAATGAGATGAAGGATGGACTAAAGCTCAAGCTTGGGGATGCCACGCATGTCACCCCAAGAAATATCCAAGAAGTACAAGCGTCAAAGCTTGGGGATGCCCAAGGCATCCCCTTCTTCATCAATAAAAATCCTAGGTTCCTTCCAAACTCTTCATGTTTATTGTTTCATGCACAGTTGTGTTTTTCTTGGAGCGTCTTCTTTTCATTTTTGTTGTGGTTTTTCGTTTGCTTTGGTTTGCTTAGTTTGCTGAATAAATTGGTTGGACCCCCTATTTCATGCATTGGTTTTCAAATAGTTTGGTTTGGTTTGGAAAAGAGTAGGAAAGTTCATGCTTATGTGGTAAAAAGAGCTCATTTTTGACTGTGGCCTATGCTTTGTCATGCCATGCTTGATATTTTTTTGGCTTTATGCTTAGTATTCTTTGCTGTAGCATGACTTGTTACAAACAATTGAGATTGCTTAATGTTCCTTGGATGAATCATGCGTTGTTTTAGCATATTAAAGCATAGTATAGTGGTATTCTCCTTTGATGCTTTATTTGGGTTGACTTGGCGCATTCTCACACCATGTTATGACTATCTCAAGTCACCATAGCCTTTATGATCCTTTAGTTTTCAACTTATAGTATCAATTTATGCTTTGGTCAATGATGTTTTGTCGCTCTGCATGATTATGGCCATTATTGCTCTCTTAGTTTGTCGCTCCCAGTCTTTTGCTAGCCTCCACAACCAAGTATGAGTTCCATGTGGGACCCCCGGATTAATCCTCCGAGAATCCATGTTATGCATACAACCACGATCCCATGATCAGTTAGTCGTGGCACATAACCGACAAGTATCATTACAACATCCGAGAATATACCGAATTTACAAGACTTACATAAATGTCGTTATGGCTACATCAATAATCATCAGCGGAACTTCATCAAGCGCAGAGCCCGAGCCATGCCTTAACCTACAGGCAACTGACTGGGAAAAACGTCCTAGCTCGCATAGTCGTCCACTTCTCCTTCGTCTTGATATCTGACCAAGTTAATAGCCAGGGACAATGCTAGTGAGTACTTTGAATGTACTCGCAAACCACCTTAACTTAATAGTAATAACAAGAGGATATGCAGTATGGCTGTGGTAGTAGGAGGGCTCCAAGAGGGGGTTTTTTCAATTAGTTTCTCTTATAGATATAGCATCTACATATCTTTGCTGAAAACTTTTGTAAATAATTTTGGAAACCTTTTTTGAAAAGTTTTGGAAAACATTAGGACTGGGTCACCCATTTGTTCCCGTTTTCAGGTTGTCCTTCGACCAAACTCCTTCCATACCTCTCTGACCATCCCATGGTCAAAGCAGGTATCCTTCCTGACCATCCCATGGTCAAAACATTTCCAAAACAATTTTTTCTTCCGATATCCTTTTTGAAAACAAAACCAGCACCTCTCTACAGAAGTTTGTCCAACCCGTCCTTAACCGCGGACACAGCTATTCGAATAGATTTACACTCTGCAGAGGTTGTACACTTTACCCACAAGATCTGATACATCCGTCGCAAACTGTCGCGGATCGTCATACAGCAGTATGCGGGTTTCGGATAACCGGACAAGACCTTCAGGATAATCCCCTCTTAACACCAGCACCTACCCTATGGGTGTTATTCCCCTCAAAACCGGGATGTCGGGCGAGGACCAACCGGAGCGCTTTTTCCACTCCTTGAGAGTGTGCACTTTCAATGAGGGGCCCATAGTAACACGTGGAGGCCTGCTGACCCTTCGTTCCGTCTCCAGGTCCCACCTTTATCGGAGAAGGCCCACCCTCCAGGGATCCCCGATCCCCTATAGTAGTTGCGAGGCACCGTTGTCATAGAGAACCACTTTCGGGTCAAGCCCCTTCCCATATAGGGATAGTGTGGTTGCACGGGTTTAAGTTGTTATAGCAAGACTGCAGAGAACCAGGTGCGTTTTCGAAAACCTTTTTCCTCCGGTTTTCCTCCAGCATTTTATAAAACCAAACCTTCTCTTTTTCAACATCTCTTGGGAGGTCCCACCTCACCAAGGTTTTCTCATAAAACATTTAGTAAAACCTTTTTCCGGGGTCTTCCCATCCGCTAGTTTTTGCTTCGGCTAAAATGGGGTCTCCAAAGGGGCAATGGTGGGTATGCACCATCTATTCTACTAGGGACAAGTAGGTGTCACCAAGGGGGGTTATACTTAATAGTACAAAAGTGTAATGGTTCGGAGGAGCCAAACCACTACCAAGTATACATCAACATATAGTAAAACAATGCAGTTTTAGTAAACAGTAGATAAAACATGCATAAGTACAATAGTAGGACAAGGCTTATGAGCAAGAAGGTGGCTTGCCTGATAATCAGCAATATGGCAATATGTCCCTGGACTTCTTCTTTAGAATACCCAAAATGCCAACATCAATAATAAATGCCCCTTCTTCTGCTCTTCGATTTTATCGCAACTATCGTTGTCTTGACACAACATGCAAGCAACCAAGCCACAATCAACACAAGGCACACAAGCACCAATACATACAGCAAACAATTGAATACTATAGAATTAAGATTCATATGGTTTTGAGAGGATTGGTTTTAGGAGATTGAGGTGGCCTTGAAGAAGGGAATGAATATCCATTAGGATTTATAGTCTAGAAATTACCTAAGAGATGGATTTTGGACAAGACCATATTCTGTATGGTACCATTGTAAAAACATGATACCAACAGATAGGTATTGATAAGATGAGAAAACAAAAGACCAACAAAAGTGGTTTCACTATTTTATCAAATACAAAAGATTTATAGTGATTTTTATAGTGAAAAAGACTCTAGTTTTGGGAAATAATTCAGTAGAAGAGTTCTGGAGTTCCAAAAATATTTCCTTGGGTAGTTAGGTAGGGCTTGATGTACTTGTTCACAGAGAGTTGGAATCACTCCAAAATAATTAACAGAATGCCCTCAGGAAATTCCCAAATATAGTTCTTGAGACACTTTGTCTTTTTCACCAAATTTAATTTACAGAGGGTTTTGGTTTGATTCGAAGGACACAGTGTAGGTATTGGAAATACCTTTCTGCAGAAATTGGAAACAACCTCTTTGGATCTGTATAACTACTGTAGTGAATTTAGAGGTGAATAAACCATGCATAGAATAGTTTAATTCACGGACAAACATCCAAGGCTCAATAAATCATGAGCTCCTGGATTTAGTTAGGTATTTATGTACCACATCACTGGGATTTGGAATTGGTTCAATTGGACTCATGATTTGGTCTAGGGAATTTTCTAGAGTGAGGAACTCATACTTTTTGTTATTTTTATAAAGGCCAAAATTTTGTTCACCTTGGCATGAGACCAAGGTGCAGTGATAGGTACCAGTAGTACCTACCAGTGGCAATTGGGTTTAATCCATTTGGAGTAGCAAAGCTACTGTAGTGATTTATCTAGTGAAAACACTAGGGACAATGTTGTTTCTTTCACCAAAACTCAACAGGAATTCCAGAAATTAAGATCTCCTAGGTTTAGTTCCATATGAATGTAGATAATCCATTGGAGTTAGAATTAGGGCAAAAGCTATCATGGATTGGCCTAGAGAATTTTCTAAATACAGAATATAATTAATCTTGTCATTTTTATATCTTCAGATCTATAGTTCCTCTTAGCTGGAGACAAGGGATATTAGATAGGTATATCAACTAAATTTCATAGCCACTTTGAATCCTATCGTTTGGATATGTACAACTTACTATAGAAATTATTTAGGAAAAAGGATACAGTTTAGTGGAATTAATGCCAGTAAATAATAAAAATTATTTTCGGCGAGTGACGAGTTCTGCATGTTGCACAAAACACACAAGAACAAGGTAGGATTTATATCTAGACATTTCAAATAGTGTTATATTTTATTTGGGAATTAAACTGAGTGGCAGTTTTCAGATCTGGAAAGAAAATGATCTAAAGGAAAGAAGGATTAGCAAAAAAGCCGTTTTCTAGCGGAGCTGGGCCTTACTAGGGAAATCCGGCCCACCCAGGGCGCGTTGAGCAGGAGGGGACGCGCGGGCGCACGTTTGAATCCGGCCACGCGGGGCCCACCGGTCAGCAACAAGTCGCGGTCGAAGAGGTATCGGAGGAGATCAGCCGCACGATTAAGGGACGATCGACTGTTGGCCCTCGTCGTCCTCGCGGCGGCAGTTTGTCGGAGAAGAAGCCCTAGCTGGCGTTCGGGCGGCGCGGTGGTGGTCACCGGAGGGCTGGAGAGGCGTAGGGGAGGTCCTGGGGCGACGCGGTCCGTCGGGGAGAGCGCGGGGAGGGGTGGAAGTGGGGGGGTTCCTGCTGCAGAGGGAGGCTCACGCGACCACGCCGGCGAGCGTGCTTCGGGTGCTTGATGGCGATGCCGGTGGAGGCGGTCCTGAGAGAAAACAAGAGTACCATTAGATGCAGGGGAGCGAGAGGAGTTTAGTGGTGTGACATGTAGTTGGGGAGGAGGAAGGGTGGAGGAGCTACGCTCAGATCTTGTAGATGGCCGAGGGGACATCCTTCTCTTCTCCTGGCCAGTACAGAGCGAGGGAGGGGAAGAGGAGCTAGGGGGTGATGAGTGGAAGGGAAAGGAAGCAAATGAGGGCAGAGGAAGTGCTCGGGGTGGCCTCTAGCCTTTAAAACCGAGAGGGAGTAGTCTATGGTGGCACAAGTCTATGGGAGGACAAGGGGGGAGAGATGGAACCAGGGGCTCTTTACTGTGGGCGTGAAGAGTGGTATCTGGCCTAGATGCAAGGCAGAGAGAGCAGTGTGCCTCAGCTTCAAGGGGAGAGGAAGTTTGCAGGGCAAGACACTCATATGAGGCTAAGCACTAATGTCCAAGCACTAGAGGACAAGATGCTACAGTAATTGCTACAGTGATGGTCGACCAGAGATGAATGCTGGGTCTTATGGAGGCTTTTTGGTGAAGGTTGATGAGGTTTGATGGAGTATTAGAGTAGGGTTTTGATCATAACCCAATATTGGCAAAGTTGATGACTATGAAGAAAATACTTGAATTGATCTTGGCAAGATGAGTGAAAGGTACTGGTAGATAGATGAGTTCAAGGTAGTTATCCAGGATTTATTTGGGATTTTTCTAAATAATTAAAGTCCACTTAAATCCATTTATTCAAAAACTGCAGAAGTAGTTTCTAGAGGATCATTTGATAAATTTACATTGGACAAGTGGAGTTTTTTATGTGAGCTGGTCCTAGATACCATTTTACACATTGGGGAATTTTATTGGGATTTATTGAGCTGGGAAAGTATTTTTAAAGAATTATTTCTTGTTTCAGCCATTTAAGAAAATGGGCAAAAAGAAATAATAAAGCTCTTCAAGAATATTTATTTTTGAAGTGGAAAGATAGAATATGATTTGTGGGGCTCACATGAGCCAAAAGTTGGGGAAGTGGTTTGGTAAAACCAAACTTTCCTTTAGGGGTGTAGTTTTAGAGATTTTGACTATTTAAGGGATTAAATAGTTTTCGGGGCATAATAATTATGGATAGTTACTGATAAATATTGAGGATCTATGTAGATGAGATAGACAAGGTGTAGCAAGAATTTTCAACCTTGTGGAATGAAATTCCAACTAGAAAAAGATGGAAAACAAGGAGTTGATGATCTAGGGTGATGTTATCTTTATACCACCAAAATAGGCTTGCTTCTTGGAGCTTAGAGCTCACCTTGTGCAAGGGATAGATGGGTGAGTAGACCAGGTAATATATATGATCAGGGCAGGAGGAGTTTGAATTAATAGCATTTTAGGTGATCTAGAAGTGATGGCAAACTTTGTTGAAAATAAGGCTGCCATGCAGAAAGTGTCAAGAAGCCTTCTAAACCAAGTGGGTTTAAGCAGCACAAAGATTAACTTGGAACAAGTGGAGTAGGTTTTGATAGACATCAATGAGTAGATCACAACCATGTAGAGAGTTGGTCCATAGGAGGTGGTGTGAGGGTGTGAGCCTCTAGCAAACTAGGCATGATGACTAGTTTTGCAGGAAATGTTATTTTTCTTGTCTGCAAAACCATCATGGGCAAGTGGGTTGGAGGGGGATATAACCAAGGGAAAATGTGGGCCTTGGTAGTCCTAAGGATGGTTAACAAGATGGTTCAAGTGCATTTCCAGAAATGCACATGGTTTGAGAAAAGGAGGCATTCAAAAAGGTGATGCTGAAACTGTTTCCAGACTTGGTCAGATTTGGTAGTTTTGAGGATTTTGACTAGAGTATGAGAGGGAATGTTCTTGGAGGGGTTGCAAAGTATCAGAGCTTTAAAAAGTGGGTGATATGGAAGTGTAGAGTGAGTAGAAGAGATCCTTGCTTGATATTGGTCTTCATGGCCTTGAGAACATCTAGAATGGAAATCCTCAGAATTGTTCTGGTTAAGGGTTTTAGATGATCACCTAATGGCTAGGGATCATATCAAGGTTTGCTTTTTGGCTTAGGGATTGAGAATTGGGAACATCTTGATCTTGGTGATGATCTTCTAATGTAGCTCATTCTACTTCCTAAGCAAACGCATCAATCAGCAGATCAAGGCGACTCATCAGACAGCAGTCTAAGGCAACTCATCTTACACACTAATCAACTACTCTAGGGTTACCATCAAGCTCACCTTGAGGTAAGGTTGGGGCATTTTTAAGAGGTTGAGTTTTTGAATAAGATGAGGGTTCTTGGTATCTCTACCAAGAGTAGAATTTAAATGCTTTGAACAAGAGTTTTGGGAAAACTAGAGGTAAGATTAGTTGAGTGTTCTATCTTGAAAACATAATGAGATTGTAGTATATATCTCTCCATAGTTTTGTCAATAGAAGCTACTAAAGTAGTTTTGGTCTCATAAACATCTTGGCTCATGTTTTTGAAATGCCAGAACATTTGAGAATATGGAAACTAAGCCAAGACAGTTTTGGAAAGTAGCTTTTGTCAACTGGTGTTAAGGTAAGGGGTATATCATCTCATACACATTCATATGCATAAGCATATCCAAACAACAAGCAAACACTTCAGCATTAAGCAAGAAAAAGTTTTTGTTCCCCCTGATTTTTGCATTCTGGACCACTAATCAGGGTTGCTGAAATTGGGATGTTACATTCCACTCATGTATACAACTCCCTAAACCAAGTTATTCCAAAGAGTCCACCATACCTACCTATTAGCTTATGCTATTGAAAGTATATTCATGCTTTTGTTTACCTTCCAAATTAAACTTGTTATGAGAAAACTAGTGATTAAATATCTCACGAACTTGATGGCACACTTTACTTTTCTTGACCTTAATAAACTTGAACCATTGTGTCTTCTATGCTGTATATGCTTGCACTTATTTGTTGGGAATTAGCAGAACCATGCTTTCATGGGGAAGGCTTTCAACATTGCACTTGGTACTTGTACCTAGTTGATATCATGCTCTTGTGTATATGGATGTCGTCGGTGTGAAATGAAAGGGGAGCTTGTAAGTCCATGGAGTTATGTATATGTGTTAGAGAAACGCCTGGGCGCTCTAATCCATGCTGACATGGTGGAAACCTGCAGCGTAACCATAATGAGCTGTCTATGAAGCATTCTTCTTATAAAAAAAAGATTCCTATATTGAGAAAAAGAAAGAGAAAAAAAAGAGATTATGAAAAGAAGAAAGAGAGAAAAAAGCACCATATTCCCATGGTAAATAAGAAGATTGCTGAGATGCTCGTTGGCTGCTTGCCTTGTCATTTTGATATGGGGATTCTTCCGTATCATCGGGAAAGGGGTACCCCGTTGGCGGTTCTCTATGATACACATGTACTTACGATGACAAGAACTCACCGGTGACTAAACTTGAGTAGCATGAGGAGCGGCCCTCGCATACAAGGGACATGAGATTTCTAACTTATACTTCGTCAAGCATGTACACCATAGTTTGTTCAGTTTAACCTTAATCACTTCAAGATTCTTATGATAGGGGCAATGAGAGCTGAAAGATATAAGTACCATAATTTTTGGAAGCTCTTTATGAGACTTGAATCCCTACTTCCATTTACAAAGGCCTTTCTTCCACCATTATATTGAGTCTCCACCTTCTATCTTTATGCACCTGCTTTGAGAGCATAGTGGTCATTCTTAGTTCTATGTGCATTGTCCCAAGACTAGTTGATTGATGCATACTTTGTTATTGCTTGTTTTAAACTATTGTATCTAGTCACTCTTATGAACTTTGAAGGTGTCCTATGCATTTATATTTTCTACTCTATGAGGGACAAGCCGAATACTATTATGCCATGTTTTCTTTATGTGAAACAAAAAACGTCTTGCAAAGCATTGTTATTCATGAATCTTTTGTTTGTGCCTTTTCATGTTGCATCATAGCTTCTTTGCTTATTGCTAGAACTTTGTCTTTCATGTTATGATTGAAGTACTATGATCCCAGCTTTGAATGTTTTGCAAATACTTTGATCAAGTCTTTGATGGTGCATGTCACCTCAAAAATTATTCTTTCTTTTTATCACTTACCTACTCGAGGACGAGCAGGAGTTAAGCTTGGGGATGTTGATACATTGCAAATGTATCTATAATTTTTGATGTTCCATGCTTGGTTTTATCCACTTACTTGTGTTTTGTTCCAACTTTGGAGTACTTTTCTTATGATTTCTTGGACTAACCTATTAACAAGAGCCATAGTGCCAGCTGCCTGTTTTTTGCTGTTTTTGGTTCCACGAAAGTCAGAAAATGAATATTCTCGGAATTGGACGGGACAAAAGCCAAAGTGCCTATTTTTCCGGAAGACATCAAATGCCAGAATACGAGACGGAGAGGGGCCAGGGGGCCACCACACCACCTGGCCGCGTGGCCAGGCCTGGCCCGCGCCAGGGGGTGGTGTGGCCACTCTCGGCAACCCCTTGGCCTCTCCTTCCGACTATAAGATGCCCTCGGGACGTAAACCCTAAGTGCCCGATCAAAAATCCACGAAAGAGTCTATAGCCGCCGTCATCTCCATCCCTAGATCGGGAGGGATCTGAAGCTCTTCCTGGCACCTTGCCGAAGAGGCGAATTCACCCTGGAGGCCTTCTTCATCACCATACAAGCCTCCGGTGTGATGCGTGAGTAGTTCATCCTTGGACTACGGATCCATGTAGTAGCTAGATGGCTGGTTCTCCTCCTTTGTGCTTTCATGTCTAGATCTTGTGAGCTCCGTTCATGATCAAGATCATATATTTCTAATTCTGCATGTTGTGTTTGCGGGGATCTGATGGATATTGAGATGCTATTTAAGATTGATTATTGGTTCTATCATGTCTTTGTTATTTGTGATCTTGCATGCTTTCCGTTGTTAGTAGCTATCTTGGCCAAGTAGATGCTAGCAACTCCAAGAGTTAGTATTTATGCTCGATAGTGGGTTCATGCCTCTAGTAATCTGGGGAAGTGACAGAAATCTCTAAGTTACTAGATGTGTTGTTGCTACTAGGGAGAAAAAAACAATCCTTTGTTCATAGAACAATCGTATTGTTTACTTTACACGCAGTTCGTAAAGCAATAATCTGTTGCTTGCAACTTAATACTGGAGGGGGTTCGGATGATAACCTGAAGGTGGATTATTAGTCATAGATGCAGTTGGATGGCGGTCTATGTATAATGTTGTAATGCCCAATCAAGTCTCAAAGGAGTCAAGATGATTAGTATATGCATGTATTGCTTTCTCGGTGTTTGTCAATTGCCCCGCTGTAATTTTTTCACCCAGCATGTTATCTATCTTAAGGAGAGCCACCTCTAGTGAACTATGGATCCCGGTCCTTGTCTTTTACATTCAATCTACAAACTGTTTACTGCTTTGTGTTTACTTTCTACAAGCTATTACTTCTTTCCATTCGATACGTTTAATCCTTTGTTTTCCGCAAAACACGGTGAGATTGACAACCTCATCGCAAGTTGGGGACAAAGTTCTGTGGTTGTGTTGTGCAGGTCTCCATGTTGCTATTAGCACTGGTAGTGCGCCCTGCCAAAGCTCAGCTAGTAACACCTTTGGGGTGTTTCCTTGCTCCTACTGGTTCGATTAAACCTTGGTTTCATAACTGAGGGAAACTTGCTGTTGTGCGCATCATACCTTCCTCTTGGGGTTCCCAACGAGCTCTACATCAACACCGCTATCAAGCATTTTTCTGGGCACCGTGCATTGAGCCATCAGATACCATAGTGTCATACCAAGTTATGAATAGAACAATGCGAGCAAACATTCATATGACATGATACAAACTATTAGCAAGCTAGAGCTGATCATAAGAAAGCAAGAACTACTAAGCATCCATAAATAACATACACCTTACATGAACGGACTAAGCATGCCCACAATGATGAGTATATGTACAAAAATGAAAACAAATAGAGTTCGTTACTAGCCTCTTACCACACCTCAAGTTGTCATTAATCTTCATTATTGCCCTTCAGTTGTGTGGCTTGAATAATAATATGAAAACAAACTCCACTGAGGACTGCTGAACCGTGCAATGAACTTCACGAAACCAAAGAAGACCAGAAAATATTTTTGATGTTTTTGATTTTTAAAGGCAAGAACCAAAAGGAAGAATAAGCAAAGTGAAATCTTTTTGGCTTTTTCAAATAATCAAAACAAAGCTAAAAGAAAAAACAAACCAAGGATAAAAAGACAAAGAAGCAAACAAAGAGAAATAACAAAAATATTTTTGGTCTTTTTGTGTTTTGGAAAGTAGAAACAAAGCAAGAACAAGAAGTAAAAAGAAAGAGAAACATGGATATACAAAGTATCGACTGAACATGATATGTAGATGAGTGTGGTGCCGGTGTACCCCCCCCCCCCACAAAGCTTAGGCTTTTGGCCTAAGTGGGTATCAATCCCAAGTTGTCCAAGATGGAGCGTCTCCATAGTATGGTGAAGAGGTTCCTTCATCCTGATACGAACTCGAGGATGCCCCAGTGTAGTGCTTAGAGTAGTCGTAAGAGGGCACATCCTCCTGGTGCTGCCTGTGGAAACCCAGCAGGAAGAGTTGCTCGTCCACCTCCTCCTTGGAGCGCGACCATGGCATCCTACAAATACTGAACAAAGAAGGCTATGGCAAGGGAATTTCCCTCTCATCTCCGTCAGTGAACAACATCCTGTAAACTAAACTCTCGATGCTAGAGTCATTAGTAACAAAGTGATGTGTTTTCATAGCAGCAAGATCAAGCCTTTGTGGAGTCAACACAGTGTCATTAGGATCCACAGAAAGTTCTAAAGCAGCCACCATGCGTGAGGCAATAATGTCCCCATATATAGGTCCTCTAGCGGCTAGGCGGCGAGCAATGAGAGAACCAAGATTGTACTTGGTATCATTATTAAGTGCAGCAGCGAGGAAGGCTAAATGATAATTAGAAATGTTACTAGTGTTCTCCCTACCAAGAATGCTAGTGGCAAGATAATAAGCAAAATATCTAAGAGCTGGGAGTTAAATGTTCCTTATCTTCCCGCGCTGAGCTGCGTGGTCATCGTCATTTGTCACACTTCGATAGAGCTCTAGCAAATCAGTGGGTTGACCTTGGATCTTCTTCACTGTCCCAGTCATGCCTATGCCTATAATGCTACAAAATCTTTCCAATGGCATGGTAATAGGCAGATTATAAATTTTGAACGAAACAGTGGACTGATAAGGGGTGTTAGTGAAAAAGAAACTCTCAACGAAAGTTTTGGTGAGCATGGTATATTGCTCACTCTCATCTTCCATGTAAGTGGTCAGTCTAACCCTCTGAACGAGGAGTAAGAACTCATCGAGGATCCCTGCAGCTTGCAAAAAGGTAAAACAAGGGAAAGTAGATGGGTGAGAATCTCCCTCATCTCCTTCATTGCTAAAGCATGGTACCATAAGATCTTCATTGTATGATGGCCTAAATTGAGAAGCTGATCTTGAGGGCCTTGCCCTCCTGGGTGTGTCCCTCTCAAATACTTCTCCAAAGGTGTGGTTGTTAATCTTTGCTATTCTCAAATTTAAACATCCATCATACAAGTGATTGCAAAGTGATTACATGATGAAAGGAACTACTTACAGGGAATTGTAAGGGTCCTAAACATGCATAAAAACAATTTCTCTAAGCATTGAACAAGCTTACAAGATCACAAAACATATCACCTACAGTAGCAAAATACTCAAGATATAAACCACTAATCACAAATCTACTTGGACAAGCGAAGGAGTCACATACCAGAGAACAAATGCTCCAAATTTCAGTAGCAAAGATGGGCTGAGCAAGTAGATCGAGAAATCACGAGCAAGAACAGCAAGAACGTGAGTTTGAGCAATGAACTGGTGTTTTCTCGTGAGAGAAAAAGAAGTGGCAAGTGAGAGAGCAAGTGGAGGGCCAGGGGTGGCCCACACCAAGGCCAGGCGCGTCCTTGGTGTAGCCGCCCCACCAGGTGGTATGCCTGCCTGGTGGGCCCCCCTGGGTCACTCCAGGTACCTCTCTGCCCCTTTTTTCACGTAAAAATTTAATATGAATTTTCTGGAATTTTTTGAGACACTTTATTTTTGAGCAATTTTTAGGCTTTGATGAATGATTTTTCTGCAGAAAGATGATTTTAGAATGATGCAATAACAAAACAAAACCTAAACTTCAGAAGTTCTAAGACACTCTAATATGCAAGCAACTAGCAAAAGAAAAGTAAACTAGGCGAAAGCAATAACTAAAATGGATAAAATAAAAGTAAGCAAAGATAATCATGGTGAAAACATTGTTTTGTTCATTAAAATCCCTTTGTTAACAAGGTTGATCAGGTCTTGTTACCAAAACAATTTTATATGAAACAAAACTTTGTATTCCACTAAATGATTATGTTACCTCAACCTTGATAGCAATGGTCCCAATCAAAATAATTTCATATTTTTCTCTTGGTATGGGACAATATATTTCTCCAACTTGAATACCCTCAATATTTTCAATTGAATTTAAGCCAAAATTCCTATCAATCTTCTTGGGGAAATAGACAGTATGCTCCTTGTCTTTAACATTAAAAGTTACCTTTCCTTGATTGCAATTAATAATAGCTCCTCCAGTATTAAGAAAAGGTCTCCCAAGAATAATAGACATATTGTCATCTTCAGGCATTTCAAGCACAACAAAGTCAGTTAATATCAAGCAATTATGAGCCACTTGAACAGGGACATCCTCACATATACCAACAGGAATAGTAGTAGATTTATCAGCCATTTGCAAAGATATATCAGTTGGTATTAGTTTTTCCAATTGAAGTCTCTTGAAGAGAGAAAAAGGCATAACACTCACTCATGCTCCCAAATCACACAAGGCAGTTCTAAAATAATTGTTTTTAATAGAGCATGGAATAGTTGGAATCCTAGGGTCTCCAAGTTTCTTTGGAACTTTACCGTTGAAGGAATAATTAGCAAGCAAAGTAGAAATTTCCTCAGTAGGGATCTTCCTTTTGTTAGAGACAATATCCTTCATATATTTTGAATAAGGATGCAATTTAATAGCATCAGTCAAAGGAATTTGCAAAAATAAAGGTTTCATCCACTCACAAAACTTATTATAGTGTTCGTCTTCCTTTGACTTGCGTTTCTTATCAGGGAAAGGCATAGGTTTTTGGACCCAAGGTTCTCTTTCACTACCATGTTTTTTAGCAACAAAATCTTCTTTAGTGTATTTAGTATTCTTATTGTGCTTTTCAGGTTATTCTTCAACTTTTTCTTTGTAAGGAGCATCATTTTCCTCATTACCACTTTCAGTTTCAGCATCAGAGACAGATATACTATTAAGATCCTTAGCAGGTTCAGAAGACTCTACAATATTTTTATGTTTCTTTTTCCTTTTTTTAGGAGAAGTTCCACTATTTTCAATTTGTTGAGAATCCTACTCAATTCTTTTAGGATGCCCCTCAGGATATAGAGGATCCTGAGTGGCAGCACCACTTCTAGTTCTAATTTCATAAGCATGTTCTTCTTTAGCCGCATTAACTAGCAAATATTTTTGTAGTTTAATAAGCTAATCAAATTGAGTTTGAACCATTTGGAAATGTTTAACAAGCATTTTAACATCATTAGAGGTTCTTTCCACAATATCTTTTAACTCAATAATAGCTCTAGAGTTTTCCATTAGATGATTTTGCACTCTTTTATTAAGATTATCTTGCTTAACAATAAAAATATCAAATTTTTCTAAGCATTGATAAGGAGGTTTAGAGTAAGGAACATCACCTTCATCAAAATGTTGGAGAGATTGTACCTCAATAGTGGATGAGTGGGAGATTGGCTTACATAATTCTTCTATAGGAGGTAAATTCTTCACGTCTTCAGCTTTAATACCCTTCTCCTTAAGACATTTCTTAGCTTCCTTCATCACTTCATCATTTAGTTCAATAACTCCCCTCTCCTTTGACGTTTGTGTCGGATCAGGCATAGTTAACTCAGGTGTAACTATTTTGGGCGTAATTGGCTCAGGTGGAGTCCAGCCATCATAATTCTTTCTTATTTTAGCAATTAATTCCTCAGCTTCTTTGGGAGTTCTATTCCTTAAAACACAATCAGCACAACTATCTAGGTATGTCCTAGATTCTTCAGTTAGTCCATTATAATATATATCAAGAAGTTCATTCTTAGGTAATGGACATCCAGCATGTGCATGAATTAAAGCACAAAACCTTGCCCATGATTCATGCAATATCTCTTTTTCTCCCTGTTTAAAATCAAAAAGTTCCTACAAAATGGCATGCCTAGCACTAGGAGGGAAATATTTCTGAAGGAAGGTACTAATCAAGCAATCAGGGCTATCAATAGATCCAAGAGGTAAATTATTAAACCAAGTTTTAGCTTCTCCTTTCAGTGAAAAAGGGAAAAATTTAGCAACAAAGTAGGAGTGCATCTTAATATCATCTTAAAATAGGCCACTCATGGTAGAAAGCTCAGTCATATGTGCTATAGCACTTTCATTCTTAGTTCCACAAAAAGGTTCTTTCTCAACAATAGTTATGTAAGATAAATCAAGAGAGAGACCATAATCCTTATCTTTAATGTTTATGGGAGATGTAGGAAACTTAGCATCAGGAGATAATTTCGATTTTATAGTACGCCTCTCAAGGAGACTCTTAATAGCACTTTTACCATGAGTATTTTGATATTCTTCAATAAATTTATCATTCATTTCTATATATCCGTTTTCAATATCATAACTCTCTATACACTCAGGTGAACCGACAGGTGTAGTAGTGTCTTCATTAGGAGTTTTAGTAGTTCCAACTATACTTCTAGCAATCGTAGCATCTAGCAAAGGACCTAATGAACCATTCTTATAAAGCACAGTAGAAGCAGCATCACAAGTATCAGTAGTTTTAGATTCGGCGGTAGTAGCAGTATGTGTAGCATGTGTATGGGGTGGTGTAAGGAGCTTACTCATCATAGATGGTGAATCAAGAGCAACAGAGGTGTTCAGAACCATACCTCTCCTTGTAGTGGATGGTAAAATAGGAACCTTTCCATCACGAGACTTACCCATGATGGATGGATGGCAGCGAACAATAGTGATTCCAAGTGAACTTGATAAATAAAGCTATGCTCCCCGGCAACGGTGCCATAAATTAGTCTTGATGACCCACAAGTATAGGGGGTGTATCGCAGTATTTTCGAGGGAAGTGAAACCCAATTTATTGATTCGACACAAGGGGAGCCAAAGAATATTTATAAGCCTTAACAACTGATTTGTCAATTCAGCTGCACCTGGAAACAATCTTGCTCACAGCAGTTTATCAGTAGCAACAGTTTTGTAATGGCAATACCAAAGTAATAGCAGTAGTAAAAGTAAAGACAGTAGTAACAATTGCAGTAAACAGTAGGATTAAAGCGCGGTAGGCATAGGGATGGATTGACGGGTGTTGCATGGACAAGATAATTCATATAGCAATCAAGACATAGGGCATTTGCAGATAAATAAGATAAATCATCCAAGTACTAAATAATCATAGGCATGTGTTTCATATATAGTCATACGTGCTCACAATGAGAACTTGCACAACATCTTTTGTCCTGCCAGCCCTTTTGCAGCGGAGCCTCAAGGGAACTACTGGCAATTAAGGTGCTCCTTTCAATAGAGCACCAGAGCAAAGCATTAACACTCCGTGAACACATGTAATCCTCACATCACATCCATTCCCTCTGATTATACCGATTATTATCACTTCGGGGCCTTCGGTTCCGGACAACAATATGTGTATACAACTTGTAGGTAAGACCATAAACAATACTATCATCATGAATAATAACATGTTCAGATATGAAATCATGGCACTCGGGCCCTAGTGACAAGCATTAAGCATAACAAGTTGCAACAAAGTCAAAAAGCACTAATAATAGATACTAGGCACCATGTCCTAACAATCTGATGCCATTACATGAACAATCTCATCCAATCCCTACCATCCCCATAGCCTACAGTGGGGGACTACTCACTCATAGATGGGGGAATCATGGATGGTTGATGGAGAAGCGATGGTGACGATGATGGCGATGATCTCCTCGTATTCCCCGTCCCGACAGGGTGCCAGAACGGAGTTTCTGGTTCTGATTTGCGGAATCAGGTGGTGTTGGCATAGTGGTACTCTTTCTAGAAAAACGTCGAACCCCCTTGGTTTTTAGGTCAAGAGGCATCTTATAGGCAAAGAGGGAGGCCGAGAGGGTAGCCGAGGTGGCCACACCACCCCCTGGCGCGACCACGCCTAGCCCGCACGGCTAGGTGGTGTGGGCCCCTTGTGGCCCTCCTCCGTCTCGTCTTCTGGCTCCGTGAGTCTTCTGGTGAAATAGGATTTTTGGCATATTTTCCGGGATTTTTCTTGACAGTTGACTTTTTGCACAAAAACTATACACTAAGGTAATTCTGCTGAAAACAACGTCAGTATGTATTAGTTGTATCTAAATCACACAAGTTTATAGGAGAAACAATATAAAAAGTGTTCGGGAAAGTAAATACGTTTTGGACGCATCAGAACTCTACTAGCTTTGAGCATGGATGGTCGGCCTGGCAGATGTGGTAGACCAGGCAATCCATGCCCACACATAGCTGGATGACAATAGCCTTCTGCGTCGATGATTGCTCATTGGTGTACTCGACATCGAGGCCAACAATCTTGTCGTCCATTTCCTCCAAGAGCTTTTGGATTTTCTCGATGTAATCGTTCACCACCGATGCTCTGTTGGTATATGCCATCCGTAGTGTGGTGTTGCCAGGGTCCACAAAGTAGTACATCTTATCCAATGGCGCCGCCATGGACTGTGATTGGCGCCTTCTTTTGTTTTGTAGAGGTCCGGCTGGGTGACAGAAAAGGAATGGGATAGAGAAGAAAGGAACCGCTAGGAAGATCGGGAGATGCATGCATGAGCGATTCTGGAGACGAAAGGGCATGCAGTTTCCCCCTGGCCCCGCCCATGTACTCTTATATAATATAATTTATTTACGGATCAGTTTTACGGACGCAGATAATTTACGACTATAGGTTGATTTCTAGATTATAGGAAAGTTACAAGAACTAAACACACGAGATACTTTATGAACAAGTCTCGAAAGTACAAATATTTTTTGAGTTTAGATACATTGCAAATGTATCTATAATTTTTGATGCGCCATGCTTGGTTTTATCCACTTTCTTGTGTTTTGTCCACACTTTGGAGTACTTTTCATATGATTTCTTGGACTAACCTATTAACAAGAGCCACAGTGCCAGCTACCTGTTTTCTGCTGCTTTTGGTTCCAGGAAAGTCAGAAAATGAATATTCTCGGAATTGGACGGGACAAAAGCCAAAGTGCCTATTTTTCCAGAAGACTCCAGGAGCCAGAATACGAGACGGAGAAGAGCCAGGGGCTGGCCACACCCCCACCCCCCCAGGCGCGGGCTAGGCCTGACTGCGCCAGGGCATGGTGTGGGGGCCCCAGGCAACCCCTCGGTCTCCCTCTTTGCCTATAAGAAGCCTTCTGACCTAAAAACTCTGGGGGGTTCGACGTTTTTCCTCGAAAAGTTCCGCAGCGCCGCCACCACCGAAGGGGAGATTCGTGGGACATAAAGTCTCTGTTCCGGCACCCTGCCGGGACGGGGAAATGCCCCCGGAGCCATCTCCATCGATCTTCACCATCATCTCCATCGACCATCCATGTTTCCTGCATCTATGAGGGAGTAATCCCCCGCTGTAGGCTATGGGGATGGTAGAGATTGGATGAGATCGTTCATGTAATGGCATCAGATTCTTAGGGCATGGTGCCTAGTATCTTTTATTAGTGCTTTATGACTTTGTTGCGACTTGTTGTGCTTAATGCTTGTCACTAGGGCCCGAGTGCCATGATTTCAGATCTGAACATGTTATTGATTCATTATGATAGTATTGTTTCTGGTCTTATCTACAAGTTGTATACACACGTTGTTGTCCGGAACCTATGGCCCCGAAGTGACAGAAATCGGGATAACCGAAAGGGAAAGGATTTGATGTGAGGATCACATGTGTTCACGGAGTGTTAATGCTTTGCTCCGGTGCTCTATTAAAAGGAGCACCTTAATTGTCAGTAGTTCCCTAGAGGCCCCACTGCAAACGGGCTGGCAAGACAAAAGATGTTGTGCAAGTTCTCATTGCGAGCACGTATGACTATATATGGAACACACTAGTACTTGGATGCTTTATCTTATTTATCTGCAATTGCCCTATGTTCTGATTGCTATGTGAATTGTCTTGTCCATGCAATGCCCGTCCATCCATCCCTATGCCTACCGCACTCGAATCCCACAGTTTACTGCTTTTGTTACTACTGTGTTTGCTTTACTACTGCTGTTACTTTACTATTCCTACTACAAAACAGTTGCTACTGATAAACTGCTGTGAGCAAGATTGTTTCCAGGTGCAGCTGAATTGACAACTCAGTTGTTAAGCCTTATAAATATTCTTTGGCTCCCCTTGTGTCGAATCAATAAATTGGGTTTCACTTCCCTCGAAAATACTGCGATACACCCCCTATACTTGTGGGTCATCAAGTTTCACCTACTACTATAATTTTATATAAAAAATGATATGTCATACTTATATTATGTGATTCTCACGTGCAAGGCACTTGCAAATCACTAGTTATTTCTTATCTTATCTTACCACTATATCTCTACCATTATAATAGAGCAGTTTTGAATTGGATCCTTAGCACCAATCCTTACCGTTGGACTATTAGATCCAATGGTTCATAGCACATTGATTCGTGTTGAATAGTACCTACAGCAAACTACACCATTTTCGAGAACCATCATGTCACCATCCCCAAAATTTCATAGCATAGTAGGTTGTATTCTCTCTACTGCTACAATGGAGCAGTTTTGAATTGGATCCGTAGCACTAATCCTGACCGTTGGGCTGTTAGATCCAATGGTTCAGAGGAGCTGGATTCGTGTTGAATAGTACCTATACGTCCGACATATCACCACTATATAAAATTTTAATAGGTAAAGCATTAAAAATATAAATTTGATCAACATCTATAAAGTATGGGTGTATATTTGGTTCTTGTACTTTTATATCATTTAGAAGTCAACGATTATTAGCTATCTAAAACTTGAAAATTTTGGTAACATGGTCTAGAGAAACTAGGGAGTAGATTCTAGAATGATGGAGAAGTGTGTTTTGAGTTTTGTGCATACCATTCATTGTGATGAAGACTATCAATAAAATCTTCTAGATGCTAGAATGGAAAATAAGATCCAACGGCTAGAAATGTTGGGATTCGTGAGTCTTGATCCAACAATCAATATTCAAAGTTATTCATACACATTTCCAGCGTTGGATCAAGACTCTCGAATCCCAACATTACCGGCAGTTGGATCTTCTTTTCCATTTTAGCATCTAAAATATACTACTCCCTCCGTCCATAAATAACTTACTTGGATTTGTCTACATTCGAATGTATCTATACACTAAAATGCGTCTAATTATATTCGAATCTAGACAAACCAACTCAGTTATTTCTGGACGAAGGGAGTACTTTTGATAGTCTTTAGCACAATGTATGCATATTAGACCATACACTATGTGAGCACAAAGCGAACCAAAGAGCCACATGGTTCGGTTCCATACATTTTTAGCGAACCATACAAGCAATTCAATGCATGAGAGAAAAGAAGCGAACCAACAAGTCAATGCGGTTCAAAGGATTGGATCTGTCATGAGCAATGCATTAGGCCCACATGGTAGAGAGAGATGTTAGCTTTGTAGAGAGAGGATGCACATAAAATAGAACTGCATGGCTGACACACTCATAAAGCTCTAAATAAAAAGCGACTTCACATGTTGCAGCAAAACACCATCGGTTCCTAACTCTGACACATTTTGCTTTGAACCGAATATACGTAGTACATGGTCTTACTACTCCAAGTTACTTACCACTCAGACCAGTCTTAGAGCATCTCTAGCATGGAAAAAAATTGTGCACTATTTCATGCTATGTAGTGTGATATAGCGTATTTAGAGAGTGCACGATATTTTTTAAAGATTTTGCTCGGTATGGTGCTATTTTTTAAATAGCATGCTATATCGCGCTAAAACATCATAGCGTTAGAGCTATTTCAAGTATAGGGTGTTATTTTTTTGTTGGCGGGTGTGAAGTAAGATAACATATGATGAATGTGTCGAGTAAGCAAACATACAATGCAAATTTGATTATTAAACTTAAGTGATCTTGTCAAGCTGCCGCCTCCTCCTGCAGCACCTGGCGCTATACCTAGATTCAGCCCTACCGGTTATCCTCCAACTTGGATACCGCCGGAGTCGATAATGCATGTGGAAGTATTACTCTAGGAAATTCATTACATGTTGAAATCGTTTATATTAATGATATACCTGTTATATTTTTAATTTTTTACAAGAAGATGTTCTGTAAAATAGCGCGTTATTAGCATGCTATAACTTTCATATCATCTGGAGAAAAGCCACGCTAAATTAAATAGCACGCTAGTATTTTTTACCTTCATCTCTAGTTGCTTGTCTAAATTTGGTAGTCTCTTAGGCCTTCCGCAGCGTGTGAAAAAATCGGTGCCCAAATCACTTTACAAGAATTAGTCACTGGTGCCCTCTGTTGCCCGATCGATGCCACCAAATTTTTTCAGAGAACCGGAGCACCTAGGTGCTCTGATGCCCCAAACTCTTCACCCAATAGAATAGAAATATATGTGTCTTATGCATGTTGTTGAGAGGACCTTCACCAAAGATAAGCCATGGAGATTGGTCTAGTTAATTTGTTTATCACGTTGTGGGACAACTATTTATTTTTTGCCAAAATGATCACATTGTGAGCTCGGTGCCTCAAAAGAATTTCTAGGCATTACTTATGAGGTGGCAACTTTTCTATCTATTAGGCATCGACCATGCTATGGAAGGCCTTAGAGCATCTCTAGTAGCTTGTCTAAATTTGGTAGTCTACATCTTCACTTTATAGATAATGGTGTAAAAAGATTCCTTTTTATATGACTTTAGTTTTCTAGTGGATAGTCTAAATTTGATAGTTTATATGTCCATCTGATCTGCATACAAATAGTCAATATACATAGCAAATCAGTACAACAAATGCTCTGAATTGGCGCAGGAGCGAGCTCGCGAGCGACCAACTTTCCTTTAGACATGGTGGCTCGGTTGTCCAAATATGGACAACGAGTAGCCTGTTTGGAGGATGTCTAAATTTTAGACCATTGGATACACAAGCCACCGGATGCATTTTTTGGCCCATGGTGGTCTATATTTGGCTAAAAAAATAATACAAATTATTTAATCAATATCACGAATAATACACAAAATTATAAATTTTGAAAAATAGCGTGGCCTCGGTAGTTCAACTACCGACAAGTACTAGTCAGCAGTTCAACTACTGATTAGTACTTGTCAGTAATTGAAAAACCGATAGGTCATTGAACAACCGATTAGTACTTGTCAGTAGTGCCACCATAAGCTGACCTATCGGTTCTTCAATTACCGACTAGTAATAATCGGTACTTGAACTACCGACTAGTACTTGCCGGTAGTTGAACTACCGAGGCCGCGCTATTTTTAAAAATTTCTAATTTTGTGTATTATTTGTGATATTGATTAAATAATTTGTATTATTTTTAAAAAAATTGCCTATATTTGGCTTAGACTACCGGATACACTAGCCACTAAAGATCCTCTTAGTCTGGTCATAGTGGAAAACATACTACTCTAGTTCATCTTACTACGCACCTTCATGTGTGTATGTAATTGAGCCGAAGGTAGAGACATTATTTTTGCAGAAATGGCTCCGGAAATATTCCATATCTAGAAAGGCTAGGACATTACAGTAAACTATTTTTCCTAGTCATTGGACTATAGATACTCCTAGGATACGATGGGATATTATTATTCTATATCTTTTGAACTATATAGCCAAATTCAAAATCCCAGAGCAGCAAATTCTCCTGCCTCACCTCCACCGAAATATTTTGAGTGGTCACATGCCCCAACTTGTAGCCGTACAAAATTCCTTTCCTACCCCTGACAATGGCCTATCTACTAATGTCGAGGCGTGGGTATGGTTCGTAATCCCCCTCCCCCCGGGGGCTCCACTATTCTGAAGCTAGGTAGTCCACCTTCCACCGACTCCATTTCCCCGAAAGCACTCTAAAAACCCTAACTCCTTTCTCACCTCCAGCTCCTGCGCCACCGCACTGGCCCATCCCCGCAGCGCATCGCCAGCCTACACGCCACCCAACCCCCTCTCACCTCCACCACCGCACCGTTATCATCTCCACCGCACTTTGCCTGCCTACACGGCACGCAACCCCTATCTCACCTCCAGCTCCTACACCACCGCACCCGAACATCACCGCCGCACTTCGTCGGCCCACACGCCACCCCAAACCCCCTATCCCACCTCCGGCTCCTGCACCACCGCACTTCGCCGGCCTACACACCATACCTCTATACCATATACTCCTGACCAGTCTACGGGATCAGCCGACGTCCACCTTACCGAACCCTAGTTGGCCTAACACCCTCTTCCATACAACTGTGTTAGTTTTGCCAACTCCCTAGTCCACAACACCTGACCTGCTTCACCTATGCTAGTGTGCGCTACATTAGATCTGCTTCACGGACTCAACTGTCCACTACACCGGATCTGCTTCACCGACGCTCTTGTGCAGCGTCTCGAATCCATAATCGGTCGTACCAGATCTGCTTCACCGACAAAGCCGTGCACTACACCGGATCTCCTTCACCGCTCATCTTGTCAAGCAAGCCAGACCCATCAACAACCTCCATGGATCTGCTTCATAGATGCCGCCGAGATCTATCTGCTTCAGCCCGACTCACCACTACCGGGCACCCTCGGCGTCCTTGATGTCACCCGCAAAGATGTCGTGTATGCGTAAATGACGTCGTGGCCTAGTTAAACCAGATCTGCTTGTTCGTTCGTTTCAATATAGTAGGTATGAGGCCGCGACAGCGAACTGCATTTCTGTATTGGTGGTAAATTCCTGCCTCAATACTGGCTTAATTGATATCCCACTCTCCCTTGATAAATTCGGTGTAGTCTATGTTAAATCCAGGCATTAAACTACTCCTTCTATTTCGAGGTATAAGGTGTCCTTGTTATGCGTGTTTTTCTTTGACCAACAATTACTCTTAATATACATAAACAATTTTGGTAGTACAAAACAGACGTCATTAGAGTTCATTGGTATTATGCAGTTCATGGCAAATGTTAATTGATTGAACATCTGAGGCTGCCTACCTGTTCAACAAGTTCACAAGTTATGTCATCATAATGTGCACTGGCTTTGTCTATTGCTACAATACTTACTGCATGTAATTTTGGAGTTCATTGGTAGTTTTAAGCCATTGATAATGTAGGTTAACATTCCCTGCTCTACAAGTTTAGAATTTATGCTATTTTAATTTCAATCTGGTTGTTCTAAGCAAACATAGTAACTGCCTTCTCTTATGTAATTCATCGAAAATTTTATGTCATTGAACTTGTTTGTTTTGCATTCCTCTGCAAGTCATGCCATTATTGTTTGTTTCAATTAAGCTCCGACAATAGTTGCCGCCTATTGTGACTACTCCCTCCGTTTCAAAATATCAGATGTTTTAGCTTTGTGATAGGAGTGTATCTAGACACCATTTAGTGAGTAGGTTTACTCCAAACGTACATGAACCTACACACTAAAAGTGGTCTAGATGATGACTTATACTTTTTGAAACGGAGGGAGTACATCCATTCTGTAAAACAAGGCCTATACAACTCAAACAATGATGACTTTTACCAAGCTCATAGAAAAATATATGAAGGGTTAATTTGTGGCATTTGCGTCTATGAAAATATATTCCCCGATGTATCGAATGGCGTTGGTTATGTATGGTAGATGTTCCTGGTATGTTCTACAAACTTGGTCCATTTTTGCGTTGATTGACTTGCGAAAAATTTATACGCCTTGTTTACTTTGGATTGGATGTAGTATTACATGGCATGTTTTAAGGCACTTAACATGGTTATCTGCATGCGCTGCTCTATAAATTCAAGTTTCTCAATTATAATTTCTATAGCAGCAGTATCTACCTTCTATTATGTAGTTCATGGCATTTTAAGTCACTTCACAGATGGGTTAGCATTCCCTGCTCTAAAAGTTCACAAGATATACCATTGTAATGTCTATGTTGTTTGTCCAAATGTTAGTACAGTAACTGCCTGCTCTGTAGAAGGTGACACTTTTTATGGAACTTCTCATATTTGTTTGTAATCCTATTTCACAAGTTAAATCATTATAATTTCTCTCTTGTTCGTGATAAGGAGTGACTGTAACTGCATTCTATTTTTTCACCATGGCAATCTTTATGTCATTTAAATATTTGTTTATATTCCACCATTCCCTTCTCTACGTGTTCACAAGTGATTATACTATAATGTTTATCTAGTTCTTTGTAAGGAGGAACAGCCACTATCTGATATTATTTCCTCTCACGGGGAACACGGAGAATCGTAGAGTGAATCGTCCCTACAATCTTGTAAGTACCTGTTGCTTTGTATTGCTGAATGAAAACCTGTTTTATGTGAATGAGTGGCCTGAACCTATATGCAGAGGAGCAACAATAAAGTAGATGGACCGTCTATCCAAGTACTCGAAGCGGTGGATGTCTTCAAAGAACGAACTGACAATAGGATGTCCTGCAAAAGGACTGCACAAAAAGAAATAGTAAGTCTCTTGTTTTTACTTAGATGTGCACAATGTCAGATGCTTGTTTGTACGAGGTACCACATGATTCGGCTAATTATTAGAACAAGGTTGACCTTAACCAAGACTAGACAAAAACCATACATAAATCCCTCAATTTATAATTCAATGTGCTCACTTGATTTTGGTGATGATCTATTCTTTCTATATTTGACTTGTGTTCATCTATCTATCTATTATGTGGTGGTAATTTAAGTATATCCACTTTTATGCTAATTTATAGTCTATTATTGTATTTTTCTGCTATAATTAAGAGTTTGAATGCACTCTGGAGGTAGTCACATTGTCTAGTGTCGGCACCACATGAGTTGGCCAATGATTAGAATAATATGACCTTTAATGGTACTACACAAAGATCAAACATAAATCCCCTGATTTGTAATTCAATTTTCTCACTCAATCATGGTGGAGATCTATTTTTGCTATATTTGACCGATGATCTTTATCTATATATATATTTATATATATATACGTTAACTAAACCATGATTAGGTGGTGGTGATTGAAGTATATCCACTTTTATGCTAATCTATATTCTATTATAATATTAGAGATCGCCACCATGATTGAGCTTATATGCACTGTGGAGGTAGTAACATAGTCTAGTGTTATATGTATGAGACTAGTATAAATTACTTGGTCTTGGTGGGGAGTAACTTGGACTAGTAAAAATGCATACAATACTAGTTCAAGTTACTCTACCAACACTAAAGGGTGTCTAGATACATTCGTTTCACAAAACCCATGACATCTTATATTTTGAAACGGAGGGAGTTCTATCTAGAATACTCATAGTGAGATTGTCATAGCTATTATCATCTAATATGATCCCCAGTTACTATATATATGTACTATGACCATGTTAATATGATCTGGAAGTCTATCATGCACCTGTTGTTTGATTGCTTAATTTATTACCTCAATAGCTACTCTACATGATGCACATATAGAGTCTATTGCCAATTTGATTCTTTAGTTTGCTCGTCATTAAAGAAATGTAATGATTTTCTTAACCTAAACGGTCAAAGCACCGCCCTGTCAAGGCGAAGCTGTGGGTTTGAGCCCCATCAGTCCCAAACTAGGGATGGCAATTTCAATGAGAAATACAATGTTTTATTAATAATAAACAAGGGATTTTCATCTATACATCATCAGATGATCTTGCGAGTTTAATATTAGCCACCATATGGTTCAATTGGTTATGGTTCCTGTGAATTTTTAGTTGACTTTTGATTGCATCAATGCTATATTCTGACGTGGTTCCTAGACATACATTTTTTAAATACTTCATTGACCTTGCAAGGTGCACAATGTATCATTTGCTTGTTTGTCGTCTGGTTATATGTATAATGATACTATCAGCAGTTGGAAGTACAATAGTTGTAGGCATTACAAAGAAGGTTTGTGCTACTTTTTGGATGCATCCAACTATTGTTTTGGCAGCAAATGACCTCTTCTTTTTTTATTTACTGGGCCGACAATCAAAATATTTGAATGATCTGGCTACTAAAAAGGAATGGTTGATATCTTGTTTGTCTGAAATGATTTTGTTAGTCTATTTAAGACACTTGGTCTATTGCTTGTTTTCCAAGGTACTATCATAGTTGCCTGATGATTAAATCAATGCCACCTGTGGTTGTAGGTCACTTTTTTGGCTAGTTCATACTATAGACCATTTTTAAACGTTATTCTTATATTTTAGGTTAATGCTTTGTTGTCCCGACCAGTTCTAAGCAGCTGAAGGAATCGCATGCACCTCTTTTTGTTATATTTCTATATTTCTGTTATGCAGTGATATGATTAGTTTATGAGGGAAAGAGTCGAGTTGCTTGATTCCCTACATTAATTACCACAATAGTTCAGTTAGTCTACATGAGACACACATGTTGATCACTTGATTTGTTATATTAGGAAAATGCCAATTTTGAAATTCTTTGACAACATACATGGTATTTTTTCACCTGCTTTGCAGCTCTAACTTAATGTCTTAGTTTCAACATGCAAATAACCTGTAGTGTTTCTTCTAGAGTGGCTATGATACTGGCACATGTACGAATCGCTCCAGGACATCAACAGTTCCTGTTATTCTGGAAAGAGATGTACGAGGCACATCATTAATTATTCCTGGCCAATGATGAATTTGAATTATTTTACATATAAGATGGCCGCCAGTTAGCTGGTACGCTGTGCTGACTTGTTTTCTTTGTTTCAGGCTACACATGAAGCTATGGGGGTAGAAGGGAGGAATCCTACGTTAAGTATTGAGGTCATTTCACAAAGCAGCAGTGACAGTGATTATTGCTTGCATCGGCCCACGGTTTTAGTTTTTCTAGCAGAAAGAGGTGTTACAGCTGCACTCCAAACAATTGATTCAATTGAACAAGAAACAAAGCAAATAGATGGAATAATCATGATTACACGTGAACGGATACAAGAACTAAAAGATCAACAAGTTTTGACGGACCGTCTACTTGATAATCTCTTCTGCAGCTGTCATGGTATGTCAGTTGTTACTTGTATGGGGATGTAAGCTCCGTAGTAGGGAGGAATCCTACATTAAGTATTGAGGTCATTTCACAAAGCAGCAGTGACAATGATAATTGCTTGCATCGGCCCACAGTTTCAATTTTCCAGCAGAAATAGGTGTTACAGCTGCACTCCAAACAATTGATTTAATTGAACGATAAACAGAGCAAATAGATGGAATAATCATGATTACATGTGAACAGATACAAGAACTAAAAGATCGACAAGTTTTGACGGACCGTCTACTTGATAATCTCTTCTGCAGCTGTCATGGTATGCCAGTTGTTACTTGTATGGGGATGTAAGCTCCGTAGTAGAAACCCTGTTCGAACACATGTCTCGCGATGTCTCTGTAATGCTTCATCTTGTTTTTGTTGAAAGTCTGGTCTGTAATAAATTTCAAAAAATATTTGTTGATGTAATAGGGTGATCCTAGCGCGGCCATTAGTGGGCTGAAATATTAACGGACTGTTTAAAACCAGAATTTCGCCATAGTTATAGAATACCCAAATATGCTGGCCAGCAAATAGGCCAAATATACACTAAAAGGCCGTAAGTGGCAGGTCAGTATGTTGGTGGGCCTCATAAGTTTCCAAGGCCCTAAAAATGTACAGGGTTGAACAGCAACAGCCGAGAAAAGTAAAGGGCCCGAACTATAATGGGCCTGAATATTGATATACATGAACAGTAAAGACCTAAAATAGTAAAAGGCCTAAACAGTAAAAAGCCTGCACAGTAGAGGGCCCGCACAGTAAAACGGTCTAAAGAGTAAAAGGCCTAAACAGTAAATGGCCTGAATAGTAAATGGCCTGAATAGTAAAAGGTCATAAGAGCAAAAGGCCTAAATAGTGAACGACCAGAACAGTAGAAGGCCAGAACAGTAAAAGGCCAGAACAGTAAAGGATACTAACACTGGCAACCCAGAAATGTAAAAGGCCATAACAGTAAATGGGTAGAACAGGAGCGAACCCCATGGGCCGTCGGAATAGTGACGGGCTGCCTACAGGCCTTAACAGTGTCTGACCTTCTGGTGCAAGTCCCTAATGGGCCGCATATTATTCTACTAAAGTGGGCCTTCTTTAGGCCGAAACTGTAGCGGGGCTGAAATCGTACGGGCCCTAGAAGGGTTCATTAATGGTCCATGTCAAATAGTACATGTCGTGAGAGTAAAGGGCCGTCATCTTATTGGGCTCTCCTGGTGGGCTGGCCCACTTAATAATTAGCAGGCCTTGTCTGGGCCAGACTTCTGCCACGGTTTCTGTGACCGTTAACGGCCCGCCGTTAACGACAGGTGCCACGTGGAATTTTGCATGATGTCAGCAGTCAATGTGGGTGGCGAACAGATCTACGACAGAACAAGTTTTCGTGCCTGAAGGGTGTGATCCGCCACGGTCAGAAAAAATATGGTAGATTCTTTTGTGATGGGGCTTTTATCACGAAGGGCATCCATCATAGAAGACTTTTTAGCCACGAAAATTGTCTGTTGTAAAAGGCAACTTTTCTTGTAGTGGGACCTACTAAACTGAAGATGTTAACTTTTGCATAGGAGTTTTATAGCTTGGTCATACACTACCAAGTGGGGCCATTATTTGCTTTTTTCATTAGGGCATCCGCAATAATGTGTAAAAAACACACCTTAAGGCCTATGTGGCTTCCACTAAGGTTCACCTTATACATTGTGGAGAACATAAAGTTGCCTCAAGCTTGTGGGTTGCCATAGAGAATAGAAACATCATTTCCCCTCTCTCCTCTCTCTTACAAGGTGCAATATGATAAGCTATGTGGGTCCTATCTTGTGGCAAATTTTGACCTTATACATTGTCATAATTTCCATATAAGCCGAGTGCGTCCTACATTACGGATGCCCTTAGACACTTGTGCCTTGTACTCCCTTCCCCATCGCGTTATACTCGTGGGTCCTAAACTATGATGTGGATATGGCCATGACCTTGATTGGTCACTCAAGCCAATTTTTCATTATGAAAATACTAATTAGTGCTGGCATTTTTAAAAAATATTGTTGGCCCATGATATATTTGCCGTCTGGGTTCCTTCAAAAGAATTTTGGAAATTTCCAAGAGTAATAGTCTGTCGCGCTCACATGTATTCAAGTTTTACCTAATTTTATTTTATCGGCATAGAGTCATTTAAGTGCATGAAGCTTTTTCTTGGGAGTTTGAAAAATCCTTAAACTTGTGAAACTGTAAGAAAGAATTGTCCACTTTGTACGAAAATTTGTGGGGGGGGCATTCTTTGTTCTTTAATTTATTCTACCAGTAAAAACTCACTTCACCGTATGGCCTACTATACCATGTACTCCATGTGAACTTTGTTGGGTTTAATGGAAAATGGCCAAGGTCATGGACATACTCTATATATCTATAATGACGGTGTGTCCATATTTTGGTATAGGTCGGTGCATGTTAGCATGGTAAAGAAGTAAAACTTTTTTCAGAACGATGTATGGTTAATATGGCTAAATTGGAGTTCATAGCATGTGCTATTTATTTGCTAGTACATAAAGTGGTTGGATAAATTACATGTAACATTTTTCAGGCTTAAATTTTTTTACTTAATTTAATCCACTCAAATGACTTTATATCGATTTGTCGAATTAGGTCTAATTTAATAATCTACAAGAAGTGTGTGAGAGAAAGTTCAATAGTATAACCGGGTCCTAGGTATAACAAAGTGACACATTGTTTACTACCGGCCTTATACCAGCATATACAATACCTAGTGATTAAACTATACAACATCTAGCATTATGATGCAACAACCTCGTCAAAAAGTAAGAAGATTGAACATGAATAAAATGAAAAACCTTTCTATGTCCGCTTGAAAAATCCTAAAACTTGGGAATTGTAAGAAAACATGGTACACTTTGTCTGGAAATTGTGGTGGTGGCATTATTTATTTATTTCTTCGAACTAGAGGTCGTGGAGCAGCGAGACGCTTCTGTAAAAGCGCTAGGGTTTGTTGTCGTCGCAAGGTGGTCCGAGGACCTTTTTGTAAGTATTGTTACCTTTGAGCCTTTTTGTACTCGTGTTGATGATTATTTTGAATTTCGAAATAGAATAAATGGTTACTGGAAGTAGATTGGTGTGTCGTACCAAGGCACACATGCATAGCGCCACGCTGTGGATGAGGAAGAGACAAGCTGGACTGTGCACCCTCGGCTGCAAAGAAGAAATCGATGGAGGATGGATGGTGAGAGCCAGCGAAGGAGAGAGAAAGCGCAACTTGTTTTGCGTGCATATACTAGTAGTAGGTCCATACATTTACTACTAGTGTAGTGTACCATGTACCTCATGTCAGCAGCACATCATAGCTTTGCTCTAACATCACACCGCCTTCAAGTTCTATTCTGCGATGCTCTCGCGCTGCCTCTTTTTTTTGAAAGTCTCGCGCTGCCTCCGTCTTGTTCTCTTACTTGTGTAGCTCAGATTTGATCAAATTTCATTAAATTTTCAAGATTCAAAATCTTAGCAAGAAGTTAAACATGTTGTCTAAAATCTCGGTGGTTTCCGATATACTCCTAATTGACCCCCGATGGGTACCACCAAAAGCGTTTTCGTAAAACTTTCATAGAAACCTACGATTTACCTGTTTCCATCCTCCTCTCCTTTAATGACTGACGTCGCTGAGCTCGGCCGCAGCCCTACACCACCGCCGTCATCACCCATCAAAAAGATGCACCCATATACCTTCGAAAAGACAACTCCAAGAGCAATCTATCACGCTAACATGTAGCTCAAGTTTGACCTAATTTTGTTAAGTTGTCAAGATGCAGATTTTTAGCAAGAAGTTGAACGTGTTTTCCAAATTTCAGGACCTTACTATATACGTGCATGCAAAACAAATTATGTTTCCTCTCTCCTTCACTGCCTCATCACCATCCACACACACCCTGCCCGGCTGATCTCTCCCTTGTCCACATCATTGCACGTGCGTCTACCTGCTTTGTCGTTCCATTTCACACCCTGCGAATAGGAAGCACCAAGCACACCCCGACCCTTCGTACTTTTTGAGGTCTTCGATGTAAACCATACTTGCTCCCACCAACCATGTCAAAATTTAACTACAAGTAAGCGCGATAGATAAATTCCTCTTAAAATATTCCAAAAAACTTTTGAAGCTAACCAGCAATTCAGTACATCGAAAACCACCGAAAAGATTTTTCGTAAAACTTCCAAACAAACCTACAATTTACTTGTAGTTCAAATTTGACCAAATTGGCATAGAGTCTCATTCAAGTCAGCAGAGTTAGCTAGGAAGTTTTAAAATTCACAAAACATGGGAAAATCGAGAATGTTCTTTCCTGATAGTTGGAAACTCACACCGATGGCATAGTTTATTAAAAGAAGATGCACCAATCTACCTTCAAAAAGACAATTAATCCAAGAGCAATCTATCACGCTAACTTGTACGCATGTTTGACCTAATTTAGTTAAGTTGTCAAGATGCATATTTTAAGCAAGAAGTGGAACGTGTTGTCAAAATTTCAGGACCTTTACTGTATATATGCACGCAAAACAAATTATGTTTTCTCTACCCTTCACTTCCTCATCACCATCCACGCACATCCTGACCGGCTGGTCTCTCCCTCGTCCACAATGTAGCACTGCCCACATGTGCGTCGACATGTCTTGTCGTTTAATTTCACACCCTACAAAGAGGAAGCACCAAGAACACCCCCAACACGCTAGTTCGAAAGTGTGAGGAGCATTTTTTGTGTGAAGCGAGTTCAGTAGTACGAAGGGTATGGCTTAGTTGCTCGCTCGAGAAGGACCCGACTGCTTTTCCTTGTTTATATTTAGGGCCCTTTGTGATAAATTTATGGACTTCTACATAATTTTATCTTTTTTGAGGTCTTCGATGTAAACCGCACTCGCTCCCACCGACTGTGTCAAATTTTAACTACTAATAAGCGCGATAGATAAATTCCTCTTAAAAAAATCAAAAAAAATTTGAAGCTCTAACCAGGAATTTAGTACATCAAAAACCACCGAAAAGCTTTTTTCGTAAAACTTCCAAAGCAACCTACAATTTACTTTTAGTTCAAATTTGACCGAATTTTGATAAATTGGCATAGAGTCTCATTGAAGTCAGCACAGTTAGCTAGGAAGTTTTAAAATTTGGAAAACATGGGAATATTGAGAATGTTCTTTC
Organism: Avena eriantha; assembly: GCA_910589775.1. Lineage (NCBI taxonomy): Eukaryota > Viridiplantae > Streptophyta > Magnoliopsida > Poales > Poaceae > Avena > Avena eriantha. The sequence goes on along the minus strand of OU342743.1, from coordinate 249,268,504 downwards.
ATGAAAGTTGGAAAACATACACCGACGACATCGTTTACTAAAAGAAGATGCACCCATCAACCTTCCAAAAAACTATTAATCCAAGAGCAATCTATCACGCTAACTGATACATTGCAAATGTATCTATAATTTTTGATGTTCCATGCTTGGTTTTATCCACTTTCTTGTGTTTTGTCCACACTTTGGAGTACTTTTCATATGATTTCTTGGACTAACCTATTAACAAGAGCCACAGTGCCAGCTACCTATTTTCTACTGTTTTTGGTTCTAGGAAAGTCAGAAAATGAATATTCTCAGAATTGGACGGGACAAAAGCCAAAGTGCCTATTTTTTCGGAAGTCATCAGATGCCAGAATACGAGATGGAGAAGGGCCAGAGGGTGGCCACACCACCTAGCCATGCGGCCAGGCTTGGCCCACGCCAGGGGGTGGTGTGGCCATCCCAGGCAACCCCTCGGCCTCTCCTTTCGCCTATAAGATGCCCTCGAGACGAAAACCCTAAGTACCCGATTAAAAATCCACGAAAGAGTATGTAGCCGTCGTCATCTCCATCCCAAGATCGGGAGGAATCTGAAGCTCTTCCCGGCACCATGCCGGAGTGGGCAATTCACCCTGGAGGCCTTCTTCATCACCATGCAAGCCTCCGGTGTGATGCGTGAGTAGTTCATCCTTGGACTACGGATCCATGTAGTAGCTAGATGGCTGGTTCTCCTCCTTTGTGCTTTCATGTCTAGATCTTGTGAGATCCGTTCATGATCAAGATCATCAATTTGTAATTCTGCATGTTGTGTTTGCGGGGATCCGATGGATATTGAGATGCTATTTCAGATTGATTATTGATTCTATCATGTCTTTGTTATTTGTGATCTTGCATGCTTTCCGTTGTTAGTAGCTATCTTGGCCAAGTAGATGCTAGCAACTCCAAGAGTTAGTATTTATGCTCGATAGTGGGTTCATGAGTCTTGTAATCTGGGGAAGTGACAGAAATCTCCAAGGTACTAGATGTGCTGTTGCTACTAGGGAGAAAACAACAATCCTTTGTTCATAGAACAATCGTATTGTTTACTTTACACGCAGTTCGTAAAGCAATAATCTGTTGCTTGCAACTTAATACTGGAGGGGGTTCGGATGATAACCTGAAGGTGGATTATTAGTCATAGATGCAGTTGGATGGCAGTCTATGTATAATGTTGTAATGCCCAATCAAGTCTCAAAGGAGTCAAGATGATTAGTATATGCATGTATTGCTTTCTCGATGTTTGTCAATTGCCCCACTGTAATTTGTGCACCCAGCATGTTATCTATCTTAAGGAGAGCCACCTCTAGTGAACTATGGATCCCGGTCCTTGTCTTTTACATACAATCTACAATATTTTACTTCTTTGTGTTTACTTTCTACAAACTTTTACTTCTTTCCATTCGATACGTTTAATCCTTTGTTTTCAGCAAAACACGGTGAGATTGACAACCTCATCGCAAGTTGGGGACAAAGTTCTGTGGTTGTGTTGTGCAGGTCTCCACGTTGCTGCTAGCACCGGTAGTGTGCCCTGCCAAGGCTCAGCTAGCAACACCTTTGGGGTGTTTCCTTGCTCCTACTGGTTCGATTAAACCTTGGTTTCATAACTGAGGGAAACTTGCTGTTGTGCTCATCATACCTTCCTCTTGGGGTTCCCAACGAGCTCTACATCAACATCGCACCAGCATTTTTCTGGCACCGACACTGAGCCATCAAGCATTTTTCTGGCGCCGTTGCTGGGGAGTCAAGGACATCTTCACAAGGGGAGTCCCTCATAACCAATCTCTTTACTTTGTTATTTTTGTTTTGCTTAGTTTCTTTTTGCTTTGTTTGCTTGTTTTGTTATCAAAAAACACAAAAAAAAATAGTTTTACTAGTTTGCTTTCTTATTTGAAAACACAGAAAAATGACTACTCTTGAAAACACTAAGTTGTGTGACTTCACTAGCACCAACAACAATGATTTTATGAGCACACCTATTGCTCCACCTGTGCCTGAAGATACTTTCTTTGAGATAAAACCTGCTTTACTCAATCTTGTTATGAGAGAATAATTTTCTGGTATTGGTAATGAAGATGCTGCTGCCCATCTAAATAACTTTATTGAACTTTGTGAGATGCAAAAGCATAGGGATGTAGATGGTGATATTATTAAGCTGAAATTGTTTCCTTTCTCTTTGAGAGGAAAAGCTAAAGAATGGTTGAATTCCTTAACTAGGAATAGTATTGATTCTTGGACTAAGTGCAAAGATGCTTTTATTGGAAAATACTATCCACCTGCTAAGATTATATCTATGAGAAGTGAAATATTGAAGTTTAAACAACTTGATAATGAACATGTTGCTCAAGCTTGGGAAAGAATGAAATCTTTGGTAAAGAATTGTCCCACTCATGATCATCCAAACTTTTTATGCAGGATTGAACTATTCTTCAAGGAACCTATTGGATTCTGCTGCTGGAGGTACCTTTATGACCATCACTTTGGGTGCTGCAATAAAGCTTCTGGACAATATGATGGTTAATTATTCTGAATGGCATACCGAGAGAGATCCACAAGGTAGGAAGGTAAATTATGTTGAGGAAACCTCCTCCTTGAGTGATACAATTGATATTATTATGTCTATGCTTGTTAATGGGAAAGCCCATATTGATCCAAATAATGTTCCTTTGGCCTCTTTGGTTGCTCAAGAAGAGCAAGTTGATGTGAACTTTATAAGAAATAACAAATTTGGCAATAATGCTTATAGGAATAATTTTGGTAACAACAATTATAAGCCATATCCTCCCAACAATGGTAATGCTTATGGAAATTCTTACAACAATAATAGGAGTTCTCCCTCTGAACTTGAAGTTATGCTTAAAGAGTTTATTAGTAAACAAACTGCTTTCAATAAAACTATTGAGGAAAAACTCTCTAATGCTGAAAGAAATATAGCATCTTTGGTTGAAGCTCAATATACTTTGAATAAAATGGCTGCTAAACCTAAAACTAATGATAATCCCTTTGCAGCCACTAATGCCATACATGTAAGAATTGATGAAAATGTTAGACTATTAGCTGAATTACATGCTAAGTGGGAAAAAGAAGATGAAATTGCTAGAAACATTAGTGTTTGTACTATCACCACCACAAGTGTTGAGGCTAGTAATAGTTCTACTACTTTAGATGATAAATTTGATTTTGATCTTGAGGGTTGCAATATCTCTGAAGTTATTAAGTTCCTACAAAAGCTTGCTAAAAGTCCTAATGCTAGTGTTATGAACATGGCCTTTACAAAACACATTACTGATGCTCTCATAAAGATTAAAGAAGAAAATATGAAACAAAAAGCTTCTATTCTCATAAAACAAGAAGATGGTTGGGAACCCATATTTAATACGAAAGTGAATGACTTTGATTTCAAAGCTTTATGTGATCTTGATAGTAGTGTTTCTATTATGCCTAGCAGGATTTATGATATGCTTGATTTGCCTCCACTTGAAGATTGTTATTTGAATGTCCCACTTGAGGATAATGCTAAAAAGAAACTAATGGGGAGTCTTAATGATGTTATTATTATGGTTAACAATTCCTATGTCCCTGTTGATTTTTATGTTTTGGATGTTGAATACAATGCTTCTTGTCCTATTACTTTAGGAAGACCTTTTCTTAGAACTGTTGGTGCCATTATTGATATGAAAGAAGGCACTATTAAATATCAACTCCCACTCAAGAACAGTATAGAACACTTCCCTAAGAAGAGAGAGAAGATTTCATTTTCCTCTCCTATGAAAACAAAATTTGTTCTTAATGCTTCTTCATTTGAGAACACTTGATTCTTTCTTTGCTTCTTATGCCTAACTTAAAGGCGTTAAAGAAAAGTACTTATTGGGAGATAACACAAAAGTTTTAGATGAGTATTGGAAGTTATTACTTCAGTAATAACCGCTCCTTATCCTTTTTTATTTGCTTTTTGTGCCAAGAGTAACCTCTAATGAGAGAGAAGTAATGATTGGGAAAGTTGTTGTCCCGAAACAGATTTATGTGCTTCACCATAAATATTCGTGTAAAATCTCTGAACGTCTTTTTGAGGCGTGAATTTTTGTGCTTCTGCCCCAGGTTGTTATCTAACTTTCATTAAATCAACACTTTTTTATTTGAGCAACATAAGGTCTTCGAAAAAATTCGTCTTTACCTTCTGGTCTGTTTTGACAGATTTCTGCTATTTTCTGCATTTGCTTCTTGTTGGTTCCTTTTTTAGTTCTTTTGGGGAATTGAGATTTTTGAGGGAAGTGCTACAGTATCTAGTGTTCTAATGGAAGTTTATTTGGTGTTATAACTGAACCTTAAGACTTATTTATCTTGAGTGCACTAATGTTGCTAATAAAGATTGTGTGAAGTTTTGTATGAAGGAAAAATTTCGGGTGTATGGAAGGAATGAGTAATGAGATGAAGGATGGACTAAAGCTCAAGCTTGGGGATGCCACGCGTGTCACCCCAAGAAATATACAAGAAGTAAAAGCGTCAAAGCTTGGGGATGCCCAAGGCATCCCCTCTTCATCAATAAAAATCCCAGGTTTCTTCCAAACGCTTCATTTTTATTGTTTCATGCATAGTTGTGTTGTTCTTGGAGCGTCTTCTTTTTCATCATCATTTTGGTTTTTTTTTTATTTGGTTTGCTTAGTTTTCTGAATAAATTGGTTGGACCCCCTCTTTCATACATTGGTTTGCAAATAGTTTGGTTTGGTTTGGAAAAGAGTAGGAAAGTTCATACTTAGGTGTTAAAAGAGTTCGATTTTGACTGTGGCCTATGCTTTGTCATGCCATGCTTGATATCGTTTTGGCTTTATGCTTAGTATTCTTTGCTGTAGCATGACTTGTTATAAACAATTGAGATTGCTTAATGTGCTTTGCATGAATCATGCGTTGTTTTAGCATATTAAAGCATAGTATAGTGGTATTCTCCTTTGATGCTTTATTTGGGTTGACTTGGCGCATGCTCACACAATGTTATGTCTATCCCAAGTGACCATAGACTTTATGATCCTTTATTTTTCAAATTGTAGTATCACTTTATGCTTTGATCAATCATGTTTTGTCACTCTGCATGATTATGGCCATTATTGCTCTCTTAGTTTGTCGCTCCCAGTCTTTTGCTAGCCTCCACAACCAAGTATGAGTTCCACTCATGCATCCAACTCCCTTAACTAAGTTATTACAAAGAGTCCACCATACCTACCTACTAGCTTATGCTATTCCAAGTATATTCATGCTTTTGTTTACCTTCCAAATTAAACTTGTTATGAGAAAACTAGTGATTAAAGCTCTCACGAACTTGATGGCACACTTTACTTTTTTCTGCATCTAATAAACTTGAACCATTGGGTCCTTCTTTGTTGCGTATATGCTTGCGCTTTATAATTTGAAATTAGCAGAACCATGTTTCATGGGGAACGCTTTCAACATTGCACTTGTACTTTGTACCCCGTTGATATCATGTTCTTTTGCTTACAGATCCCGGCAGTGTGAAATAAAAGTGGAACTTGTAAGATCATGGAGTTTGTATGTGTGTTAGAGAAACGCCTGGACCGCTAGCCTAAGCCATGCCTAATCATGGTGGAAACTTGTAGCACTACCATAATGAGCACTCTATGAAGCATCCTCAATAAAAACCTATGCAAATAGCAAATAAAAAGATCGTTGAGATGCTCATTATCTGCTTGCCTTGTCATTTTGATTATGGGATAGCTCCTGTATCATGTGCAAGGGGTACCCCGTTGGCGGTTCTTTGTGATACACATGTACTTACAATGATAAGAGCTTACTTGTGACTAAAGTTGAGTAGTATGAGGTTCGGTCTTCGTAAGAAAGGGGCATGAGATTTCGGTTTATAACTTGTCAAGCATATCCTCTTAGTTGTGTCACTTTAACCTTAATCACCTTAAAGATGCTTATGATAGGGGAAATGAGAGCTAAAAGCTATAAGTACCATAATGTTTGGAAGCTCTTTATGAGAATTGAATCCCTACTTCCTTCTATGAAGGCCTTTCTTTTACTTTTATGTTGAGTCTCCACCTTCTATCTTTATGCACCTACTTTGAGAGCATAGTGTACATTCTTAGTTCTATGTGCATTGTCCCAAGACTAGTTGATTGATGCATAACTTGATATTGCTTGTTTTAAACTATTTGTATCTAGTCACTCTTATGAACTTTGAAGGTGTCCTATGCATTTATATTTGCTACTCTATGAGGGACAAGCTGAATACTATTATGCTATGTTTTCTTTTATGTGAAACAAACAAACGTCTTGCAAAGCATTGTTATTCATGAATCTTTTGTTTGTGCCTTTTCATGTTGCATCATAGTTTCTTTGTCTTATTGCTAGAACCTTGTCTTTCATGTTATGATTGAAGTACTATGATCCTAGCTTTGAATGTTTTACAAATACTTTGATCAAGTCTTTGATGGTGCATGTCACCTCAAAAATTATTGTTTCTTTTTATCACTTACCTACTCGAGGACAGCAGGAGTTAAGCTTGGGGATGTTGATACATTGCAAATATATCTATAATTTTTGATGTTCCATGCTTGGTTTTATCCACTTTGATGTTCCATGCTTGGTTTTATCTATAATTTTTGATGCTCCATGTTGATACATTGCAAATGAATATTCTCGGAATTGGACGGGACAAAAGCCAAAGTGCCTATTTTTCTGGAAGTCATCAGATGCCAGAATACGAGACGGAGAAGGGCCATAGGGCGGCCACACCACCTAGCCGCGTGGCCAGGCTTGGCCTGCGCCAGGGGGTGGTGTGGCTAGCCCAGACACCCCCTCGGCCTCTCCTTCTGCCTATAAGATGCCCTCGGGATGAAAACCCTAAGTACCCGATCAAAGATCCATGAAAGACTCTGTAGCCGCCGTCATCTCCATCGCTAGATCGGGAGGGATCTGAAACTCTTCACGGCACCCTGCCAGAGGAGGGAATTCAGCCTGGAGGCCTTCTTCATCACCATGCAAGCCTCCTATGTGATGCGTGAGTAGTTCATCCTTGGACTACGGATCCATGTAGTAGCTAGATGGCTGGTTCTCCTCCTTTGTGCTTTCATGTTTAGATCTTGTGAGCTCTGTTCATGATCAAGATCATCTATTTGTAATTTTGCATGTTGTGTTTGCGGGGATCCGATGGATATTGAGATGCTATTTCAGATTGATTATTGATTCTATCATGTCTTTGTTATTTGTCATCTTGCATGCTTTCCGTTGTTAGTAGCTATCTTGGTCAAGTAGATGCTAGCAACTCCAAGAGTTAGTATTTATGCTCGGTAGTGGGTTCATGCCTCTGGTAATCTGGGGAAGTGACAGAAATCTCTAAGGTACTAGATGTGCTGTTGCTACTAGGGAGAAAACAACAATCCTTTGTTCATAGAACAATCGTATTGTTTACTTTACACGCAGTTTGGAAAGCAATAATTTGTTGCTTGCAACTTAATACTGGAGGGGGTTTGGATGATAACCTGAAGGTGGATTATTAGAAGAAACACTAGAAAAAGCGCGCATGTTCCAGAGCTTACCATACAATCGCTCCTATCTCTGCACGTGGCGTCCTGGGAGTTCTTCGCACGCTGTCCCAGACCTTTCCTACACGACACGTGGTGCTTGGAGAGAGGGGTCGCCGTCCTTTTTCCCTTTCTCTTTTAGATTCAAATACAAAAAATCCGATATCTTTTAAATGAATTGGCCAAACCGAGATCCGTTTTCACGGTTGTACTAGTCGTGTTGAGATCTACAAAACTAGATCCCATATTGATAGGTTTTGATGAAGTTTGATTTTGCACTGCCTTTTGACCCTACGTTGCACTGTCTTCGGTTGCGGTGCACGGCACGATGTTCTGGCGGTGCATGGTCGATGCACTGCCTTTTTCTTCTGTATTGCACTACCTTCAATCGTGGTGTACGGAGCGATGTCCTGGCAGTGCACTATCGGTGCACTGCCTTTTTGTATTACATTGCACTGCCTTCGGGCGCAGTGCATGGTGTATTCTGGCAGTGTACTCGTGCACTGCTTTTTGTGTTGCGTTGCACTGCCTTCGGTCGCAGTGCACAGGACGATATTCTGGCAGTGCACCGGCTGTGCACTGCCTGTTTGTACTGTGTTGCACTGCCTTCAGGCACAGTGCACAGCGAGATATCCTGACAGTGCACTACTCGTGCACTGCTTTTTTCTATTGCGTTGTACTGCCTTTGGTCGCAGTGTACGGGACGATGTCCTGGCAGTGCACAGGTCGTGCACTGCCTGTTTATACTATGTTGCACTGCCTTCAGACGCAACGCACGACGAGGTATCCTGCCTAGTATACTGGCTTGTTGTGTTGTGTTGCACTGTCTTCAGTCGCAGTGCACGAGACAATGTACTAGCAGTGCACCGGTTGTACACTGACTGTTTATACTGTGTTGTACTGCGTTCGATCGCAATGCACGAGACGATCTAGTGGTAGTGCACTGTTTTTTTTCTCGTTTTCTCTCTTTTTTTCTAGCGGTGCACTACTCTTTTTGCATATACTGCTCACATATTTTTTCCCGTGAATATTTTCTATACCACGTGCGCCCAATAGCAGAATACCAGTACACGATCAGAGCAGCAGCGTGGCCACGTGGCAATCAAGGAGAGCAAGAGGGGCCTGCTACGCGCATGTGTGTCCGTGCAATGCAGTTGTATGGCGGTCTATGTATAATATTGTAATGCCCAATCAAGTCTCAAAGGAGTCAAGATGATTACTATATGCATGTATTGCTTTCTCGATGTTTGTCAATTGCCCCGCTGTAATTTGTTCACCCAGCATGTTATCTATCTTAAGGAGAGCCACCTCTAGTGAACTATGAATTCCGATCCTTGTCTTTTACATACAATCTACAATCTTTTACTTCTTTGTTTTTACTTTCTGCAAACTTTTACTTCTTTCCATTCGATACGTTTAATCCTTTGTTTTCAGCAAAACACGGTGATATTGACAACCTCATCGCAAGTTGGGGACAAAGTTCTGTGGTTGTGTTGTGCAGGTCTCCACGTTGCTACTAGCACCGGTAATGCGCCCTGCCAAGGCTCAGCTAGCAACACCTTTGGGGTATTTCCTTGATCCTACTGGTATATATGCACACAAAACAAATTATGTTTTCTTCCTCCTTCACTACCTCACCACCATCCACGCACACCTGTGTCTTCCATGAAGTACGGGAGACCCCTCACGTATCGATGCCCTTCCGATCGGCTGATCTCTCCCTCGTCCAAAACGTGGTGCTGCCCATGTGCGCCGACCTACCTTGTCATTTCATTTCACACCCTGCGAAGAGGAAGCACCAAGTACACCCCCATCACATTGGTTCGAAAGTGTGAGGAGCGTTTTTTGTGTGAAGCAAGTACGGTAGTATGAAGGGTATGGCTTAGTTTCTCACTCGAGAAGGTACCGCCTGCTTTTCCTTGCTTAACTTTAGGGCCCTTTGTGCTAAATTTATGGACCTCTACATTTAATTTTCACTTTTTGAGGTCTTCGATCTAAACCGTACTCCCACCGATCATGTCAAATTTTAACTACAAGTAAGGGCAATAGATAGTTTCCTCTTAAAATTTTCTAAAAAACTTTTGAAGCTAACCAGGAATTTAGTACATTGAAAACCACCGAAAAGCTTTTTCGTAAAACTTCCAAAGCAACCTCAATTTAGTTATAGTTCAAATTTGACCTAATTTCGATAAATCGGCATACAGTCTCATTCAAGTCGGCAGAGTTATCTAGGAAGTTTTAAAATTAACAAAACATGGGAAAATTGACAATGTTCTTTCCTGGTAGTTGGAACCTCACAACGACGACATCGTTTACTAAAAGAATATGCACCCATCTACCTTCGAAAAGACAATTAATCCAAGAGCTATCTATCACGCTTACTTCTATCTCAAGTTTGACCTAATTTTGTTAAATTGTCATGATGTAGAATCTTAGCAAGAAGTTGAACCTGTTGTCAAAATTTAGGGACCTTTACTATATATATGCATGATGACTGTAAGTGCACAGCTCATTTGTAGCTAGTTTCGAAATAAAGATATCGATCCCACAGGGAGCAGGAGACTGAAGTCTAATAACTCTTGAATTAAATACTGCAATAGAAATGCTAAATAAAGTTATAAGTGACAACATAAAATGCGAGGATTGCGTAAAAAGGTGTTTTGGGGTGTTTGGTATAAGAGCAACAATAAGTAAAGTAAAACAACTAAACACAGAAAATAAGTACCACGTATGTAAGAGAGATTGGAACTGCAATAGGGAAAAGGTGTTCTCAGGGAGTAGAGGATACACCACTAGCATTATAAGGAGATAAGGTAAAGATTATTATCATGAACATTCTCAACTGTGTGTGTGGGAGGAACTCCGTATTTTGACAAATAGGCAGCAACCACTGCTCACATCATCCTCATAACCATAGCAGTCAGCAATCGACATCAATCGAATTACTGCGCTATTAAGGTACTTAATCCCATAGGACGTATCCTATGGCATGGATAGTGTTCCGTGAGTTTCCTCGGTTCCTAAGTTGATACGTCAGGAGTGCCAACAGCTTTATAGTCACTATAAGTGCTAACACACCTCGGTCTACCAACAAGTAGTTCCCTCCATCAAGTCCCCATAAGAGGTAAATATTGAGAGGTCGACTTCTGTCAACACCCGGATTTTTAATCCTAGAAGCCTGTTATGCCATACATCGCAATCCCCGGATTACCATTTTTGCGAGACATAATAGATTGGATATCACAGTACATCATCCATTACAAACCATAATAAGGTCTTACACAAATATAGGATCTCATGATCCAGTCTTAGTACAAAAAATTGGCGGAATAAATAGCGTAGCGGTGGGCTCCATCTTTAGTGTCACAGGCAATGCTGACAATGGGAGATGATCCTAGTTGTCGTAGTCGTCCTGCTTTCCTTCTTCCGGATAGTCCTCATAGTCTGGCCACGGGAGTAGGCAGGGACAAAGCAATGAGTACTCTTTAAGTACTCGCAAACTATCACTAACAAGTAAGGTAGTTCTAGTATGAATGCTAAGTTCTAAGTTTATTTGTAAAGTTAAGTTTGAAACCTAAGCTGAGTTCAAAAACAAAGAAAGATAAAATAAAGTTTGAAATCACCTAAGTGGGAACTTAGTTGTCATAGTCACAACTCCGTTGTGGTCAAGTCATGTCACAATTCATTTCATAAGTCATTTTGAAAACATCTGACAATGGAACAGTATGGCCACTCTAGCTGTCCATAACCGCGGACGCGGCTATTCGAATAGTTTGACACTCTACAGAGGTGGTACACTTTCACCACAAAATTTGATACATCCGTCAGGGATAACCCTGAATCATCATACTTAGTATGTAGATAATCAAACATAACCTTTCCTTTACACACTCTAGTATAAGCACCTCTCCTATGAGCTTGGCCTCCTAGCCATGGCCATCTGCCATCATGGGCACTGCATAGGTGGACATCATTGAGAGGTAGCCTCATCTCAAACCTCTCCCGCGAGGGAACTAATACTAATGCATATAAAATTCCGGCTAAGCCTTACCCAATTCAGGTATTGTGGTTGTATAGTAAAATTAGAATGGCATCGCATCCGAACCCAACCATCAGTTTTTATAGAGAGCTAAGGCTCATGCCTCGACGTTTTCATCATCATAAACCATTTGTGTTTCTCAACACATGTCAAAACATCTCAATAGAATGAATCATCATTCCAAGGTTTTCACAAGTCATTTTCACCAAGTATTCCCATCTAAAGTGATCAAGTTTTTGGTTTAACTCGAATCACTAAGTTCAAAGTGTTCACTAATGTGGGATTCTAATATCAATCTCATGCCATAGAATGACATCTAAGTCTAACTAGATAGGTCATGTTTTATTCTCTTTATGCTATCTATAAACAAAGTAAAGAACTTTGGTAAAGGAAAAGAAAGTAAAGCTTGTAAGAAAACTTGGGGTAGGTATAAGTCAAAAATGCATAACGAAAGCATGCCTAAAGCATCTGCTCAAGTTAAGAGGGCAAGTGTTAACTTACTTAGTTCTAGCTTGCAAGGGTTAGCTTGCATTGTTAATGATGGCTTGCAAGTATTAGCTTGCCAATAATAGCTTGCATAGTTAAGAAACTTGCAAGTGTTAGCTTGCCTTGGTTGGTGTAGTGGTTGGAATTTTCCTCTTCTTCCTAGGGGTAGAACTCCTCCTCCTCGTAGACTTGGTCGGTACTATCGTCTATAAATACATACGGAATACATAATCACCAAACAATACTTAACTAGTATATTTAGCACACTAAGGCACACATTTTATGATCTAGTATCATCACATACATCTCAAGATTTAATGAATTAGTTTCATTTATTTTATTTGTGAAAAGTAATTTCTACTCATTGATATTAACTAAGATTTAATATTCTCCAATTAAAATATGGGATCATGTGGACACATGTCATCACCACATATTCTAATGCATGGGAATGTGATTTAAATGTTGGATCACATTTTAATAAGTTTAAGTTTAATATTTAATGATTTAAAGTGACTAGAAATGCCTATATAGCATTATTTTGGTACTAGTCCAAAGTCACTGCATGCAAAACTAAATATTATTATATATTCAGATAGGTATGGTCAAATGTGATTTTTGAGAGTTGGAATAAACTCCAAAGCTATTATGGTTGATTTTAGAAAAATGTTTGAATGTGAAAAAGCCTCTGTCTTGTTGTTTTTGCTAGGAGAGATCTCTAACTCTAATTGGTTTAAATCCAACGGGATTGGATAGAGATTTTCATTATCTTTCCAACAAAATTGGAATCATTCAATTTGGATTTGTAAAAATCCCTGAATTGATTTTAAAACTAAAGGACAGGATTGAGTTTAAGCTAAAATTGAAAAAGATTTATTTGAATCTACTGGGTTGCACGGGAAAGAAATGGGCCGGCCCACTGCGCTCCGCGCAGCGCCCGAGCTGACTTAAGTGATGGCCCCACCTATCAGTGGGACAGGAGATGCCGAACAGGTATGGGAGGAGGGTGACCGTAGGATTAGATCTTGGATCAACGGCTCACAGCCATCGTCCTCACTGGAACAGTACACGACGGGGAGGAACCCTAGCACAGTCGGTGTGGGTCTAGGAGGCTTACCGAAGCTCCGGTGAGGGTTGGTGAGGCGGGCAACTAGAGGTGTCGAGGACGGCAGTTCCCCTGGTACCGGCGGCGTCCCTGGAGATGGCTTGGATCAGTGGTGCCATTCTCCTCCTTCCGCGGCGGTCTCCATTGAAATTGGGGCGCTACGGGCAGCGGATTGCTCCAGTGGGGCTCTGGGAGGTCTCTAAGGTGGAGTGGAGGGAGGTGGTGTAAAGAATTGGTGCGGGGGGCTTCCTTTTTATAGCGGGGCGAGGGGTGCATCACGGCATAGGCGGAGCTCGACGGGGGCAATGACACAGCGAGCTATAGGCATGGTTCGGGGGCTAGGACGGTGGGCGGTTCCCTGGCGATCGGCTATGGCGTAAAGGCGACGCTAGGGGCGGTGGCGTTTGGACGGGAAGGGCTGGCGCTCTGCGCAGCAGAGGCGGTGCTCGACGCGGCGGGAGAAGGGCGTGTCTGGCGGGGTGCTAGGGTTATGGCAGAGGGGCGCACGTGATCTGGGAGCAAGGCGCGACTTGTGCGGGCTTGTCGGGGATGGCGCTCTGGCGTGAGCTAGGCACGGCGCAAAGGCGGTGGGTGCGAGCTGTCTATGGTGGGGCGGAGCTTGGGACGGTGTTGGTTTCACGCGGCATTGTTTGTGGCGCCTTGCCCATGCTCGGTCGGCGGCGACCAAGAACGGGAGGCGCGGCACTGCTGCTCTAGGCCAAATGGTAGCTTAGTTAGGGGCTGGTTAGAGCTAGGGGAGACAAGGGAACAAGATTGAGCCAAAATACTCGACAAAGCATTGATCAACAAATAGTGTTAGTTAGGCAGATTTTGTTTGCATGCCACATGTTCGACACAATGGCCGCATGAAACAAAGTTTTGCATTTTGAAATGATTTTGGGTAGAGTTGTTAGTCATATGCTTGAGTATCTGTGGTTGCTTGGGATTGTCAAAATGAATTCATTTGATTGGTTTTTGAAAAAGTGGGATCTAGGTACATACACTTGATTCCACTTTCAAATGTCATTTAAAATTAGAGTTTGAATGTTTTTGTAAGATTTCAGAGTGGGCCTTGGTACATCTTTACTTGTACTAGCAAGGGGTGTCAAGATCCATAATTGTTTCTGTTTGAATTTGAGTTCTAGGAACACCCAAAGTGGCCTAGTTGATTAAAATGGCAAAATTAACCATTTGCCTTTATTAATTCTATTTGAATTCTTTTTCTTTGAATTTTGCTTGGGAATGATCTAGATGATGTGGAATTCATCTTAGAATCATTTTACAACCATTAGAACAAACAAACATGGCAATTTCAAACCATTCCATATTAATGCAACACATATATGCATTCTTAATTATTTAAACTAGTCATCAACCCGTGCAACTGCACGAGCTAGAATTTGAAAGCTCTAAAGAGTGTTCCTTGTCGTTTAATGTTAAAACTTAAAATGGCTTTACTTGCATTTTCAAATGGCTAACATTTAGTTTACTGAACCACGAATTGTCACGCTCAAGGCTAAAAATAGATGGCGGTGTGTAACACATAATCTAATATAAATGAGGAAATAGACAGTGTTCCCTTACATGATAATATAATTCCTTTAACAGTAAATACCAACTCATTTGTCTAATCGATTGAACACAAACTTGACTCCTGATATCGCGCTTAGAAAATGATAGAGTTGTAGAGAAATGTTTGGCAAATGATAGGAGGTTGCAGAATCGGACTATCAGGTAAAATTAGATAAATATAGCACCACAAAAACAGATAATGAGAACCTCATTCAAATATCATATTGTGCTACTATGGAGGAGTTTACGATATCAAATTTCCCAAAATTGTTTTATTCCTATTTTGCTCCATTTCCCATGGATGTATTCAGAAACATCACTTGTACTACTCTAGTTTAGTCATGGGATCCTCTCAATCAGCTTAAGCAATCTTATTAATTTACAAAAGAGTATATCAATGCTGCTGATATAGATGCAAATAAGCCTATCATATTATAGAATGGGTCTTCTCAATATCCTTTCAGAATATAGCTAAATCATCTGAAGTAGTAGTAAAGATAATTAATTGTATACTGAAAATATGGTCATGAATCAATTATTTTCTCATTTGGGACTGTGCACATGTACGACCATGCAGCAAGACTGCACTCGTATGATTTAGTATGGGTCAAATGTATTGCTCTGCTCTACCTCTACTTCGCTAACTGCAATGTTTCTATATATAGTTATTATTGACATATTAGGACACATATGATTTAGTAGATATATCGATAACATTGCACCATGGTATCCTTTATAAATCAAGAAGAGGTGAATTTCTGAACATCATTGTTGTGCACACATGTACTCCAAAACAGAAGAAATTCAGAAATAATAACAAAGCTAAAAGAAGCTTCCCAAATCCTACAAATTGTCCAGTTATATGAGAGATACGCATTTAATCCGAATATGCAAGCTAAGGAAAACACTTCTCTAGAAGTCCTTTGCATGGCAAGATGAGCGCCGTTCACATATCAGCTAGCTTTTTCTCAAACAAAAAAAGGTTGATGGATGAGCCATTCACCTTACCATATTTTCCGACATAAATATTGGTTTTAACCATTCTCTGATTCCCATCAATTTATTAGCATATTGAATATATTCAAGTGTTCAGTCTTAGGAACCACATGCGGATTCTACTTGTAGCTCTACGTTTGAATGCAAAATTAAAATATTGTCAATATTGTTCTCTCTGTGACTCTCCATCCCTGAAAAATTGAAGTAGACCTTTATGCTAACTGTCAGTTTACTTTTAAAATTCATGCAAATACACAATATGTAGGTAATAAATTGACGACCATATATTCCACATTGGTATACACTTACCTTATATACCAAACTGGAATATAAAAAGTGGAGAGACAATCTCTTTACAACACTGTGTATGCTGTAGTTTATAAGAATCAATTGTAGTGATAAGAATCTGCAAGTAAAACTTCTAGGGAATCTAGGGAAACAAATCCACGTAACAATATCTATTGTCCGCCCCCCCCCCCCCCAAAAAAAACCTATGTGTTAGTTAGTGAGTAAATGTAAATGTAGTGTGTCCTAATTGACAACCTTTACCATTGCTTTCAACGATATGTCACCAGAATTTATATATCAGCTAAATCATTTTCAATTATAAATCTCCACATCCAGTAAAAGAAATAACCATAATGTAGTTGTTTCCTTTGCACATTACCTCAAACACTTGGTGAGAAGGACCAACTAACGGTGCTGGCGATTGATTTCGTCTAGTCATCACCGACGGGACAGTCAAGATGTTGCTGCTTCTGCTGCTTGGAAGGCACATGCATGGTGGACACGTTGATCCTCTTGTAGGTCATACTACTCAGTCTCTCACCGCCATATTGACCTGTACTACATATTGACGTGTCTTCAAGATAATTCCTTTCGTCTTCCTCTCCATCCAGGCCCCTGTTTGATGTGTGTCAGGTTCTGAACATGAAGACAAACGTGATACAGGCAATATATAGTGGGCAAGAAAGGGCATGCAAGAGCGACCAAGGAGGAGATGTAGAGTCATTTTTTATTCATCCTCTTCAACACCTGCAATATCCCGGTCTGATTCAGACTTCCATTGATGCATCTTCTTCTCCACATCGTAGATCATTGTAATTTGGTAGCAATTGACTGAGGAGATTGAATTCTAGTGTGGTTGGGTTCAGTGGAGATGCAAAGATTGGAGAGGAATAAGATTGTGGATGAAGCGAGGCGCTTTGTTTCTCTTGACGGAAGGGCGGTGCCACAATACCTTCGTGGAGGAGGAGGTTCTCGGCGAACGAATCTGCAAGGAGTTATTTCTTTCTGGTAACCGGAGGCAGAGTTAATAAAAAACATGCAGGTGGGACGTCCATTAAGGACTCTTAAGATATTTCATCGCACGTCTGTAATCATATAAACGGGAGATCAGACGGATGATTAGCTCAGTTTTTTGAGAATTAATGTGGTGGCTCCTACGGTGCCTCCAATTATTAAATATAAGATGGGAAAAAGTTTTTGTTAACCCTAAATTGGGTGATTTGGATCTTCATAACCTTGATTAAAGATTTGGGATGTTACAAACCTTCCCCCCTTAAACAAAATCTCGTCCCGAGATTTAAGAAAGAAAACTAGGAACTAAAGAGATCTAGAAACTCAGTCCTAATATAATCTTCTCGCTCCCAAGTGGCTTCTTCTTCGGTATGGTTGCTCAATTGGATCTTGAGAAATTTGATACTCTAGGTCCGGAGGTTTTATAAGCTTCTTCCAAGATACGGATGGGCACTTCACGATACGTCAGATCCTTGTTGATATCAACGGCTCGGTGATCGATGTTCTTGAAAACTTCTGTCTTCTCCGGCACTTCTAGGCATTTGCGAAGTAACGAGATATGGAACACATTGTGGATGGCAGACATCTCCTCAGGCAGTTCCAGTTGAGAAGATACTTCTCCTCGATGATTCAGAATCTTGAAGGGCCCGATATATCTGGGGGCTAACTTTCCTTTCAGACTAAAACGTTATGTTCCCTTCAATGGCGAAACCTTGAGGTACACAAAATCTCTGACATTGAAGGTCAGGTCTCTCCTTCTCTTGTTAGCATAACTGTTCTGTCTGGATTGGGCGGTCTTGAGGTGCTCACGGACTTTGTGAACCTTCTCTTCGGCTTCGCATAGGATGTCGGGTCCAAAAATCTGACTCTCTCCTACTTGCGACCAATTCAAAGGGGTGCGGCACTTTCTTCCATATAAGAACTCAAATGGGGCCATTTGCAAACTGGCTTGATAACTGTTATTGTATGAGAATTCTGCGAAAGGCAGACAATCTTCCCATTTTGATCCATACTCTAACACACAAGCTCTCAACATATCCTCTAGGATTTGGTTGACTCTTTTAGTCTGTCCATCGGTTTGTGGGTGAAAAGCTGTGCTGAAATTTAACTTGGTTCCTAATCCTTCTTAGACTTTCTGCCAAAATCTTGAGGTAAATTGGGTTCCTCGATCCGATACTATGGTCTTGGGGGTTCCATGCAAACTGACAATTCTAGCACTGTACAACTCTACTAGCTTAGAAATCTGGTAGGTTGTCTTGACAGGTATAAAATAGGCTACCTTGGACAGTCTATCAATGATGACCCAGATTGAGTCATTTCCCCTACTAGAAGTAGGCAAACCGGTGATAAAGTCCATTCCGACAGAATCTCATTTCCATTCTGGAATCTGCAATGGTTGCAATAGTCCTAAGGGTCTCTAATGTTCCGCTTTAACTCTCTGATCGATATCACACTTGGCGATGTAGCTTCCGATTTCTCCTTTCATCTTGTGCCACCAAAATTGCTCCTTCAAATCCTGATACATCTTCGTTCCTCCAGGGTGGATAGAATAAAGAGTATCATGAGCTTCTTGCATGATAACTTGCTTTAGCTCTGAATCTGCTAGCACAGAGATATGTCCTTTGTACCACAGAACTCCTTCTTCATTTTTGGTGAATCCAGGTACCTTTCCCGTACCAATACGACGCTTGATTCCGTCGATACTTGCATTTCCCTTGTGGGCTTTCTTGATTTGGCTAATCAAAGTGGGTTGAATTTCAATGCTAGATAAAAATCCTTGGCTAACTAGCTCAGTTCTAAACTGCTCCAACTCCTCATGCAAACTTGGTTGCTTCTCCTTGATCATAGTGTTTAACCTACACGGCAATCTGCTAAGAGCATCCGCTACCACATTGGCTTTGCCGGGGTGATAGTGAATGTCAAGGTCATAATCCTTGATTAACTCTATCCATCTCCTTTGCCTCATATTCAGCTCCTTCTGAGTGAAAATATACTTCAAGCTCTTGTGATCTGAGTAAATCTCACAGCAATTCCCCATAAGGTAATGACGCCATGTCTTCAAGGCTAAAACGATAGCTGCTAACTCAAGATCATGGGTAGGATAGTTCTGCTCATGCTCAGTTGTCAAGACAGATAAGCGATGACTTTGCCTTCTTGCATCAACACACATCCGAGACTAATCTTGGATGCATCACAATACACATCAAACGGCTTCTTGATATCTGGCATAATCAATATTGGGGCTGAAATCAATCTCTTCCTGAGCTCTTGGAAACTTGCTTCACATTTGTCGGTCCATTCAAACTTCTTGTCCTTCTTCAACAATTGGGTCATGGGTCTTGCGATGCTCGAAAATCCTTCTACGAACTTGTGGTAATATCCTGCTAATCCGATAAATGCACGGACTTAGGTTTGAGTGGTTGGGGCTTCCCATTCTTCAACATCTTTGATCTTGGCGGGATCAGCAGCGACTCCTCTGGCAGACACAATATGTCCGAGGAATCCTACATCTTTTAGCCAAAACTAACATTTGCTGAACTTGGCATACAACTGATGCTCTCTAAGGGTTTCAAGGATGATTCTCAGATGTTGCTCATGGTCTTCTTCTGACTTGGAGTAGATAAGGATATCGTCGATAAACACAATGACAAATTTATCTAGAAAATTCATAAAGATCTTATTCATGAGATTCATGAAATAGGTAGGGGCATTGGTTAATCCAAAATACATGACCGTATACTCATATAATCCATATCTGGGGGTAAAGGCAGTCTTTGGAATATCCGTTGCACGAATCTTAAGTTGGTGATAACCAGTCCTAAGATCAATCTTAGAGAACACTCCGGCATCAGTCAACTGATCAAACAGATCCTCTATCTTGGGCAATGGGTACTTGTTCTTGATGGTGACATCATTCAGCTTCTGGTAATCTGTGCACAAATGGTTGCCTCCATCTTTCTTGTCGACGAACAACACGGGCGATCTCCATGGCGATGCGCTTGGTTGAATCAAAGCCTATTGCCAACATTTCATCCAATTGCTTCTTCAGCTCCACTAACTCTGATGGGTTCATGCTATAGGGTCTCTGAGCTATGGGTCTGGTTCTAGGGATTAGTTCAATAATGAACTCAATATCCCTATCTGGGGGCATACTGGGCAATTCATCTGGGAACACGTCAGGGTATTCACAGACTACTCTGACTTGGTCTATGGTGGGTAGGGCTAGACTCTTGTTTCACTTGAATTGACGGGACAAGGTTTCAGATATATGCTCTACTGATACTCTAGAGCTACGGGTCATGGTGATGGCTTTCTTGGCACAGTCTATCAATCCTTTATGCTTCGACATCCAATCCATTCCTAGTACTACTTCCAACCCTTTGGTTCCAAGTACTATTAAATTGGCATAAAAATCTATCCCATGTATTCTGATAGGTACAGCTTTGCAAATTTTTCTAGCTTTTGTAGTTGAACCAGATACTTGAACTATCATGACATGCTTCAAGTTGGTTGGGTGAATCTTACTAGTGCATGCAAATTCTTTGGTGACAAACGAGTGTGATGCTCCAAAATCAAACAACACTCTTGCTAAAACTGAGTTGACAGAAAACATACCTAGCACGACATGAGGCGCTTCTTGGGCTTCTTCGGTGTTCATGTGGAAGAGACGGACGTTGCGGCTGTGAGGGTTCCCTGGGGCGAATCTTCTTCCGGGTTGAACACGGCGCTGATGTTGAGCTGGGGCATTCACATTAGCAGTGGCGGCAATCTTCTTGGGACACTCATTGGAGTAGTGACCCTTCGCTCCACACTCAAAACAAGTAATCTGAGACTTGTCTTTTGCTGCCACGGGCAGAGCATTGCTTCCAGTCCTCGGGGCAGTGTTGTAGTTGGTGGTGTTGGTCTTGGGCAGTGCATGGTTGAAATTGCTGGAGTTGCCGGGGTGGTTGTTGTTGTTTCCTTCGGACTTCACATTTCCTCCGCTACGGTTGGGGTAGCTTGGACGAGACATTGGGGATCGATTGTTCCGTGGGGCATATCCAGCAGACGGGTTGGGACGGTACTTCTGGTGACTGTTGGATCCAGCTTGGTGCATCATCCAACGTTTGCGGTTGTCGTTCACTTGATTGATCTTCCCTTCCATCTGAATGGCAGAGTCGAGTAGCTCTTCGAGATCCTCGAAACGGATGTTGACAAGTACTGTATGCATCTCATCATGCAGTCTGTTCAGGAATTTCTCCTTCTTCTTGGCCTCCGTGTTGATCTCATCAGGTGCATACCTGGCGAGGGACAAGAATCTGTCATGGTACTCCACCAGTCATTTTGCCTTGCTTTAACTCTCTGAATTCATCTCTCATTCGGGTGACTAAACCCTATGGCACATGGGTGCGACTGAACTTGACTTTGAAAGCTTCCCACATCATCACTTGACCGTGGTTCATCGTGCGGGTGCTGTTCCACCATGCTCTTGCATCTCCTGCCAGATAGTGGGTGGAAAATAGAACTTTCTTGTTGCCATCCACTTTGGCGACTTCTAAGTTGTTCTCCATCGTCTGTAACCAATCATCATCATCCGGCGGGTCTTCAGACTTGCTAAAGATTGGGGGATTGGTATTCTGGAAGTTTTTGAGTTAGGATCCATGATGATCCTGATTTCCATGGCCCTGGTTGTTGTGAGCCATCTGGGCGATCTGCTACAGTGTGGCTAGATTTTCTTGGCGCTCTGTCCTACTAGCTTCGCGGTTTGCAATGAGCGTCTACAGAATCTACAACATTGGGTCCTGTGATGAGCTGCTCCCTCCTTGGTTTCCACGAGTCATCTGAAGATTGAGATAGATAATAGGGTAAGAGGGAAAGTTCTAAGGTTCGTGGTTTTGGTTTCAAAGCTAAAACTTTGAGTTTGACTCGGTTTTTGCAACTAACTTCTTTTCATTCATTCAAGCAAAGCACACGATACAAACACACACACACACCACAACATGAAAGAAAAACAGATGGTTTTAAGAACCATTCTATAAGCTAAGATACAATGGTACCGATACTTCTCACTCCTATGATAGTGCTCTAGTGCATCTACACATCATCGATGAAGTCGGAGTCATCATCGTCGGTGTAGAAGTCCATGGCATCATCCTCCAGATAGTCATCATCATTGCTAAGGTATGAGTGAATATCCCCTTAGATGTCTTCACCTTCCTCCTCTTCTTCTTTTGCTGCAAGCTGAGCTTCTTGCTCCTTGATGGTCTTCTCGAGGTCTGCCACCTTCTTGCGAAGATGGCTATGGTGTGATCCTTCTTTGCGCGTTGACGGTGAAGTGACTGACGATCCTTGACGAGCAGTGAGAAAGTCTGGGCCTTCTGGGTGGCAATGGCGAGGTTGTGGTTGGCGAACTCTCTAGCATTGTCCAATTCCTTCTATCTGTCGTACAACAGAAAGTCAAGGTTCTCCACTTGACGCTTCAACTCCGGGTGACTTGGCATCTCTAGCGGCATTCCCATAGAATCACGCCTTGCATAGTGAGCAAAGCGGCTTCCTTGGATCAAGTTGACATTCTATGCGCAAAGACGAGCGAGAGCATGCATTGCCCTGGCTAATCCATCTAGCCAGTTATTCTCTCTCACGGTGAATTGAATCTTCTCGGACATTGGTGCCTCTATCTTGCCTCGAAGATCAGCAACTATTAGCCATTGTAAATCTCCTCCTAGGGGATCATTGAGTTGAGCTCCAAAGAATTCCGGATGTGGGTGCTCCAAGCGCTCAGACAGTGCATCAAGATCCCTCTCGAAGATCAGTTAGTCTCCGTTGCCCAACTAATAGAACTTGCAGTACTGAACTTCCATCTATAGGAATTTAGGATGAGAAAGTTAGTGAACAAATCAAGTGTGTCAAAATTTTATGTAGTAATGTAAGAGTTTTTGAGGAACATGTATTTTTTTGAGAGAAAGAATCCCAAGGGTAAGAGAGGAAATAGGTTTTCATAAATACTTACTTCTTTGTTTTTGAAACTAAGTTTTTGTTCGGACATCCATTCTAACTAGGGTCTCCTATGTTCAGGATGGCTCTGATACCAACTTGTCAACACCCAGATTTTTAATCCCAGATGCCTGTTATGCCATACATCGCAATCCCCGGATTACCATTTTTGCGAGACATAACAGATTGGATATCACGGTGCATCATCCATTACAAACCATAATAAGGTCTTACACAAATAAAGGATCTCATGATGCATTCTTAGTACAAACAAGTGGCGGAATAAATAGCGCAGCAGTGGGCTCCATCTTCAGTGTCACAAGCAATGCTGACGATGGGAGATGATCCTAGTTCTCGTAGCCATCCTGATGTCCTTCTTCCAGATAGTCCTCCTCATAGTATGGCCACGAGAATAGCCAGGGACAAAGCCATGAGTACTCTTGAAGTACTCGCAAACTATCACTAACAAGTAAGGTAGTTCTAGTAGGAACGCTAAGTTCTAAGTTTATTTGTAAAGTTAAGTTTGAAACCTAAGCTAAGTTGAGAAACAAAGAAAGATAAAAAATGTTTGAAATCACCTAAGTGGGAACTTAGTTGTCATAGTCACAACTCTGTTGTGGTCAAATCATGTCACAATTCATTTCATAAGTCATTTTTAAAACATCTGACAATGGAACAGTATGGCCACTCCAACTGGCCATAACCGCGGACGCGGCTATTCGAATAGTTTGACACTCTGCAGAGGTGGTACACTTTCACCACAAAATTCGATACATCTGTCAGGGATAACGCTGAATCATCATACTTAGTATGCAGATAATCAAACATAACCTTTCTTTTACACACTCTAGTATAAGCACCTCTACTATGAGCTTGGCCTCCCAGCCATGGCCATCTGCCATCCTGGGCACTGCATAGGTGGACAACATTGAGAGGTAGCCTCCGCTCAAACCTCTCCCGCGAGGGAACTAATACTAATGCATATAAACTTCCGGCTAAGCCTTACCCAATTCAGGTATTGTAGTTTTATGGTAAAATTGGAATGGTATCGCATCCGAACCCAACCATCAGTTTTTATAGAGAGCTAAGGCTCATGCCTCAACATTTTCATCATCATAACCCATTTGTGTTTCTCAACACATGTCAAAACATCTCAATAGAATGACTCGTCATTCCAAGGTTTTCACAAGTCATTTTCACCAACTATTCCCATCTAAAGTGATCAAGTTTTTGGTTTAACTCGAATCACTAAGTTAAGAGTGTTCACTAATGTGGGATGCTAATATCAATCGCATGCCATAGAATGACATCTAAGTCTAACTAGATAGGTCAAGTTTTATACTCTTTATGCTATCTATAAACAAAGTAAAGAACTTTGGTAAAGTAAAAGAAAGTAAAGCATGTAAGAAAACTTGCGGTAGGTATAAGTCAAAAATGCATAACCAAAGCATGCCTAAAGCATTTTCTCAAGTTAAGAGGGCAAGTGTTAACTTGCTTAGTTCTAGCTTGCAAGGGTTAGCTTGCATTGTTAATGATGGCTTGCAAGTATTAGCTTGCCAATAATAGCTTGCATAGTTAAGAAACTTGCAAGTTTTAGCTTGCCTTGGTTGGTGCAGTGGTTGAAATTTTCCTCTTCTTCATCGGGGTAGAACTCCTCCTCCTCGTAGACTTAGTCGGTACTATCGTCTATAAATACATACGGAATACACAATCACTAAACAATACCTAACTATTCTATTTAGCACACTAAAGCACACATTTGATGATCTAGTATCATCACATACATCACAAGATTTAATGAATTAGTTTCATTTATTTTATTTGAGAAAAGTAATTTCTACTAATTGAAATTAACTAAGATTTAATATTCTCCAATTAAAATATGGGATCATATGGACACATGTCATCACCACATATTCTAATGCATGGTAATGTGATTTAAATGTTGGATCATATTTTAATAAGTTTAAGTTTAATATTTAATGATTTAAAGTGACTAGAAATGCCTATATAGCATTATTTTGGTACTAGTCCAAAGTCACTGCATGCAAACCTAAATATTATTACATATTCAGATAGGTATGGTCAAATGTGATTTTGAGAGTTGGAATCAACTCCAAAGCTATTATTGTTGATTTTAGAAAAATGTTTGAATGTGAAAAAGCCTCTGTCTTGTTATTTTTTCTAGGAGAGATCTCTAACTCTAATTGATTATAATCCAACAGTCTTGGATAGAATTTTCATTATCTTTCCAACAAAATTGGAATCATTCAAATTGGATTTGAAAAACTCCTTGAATTGATTTTTAAACTAAAGGACAGAATTGAGTTTAAGCTAAAATTGAAAGGATTTATTTGAATCTACTAGGTTGCGCGGGAAAGAAATGGGCCGGCCCACTGCGCTCCGCGCATCACCCGGTCTGACTTAAGTGATGGCGCCATCTGTTAGTGGGACAGGGGATGCCGAACAGGTATGGGAGGAGGGTGACCGTAGGATTAGATCCTGGATCAACGGATCATAGCCATCGTCCTCACTAGAACAGTACACGATGGGGAGGAACCCTAGCACGGTCGGTGAGGGTCTGGGGAAGGTTACCGGAGCTCCGGGGAGGGTTGGTGAGGCGGGCAACTAGACATGTCGAGGACGACGGTTCTCCTGGTACCAGCGGCGTCCCTAGAGATGGCTTGGATCAGTGGCTCCCTTCTCCTCCTTCCGTGGCGGTCTCCTGTCAAAATTGGGGCGCTACGGGCAGCGGCTTGCTCGGGGGGTGCTATGGGAGGTCTCTTAGGTGGAGTGGAGGGAGGTGGTGTGAAGTATTTGTGCCGGGGGGCTTCCTTTTTATAGCGGGGCGAGGGGTGCATCACGGCATGGGCGGAACTCGATGGGGGCGATGACACAGCGAGCTATAGGCATGGTTCGGGGGCTAGGATGGTGGGCGGTTCCCTGGAGATCGGCTATGGCGTAAAGGCGACGCTAAGGGCGGTGGCATTTGGTCGGGAAGGGCTGGCTCTCTGTGCAGCAGAGGCGGTGCTCGACGCGGCGGGCGGTGGCTATTGGTCACACGGCGGGAGAAGGGCATGTCTGGTGGGGTGCTAGGGTTATGGCGGAGCGGCGCACGCAAGCTGGGAGCAAGGCATGGCTTGTGCGGGCCTATGGGGGATCGCGCTCTGGCATGAGCTGGGCACGGCGTAGAGGCGGTGGGCGCGAGCTATCCATGGTGGTCTAGGGCTGGCTGCGGCCGTGGGGTGGACAGGGGATCGCAGTAGGGTGTGGCGGAGCTAGGGACGGTGCTAATTTGGCGCGGCATTGTATGTGGTGCCTTGCCCATGCTCGGCCCACGTTGACCAAGAACGGGCGGCGTGGCACTGCTGCTCTAGGCCAAATGGTAGCATAGTTAGGGGCTGGTTAGAGCTAGGGGAGACAAGTGAACAAGATTGAGCCCAAATACTAGACAAAGCATTGATCAACAAATAGAGTTAGTTAGGCAGATTTTGTTTGCATGCCACCCGTTCGACACAATGGCCGCATGAAAGAAATTTTTGAATTTTGAAATGATTTTTGGTGGAGTTGTTAAGTCATATGCTTGAGTATCTGTGGTTTCTTGGGATTGTCAAACTGAATTCATTTGATTAATTTTTGAAAAAGTGGGATCTTGGTACATACACTTTATTCCATTTTCAAATGTCATTTAAAATTAGAGTTTGAATGTTTTTGTAAGATTTCAAAGTGGGCCTTGGTACATCTTTACTTGTACTAGCAAGGGGTGCCAAGATCCATAATTGTTTCTGTTTGAATTTGAGTTCTAGGAACACCCAAAGTGGCCTAGTTGATTAAAATGGCAAAAGTGACCATTTGCCTTTATTAATTCTATTTGATTCTTTTTCTTTTGATGCTTGGGAATGATCTAGATGATGTGGAATTCATATTAGAATCATTTCACAACCATTAGAACAAACAAACATGGCAATTTCAAACCATTCCATATTAATGCAACACACATATGCATTCTTAATTATTTAAATGGGAAAAAGTTTTTGTTAACCCTAAATTGGGTGATTTCGATCTTGATAACCTTGATTAAAGATTTGCGATGTTACAACTTCTCCTAACATCAAGATGAACACAATGTAACACGTGGTCATAGCGATGAATATCATACTAAACTTTATCTTATTTCAATCTCATACTAGGGTTTATCCATCTCCCGAAGAACTAAAGATCTACTCAGACATGGAGGCAATCAAAATCTTGGCAATAACAATGAAATCTATCATAGATGAATAGTACTTGTATAAATCCACAACGAGTACAGGAATTACAACAAGATCTAGGCAAGATGTATATGGGATGGATGGAGATGGTGGTGATGCAGTGGTTGATGAGGAAGATTGATGCCTTAGCCGCCTGGATCTACGCAGGGCAAAGATGGATCCCTGGTGGACGAGTTCCGCCTCCAGATGCCTTCCGGAGGTGAGGTTTCGGTGATTTCTAGTTGTTCTATATGTCGTCTCTCTGATCCAGATGCATGGGGTGAAACTTTTTGAGGAGGCGGTGGCCGTGGTGGCGCCAACTATACGGCTGGAAAATTTATTCCCGCCGTATAGTTGGTCATTAAACCATCTGTGTGCTTTGTTTGCTTGGGGTTTTCTTCTCATATTATTGATATTTCCAAAATAAGCGATTTGCGTTGTTTTTTACCCCTTTTCTCCTTATTACAACTGCTCCAAGAATTGTGTCCATTGTATCCATCATCTGTCCTGATCCTGGTGAAAATAGACATAAAATGTGCGCACGAGCACTGTAAAATACCAAGATCCTACATCTACAATGCAAAATAATAATATAAAACATGATGCAAATATGCACTCATCAATGCACGCAAAACAAATTGTGTTTTCGCTCTCCTTCCCTACCTCATCACCATCCACACACACCCTGGCCCGCTGATCTCTCCCTCAACCACAACGTGGTGCTACCCATGTGCGTCAACCTACATTGTCGTTCCATTTCACACCATGCAAAGAGGAAGCACCAAGCACAGCCCCAGCATGCTGCTTCGAAAGTGTGAGGAGTGTTTTGTGTGTTTGTGTGAAGCAAGTACAGTAATACGAAGGGTATGGATTCATTTCTCGCTCGAGAAGGACCCGAGTGCTTTTCCTTGCTTAACTTTAGGGACCATTGTACTAAGTTTATGGACCTCAATGTAATTTTCTCTTTTTTGAGGTCTTTGATGTAAACTGTACTCCCACCTACCGTGTCAAATTTTAACTACAAGTAAGCACAATAGATAGATGCTCTTAAAATTTTCAAAAAAAGTTTTGAAGCTAACTAGGAATTCAGTACATCGAAAACTATCGAAAAGCTTTTTCTTAAAACTTCCCAGCTTCTAGAGAAATCCTGCCACATACATAGGTGATGCCCTTTCATACAAAACTGATAGCTTAGTAATTTCTTAGCGATAATTGGCTGTTGAAGTTGTCCCCTTGTCAGCTGTTAGCCGGAAGCAAGGGTTTGCTTAGTTAGCGTACCGCGCAATACTTCGGATTTTGGCCGTCGGCTTTGAGCGAGCAAGCATAACCAGAACGTCGAGATGTCTTGTTTTCCTTAGGACTTTCCCTGTATGGGTCTTCAAGTTTTCTGCTCTTGCCGTGTCTATTAGCCGGCTTGTGGTCTGCAGCCAGAATCAAAGAGGGAACTCTTGGAGCCGCGTATAGTACTTCGTCTTCTAGAATGTGCGGCCGTCTGGGCCATCCGATGAGTCCCCGTGAGAGATTGTCGGGTCTGGGGTTAAAAACAATGCAACCAGGAAACTTCGAGTGATGCAGCAGAAAGTGCCTCTTCAAGGAGATCGACATTCTCTTCTCATGCTTCCTTGGCCTGTTGCTCAGTATACAGCAGTTTGCGTGGTGCGTCGAACTCGATGTCAGTTGGCAGGACTACCTCTGCTTTGTAGACGAGGAAGAATGGCGTGTTGCTGGTGGAGCGATTGGGCGTTGTGCGCAGGCTCCACAACACAGCCAGCAGCTCCTCTATCCAGCATCCAGGAGTCCTCATCAGTAGTTTGATCAGTCGTGGCTTGATTCTGGCTAGGACCAGACCATTTGCCCGTTCACACTGCCCATAGGATTGGGGGCGCGCGACGAAGGCCAGGTCTAGGCAGATACCCTGATCACCACAGAAACGTGCAAAGGCCACTTTGGCGAAGTTCATGTCGTTATCTGTGATGATGCTATTAGGGTAGCCAAAACACGTGATGATGTCGGTGAAGAACTTGACCACTATAGGTCCATCTAGTTTCTTGATTGGCTTTGCCTCGATCCACTTGGTGAACTTGTCCTGTTGGGGGGATGATCCCCGGGTAGGCCAAGCCAGGGTCAACTGGCTGGCTCCAGGGAAAGCTGGTTGGATGGCCACAAGACAAAGAACCTCAGTCGGGTGATACGCTTCACCCGGTCCGCATCAAGATTCCTCTACTGGCCCCTCTAGCCCGGGGCCAGAATAGCCAGCTGGGTGGCCACCTCTACCCGGCCGCCTTAGATCCGTTGGCCAAAGGTACGGGAGGGGGTGATGCTGCTTGATGAGCACACCCTTGACCGGACAGGCTAGCACGCCGCCCTACCGGCACTACCAAAGGAGGGTGCCAAAGCGCTAATGCTGGGAGGTGACGAATAAAGCTCCGACTAACGAATAAAGCTCCGGTTGACGGATAAAGCACCAAGCTGATGGTTAAAGCGGCGGGTGACGCCCAAAGCGGAGGCGCTGAGACGATGTGGCGATGTCCCTACCTATACTAGAGCTTGACTAGGTCCTGGACCACCGGCTAGACCCAGTCAGCCGGCCCACTTTGTAAACCCAATGCCCGAAACAGTATACCCCAGAAGCTACATTGTAACCTACCCTTCTACCACTATATAAGGAGGGGTAGTGCTAGGGTTCTGGGTAAGGCATTACGAGTTACAAGTTAGCTAGAATCACCAAGTCAAGTAGTTCATCTTCCTCTAGCTCCCGATAGTAGCTAAGGAAACGGCTCAAGGAGCATTTGTACTGAGCATCCTCTCCCCATATAGTAGATCCTTGCAAGAGTAGGAGTGTTACCTTGACAAGAGGGCTCCGAACCTGGGTACATCATCGTGTCTGCAGTATCCGTGCCCAACCCGTTGCGAGTAGCCACCGATAGCATCCTGATTGTACCCTCTCATGCCATCCCCGATGGCACTGTCGTGTTCCACACCATCACAGTTGGTGCCCACCGTGGGGCACATCGCAGCCGGCTAGGGTTATCTTTCGCACGGGACTTCCGCTCGTTTCTAGTGAGCTAGTCCCCTCTAGCCTCATCCTCACTTTTAGCTTGTTCGACTGCTTCCTCGACAATGCATCCTGCTTCAACGGGAAACTTTTCGATGTGATGGCTTCATCATGCACTTCGGCGAGCACCGCGTCTATGTCGCCACCATCACCGAGGAGTTCCCTCGCGAAGTCATCACCGTCTCTAGCACTCCTCCAGGCTTCTCCGCCCCGCTCCTCGCAAGTGGCAGCATCGAGGTCATGATGGCCAATGCAGGCGATGGACGCCGCCCACCTCTGGAGGGCTCCACAGGCGCCAAGGACGCCGCTCCGCGCGAGCAAGCCGCTCCGCCCCCACCCCATTTTCCCTGACCCTCGACCCACCCCGATAGCGTCGCCGGGTCTGGAAATCCACCAGACCCGCGACCAGGCCGGGTATGGGGACCCGATGGGTACCCACGAAACCAGAGAAGATGGGGTTGATATGGGCGGCGGCGTTGGGACTTGGGCCGTTGGAGTCGAGAACGAGGTCATGGCCATGGAGGCCATGGTGGTGCGGTCGTCGCTGAGGGGGTTTCCGTGCGGCGGGATCTAGGGGGTCTCCGCCTCCTCTCCTGGCGGCGGCGGCGTATGGTTGAGCTCATCGTTGCTACCCTCTTCCCCCTCGACCTCGAGCGGCTCAGCTTCCACGGCACGCTGCGGGTCGGCGGCGCAGGGGCTAGGGAGGGAGGATATCCAACGACGTAGGGACTAGGGAGGCAGGACAGGGACCAGGGAGGGAGGCTAGCCGGCTTGCCGGTCGCCGGCGGCGCAGTGATGGAGGGCGTAAGGTGAGATGCGGGATAGGGAGCGCGATGCGGGGCTGCGGGAGGGGGCGCGATGCGGGAGTGGGACAACAGGAGGGGCAGTGGCGGCGCGTGGTCAGGGTTTCGGGAGGAGAAGTGGGGGGTGGTCGAGTGGGGCTGTGGCCTGTGGGGGATTAGGGCTTTCTCTCTACACACTTACAAGTGGGGTCCCCATGTCATAGCGGGTATGCGGGTATGCGGGTCTGGGTCTAGCACCTCCATACCTGCCTCCGCCAGACCCGATGGGTCTAAGATTTTACCAATAACCAGACCCATGGGTATTATTTTTTACCAGACCCTCCCCATTTATAGCGGGGCCCCGTCGGGTTAGCGGGTATCGGGTACCCATTGCCATCCCTACTCCCAAGGGACACACCAAAGTACAACGACACCATCAAGCCAGAAGATTGGTTGGTGGATTACACCACCGCGGTGGGCATTGCAAAGGGCAACCACCGGGTGGCCTTCTGATACGTCCCGCTCATGCTCCTTGATTCAGCCAGAACCTGGCTCAACAGTGTTCCCAACAATAGCATTAATGCTTGGATCGATTTCGAGCAGTCGTTTGTCCGCAATTTCACCGGCACCTACAAATGCCTGGCTCACCCTGGAGAACTCACCTTCTGCATCCAAGTCAAGGACGAAACCGACCGCTCCTACATCACTCGGTGGACAAGCATGCACAACTCCTACGAGGGGGTGCGCGAGCACCAAGCAGTCGACTTCTTCATCAAGGACTGTAGGGAAGAAACCATGCTCAAGCACAAGCTTTGCTAGGTGGAGCCCACTACCATGGCCAAGACCATGGAAATCATGGACAAGTACGCCACCGTGGAGGCGGCGATGAAAAGATCCGTCCGGCTAGATGACTAGGGGTAGATCATCATGGAGGTCACCATAGATCAGCGCCAGCCGGAGGGGAACAACCACAACTCTAGGCGGCATGACAACCACCACGGAAAGAGGAAGGACGATCAGCCGGATAACCAATATGGTTCTAGGCAGGTGGCAGCCATCTAGGAGGACCCGTCTACGGGCGGCAGCTGGAGATAGAAACCCGACGATGATGACCCACAAGTATAGGGGGTGTATCAAAGTATTTTCGAGGGAAGTGAAACCCAATTTATTGATTCGACACAAGGGGAGCCAAAGAATATTTATAAGCCTTAACAACTGAGTTGTCAATTCAGCTGCACCTGGAAACAATCTTGCTCACAGCAGTTTATCAGTAGCAACAATTTTGTAGTAGCAATAGTAAAGTAATAGCAGTAGTAAAGTAAAGACAGTAGTAAGAATTGCAGTAAACAGTAGGATTAAAGCGTGGTAGGCATAGGGATGGATGGACGGGCGTTGCATGGACAAGACAATTCACATAGCAATCAAAACATAGGGCATTTGCAAATAAGTAAGATAAAGCATCCAAGTACTAGATAATCATAGGCATGCATTCCAAATATAGTCCTGCGTGCTCGCAATGAGAACTTACACAACATCTTTTTTCCTGCCAGCCTGTTTGCAGCGGGGCCTCAAGGGAACTAATGGTAATTAAGGTGCTCCTTTTAATAGAGCGCCGGAGCAAAGCATTAACACACCGTAAACACATGTGATCCTCGCATCAAAGCCATTCCCTCTGGTTATCCCGATTGCTGTCACTTCAGGGCCATTGGTTCCGAATAACAACGTGTGTATACAACTTGCAGGTAAGATCATAAACAATACTATCATAATGAATCAATAACATGTTCAGATCTAAAATCATGGCACTCGGGCCCTATTGACAAGCATTAAGCATAACAAGTTGCAACAAAGTCAAAAGCACTAATAGTAGATACTAGGCACCAAGCCCTAACAATCCGATGCCATTACATGAACGATCTCATCCAATCCCTACCATCCCCATAGCCTACAGCGGAGGATTACTCACTCATAGATGGGGGAAACATGGATGGTCGATGGAGAAGCGATGGTGATGATGATGGCGATGATCTCCTCCAATTCCCCGTCCCGACAGAGTGCTAGAACGGAGTTTCTGGTTCCGAATCATGGAATCTGGTGGTGGTGGCGCAGCGGAACTCTTTTTGTAAAAACGTTGAACCCCCCTGAGTTTTTAGGACAGAAGGAAATTTATAGGCGAAGAGGGAGACCGAGGGGGTGTCTGGGGCGGCCAGACCACCCCTGGCGTGGCCAGGTGGTGGGGCCTGGGACCAGCCTCACTCCGTCTTGTATTCTGGCTCCGTGAGTCTTCTAGCAAAATAGGATTTTTGGCATATTTTCCAGGATTTTTCCTAATAGTTGATTTTCTGCACAAAAACTAGACACCAAAGTAATTCTGCTAAAAACAGCGTCAGTCCATGTTAGTTGTATCCAATTCACACAAGTTTAGAGGAAAAACAATAGCAAAAGTGTTTGGGAAAGTAGATACATTTTGGATATATCAAGTCCCCCCAAGCTTAGCTTATTGCTTTTCCTCAAGCAATTCAGTTGAAAACTGAGTGCGATAAAAGAAACTTTCATGAACACATTTGCTATCATAAGATGTATATATTCTCAGCATATGATCAACTACCCAGGCAATTCATAATAAGGAGTATGCAACTAAGTTTACGTAATAGTCATTGCAAGCTATGAAGAGATTCCAACTCAAAAATAGTAAGTAGCATGAAACATAAACATAAGCAACATTGTATTGCTCATAAAAAGGTATGATAGAGTGGTATCTCGCTTGCCTTTGATTGTAGAGCAAACATAAATGCCAAGGCACCTCTGAAGTTCAAGTGAAGACTAGAAGTAAAGATATCAAAGATACAAGCATCAAGTCATAACACAAATAATCGAGTTTTGAGACAAGCATATAATACTAAGAATCACAACTATGCTCTCAAGCAAGTGCTCATAGAATATGTGGAGACTCAACAAAGAAATGAAAAGGTTTTGAATAATTTGAAAGGCTTCCAAATGCTGAAAGTATGGTACTCGTTAGCTTTGAGATCTCATTGCCCCTATCATAAGCATCTTTAAATGGTTAAGGTTAAAGTGACACAACTAAGAGGATATGCTTGACAATTTATAAGCTAAAGTCTCATGCCCCTTACTTGCGAGTACCGGACCTCATGCTACTCAACTTCAGTCACAAGTAAGCTCTTGTCATTATAAGTACATATGTATCATAAAGAACCGCCAACGGGGTACCCCTTGCACATGATACAGGAGTTATCTCATAATCAAATTGACAAGGCAAGCAGTAAATGAGCATCTCAGTGATCTTTTTATTTGCTATTTGCATAGGTTTTTATTGAGGATGCTTCATAGAATGCTTATTATGGTTATGCTGCAAGTTTCCACCATGATTAGGCATGGCTTAGGCTAGCGGCCCAGGCATTTCTCTAGCACATATACAAACTCCATGATCTTACAAGTTCCCCTTTTATTTCAAACTGCCGGGATCCATAAGCAAAAGAATGATGATATCAACGGGGTACAAAGTACCCGTGAAATGTTGAAAGCGTTCCCCATGATACATGGTTCTGCTAACTTCAACTTATAAAGCGCAATCATATACGCAATAAAGATGGACGCAATGGTTCAAGATTATTAAGTGCAAGAAAGTAAAGTGTGCCATCAAGTTCATGAGAGCTTTACTAACTCACTTTCTCATAACAAGCATACATTTTATTCGGAAGAAAACAAGTCACACTAAATATGCACGGAACAACAAATAATGCTAATAGGTAGGTATGGTGGACACTTTTGGCAATATTGGTTTGACGGAGTTGGAAACACGAGTAAAACTTATACTCAGTGCAAGTGAAGGCTAGCAATAGTAAGGGAGCGACAAACGAGAGAGCAGTAATTGTCATAATCATGCTTGCAACAAAACATGACTAATCATGGCATGAAAGTGATTCAAGACCCCTAAGGCAAAATAGTTCATCGAGGCTTAACTGATTATTGATTCAGCCATATGCATGCATGAGCATGTGCCAAGTCAATTCAAGTGAAACACTCAGAGGGAGATACCACAGTGTCATACCAAATTATGAATAGAGCAATGCAAGCAAACATTCATAAGGCATGCTACAAATTATTAGCGAGCTGGAGCTAATCATTAGAAAGCAAGAACTACTAAGCATCCATAAATAACATAAACCCTACACGAACAGACTAAGCATGCCCACAATGATGAGTATATGTACAAAAATGAAAACAAATAGAGTTCGTTACCAGCCTCTTACCACACCTCAAGTTGTCATTAATCTTCATTATTGCCCTTCACTTGTGTGGCTTGAATAATAACATGAAACCAAATTCCACTGAGGACTGCTGAACCCTGCAACAACTCACAAAACCAAAGAAGAACAACAAATATTTTCGGTGTTTTCTATTTTTAAAAACAAGAACCAGAAAGAGGAAGAACAAGCAAAGCAAAATCTTTTTGGGTTTTTCGAATAGTTCAAACAAAGCAAAAAGGGAAAAGCAAACCAAGGTAAAAAGAAGAAGAAGCAAACAAAGAGAAACAATAGAAATATTTTTGGTCTTTTTGTGTTTTAGAAAGCAAAAGCAAAGAAAGAGCAAAAACTAAAAAGAGAATGAAACATGAATATACAAAGTACCGACAAAGCATGATAAGGAGATGAGTGCGATGTCGGTGTACCTCCCCCCAAGCTTAGGCTTTTGGCCTAAGTGGGTATCAATCCCAAGCTGGCCAAGATGGAGCGCCTCCATAGGATGGCGAGGAGGTACCCTCGTCTTGGTGCGAGCTCGAGGATGCCCCACCATAGTGCGCAGAGTAATCGTAGGAGGGCACATCCTCCTAGTGCTGCCTATGGAAACCCAGAACGGAGCTGCTCGTCCACCTCCTCCTTGGAGCGCGACCATGGCCTCCTGTGAACACTGAACAAAGTAGATTGCGGCAAAGGAATCTCCCTTTCATCCCCGTTAGTAAACAACATCCTGTATACTAGACTATCCATATCAAGTTAGTAGTGATGAAGTGATGTGTTTTCATGGCAACAAGGTCAAGCCTTTGTGGTGTCAATATAGTATCATTGGGATCCACCGAAATCTCTAATGCCTTGACCATACGTGAAGCAATGATGCCCCCATAAATAGGTCCCCTAGAGGATAGGCAGCGAGCAATAAGAGAGCCAAGATTGTACCGGTTATCATACTTAAGCGCAGCAGCAAGGAAGGCTAAATGATAACTGGAGATATTACTCGTATTCTCCCTACCAAGAACGCTAGTAGCAAGATAATAGGCAAAGTATCTAAGAGCTGGGAGTTGGATATTTCTTATCTTCCCATGCTGAGCTACGCGGTCATCGTCATTGGTCACCCCTCGATAGAGCTCCAGCAAATCAGCGGGTCCCCCTTGAATCTTCTTCCCGGTCCCTGCCATGTCTACACCTATAATGCTGCAAAATCTTTCCAATGGCATGGTAAAAGGCAGATTATAGATTCTAAAAGAGACAGTTGACTGGTAGGGGGTGTTAGTGAAAACGAAACTCTCAACGAAAGTTTTGGTGAGCATAGCGTATTGCTCACTCTCATCTTGCATGTATGAGGTCAAACCAACCCTCTGAATCAGTAGCAAGAAATCATCAAGAATCCCTGCATCTTGCAAGAAGGTATAACAAGGAAAAGTAGATGGGTGAGCATCCCCATCATCTCCTTCATTACCCAGGCGAGGTGCAATGAGAACTTGGTTGTATGAAGGCCTAAACTGAGAGGCTGATCTTGAGGGCCTTGACCTCCTAGGTGCATCCCTCTCAAAAATTTCTCCAAAGGTGTGGTTGTTCATCTTTGATATTCTGAAATTTAAACATCTATTACACAAGTGATTGCAAAGTGAATATATAATGAAGGGCACTACTCATAGGGACTTGTAGAGGCCTAAACATGCATCAAAACTATATCTCTAAGCATTGAACAAGCTTACAAACTCTCATAACCTGTCACCTACAGCAGCAAAATACTCAAGAAATAAACTACTAAACACAAATCTACTTGGACAAGCGGAGGAGTTACATACCGGAGAGCAAATGCTCCAAATTTCAGCAGCAAAGATGGGATGAGCAAGGAGATCGAAAAATCAAGGGCAAGAACAGAAAGAACTCGATTTCGAGCAATGAACTGGTGTTTTCTTGGGAGAGAGAAGAAAGTGGCAAGTGCGAGAGTGAGTGGAGGGCCAGGGGTGGCCCACACCATGGCCAGGCGCGCCCCTGGGCTGGCCGCGCCACCAGGTGGTGTGCCTACCTCGTGGGCCCCCTGGTACCCTCCAGGCACTCCTCTGCCCCTTTTTCACGTACAAATTTAATATGAATTTTCTAGAATTTTTCGAGACACTTTAATTTTGAGCAATTTTCAGGCATAGAAGAATAATTTTCTGACAGAAAAAAGTTTCTTCATGATGCAATGACAAAACAAAGCTAGAACATCAGAAGTTCTAAGACTCTCTAACATGCAAGCAACTAACAACAAAAAAGTAAAACTAACGAAAGCAAAAACTAAAATGGATGGAATAGAAGTAAGCGGAGATAATCATGGTGAAAACATTGTTTTGTTCAATGAAATCCTTTTGTTAACAAGGTTGATCAGGTCTTGTTACCAAAAAAAATTTATATGAAACAAAACTTTGTATTCCACTAATGATTATGTTACCTCAACCTTGATAGCAATGGTCCCAATCATAATAGTTTCAAATTTTTCTCGTGGTATGGGACAATATATTTCTCCAACTTGAATGCCCTCAAGATGTTTAATTGAATTCAAACCATAAGTCCTATCAATCTTTTTGGGGAAATAGACAGTATGTTCCTTGTCATTAACATTGAAGGTTACCTTTCCTTGATTACAATTAATAATAGCTCCTGCGGTATTAAGAAAAGGTCTCCCAAGAATAATAGACATATTATCATCTTCAGGCATTTCAAGCACAACAAAATCAGTTAATATCAAGCAATTATGAGCCACTTGAATAGGTACATCCTCACATATACAAACAGGAATAGTGGTAGATTTATCAGCCATTTGAAAAGATATATCAGTTGGTATTAGTTTTTCAAGTTGAAGTCTCTTATAGAGAGAAAAAGGCATGACACTAACTCCTGCTCCCAAATTACATAAAGTAGTTCTAACATAACTATTTTTAATAGAGCAAGGAATAGTTGGAATCCCTGGGTCTCCAAGTTTCTTTGGAACCTTACCATTAAAGGAATAATTAGCAAGCAAAGTAGAGATTTCTTCATTAGGGATCTTCCTTTTATTCGAGACAATATCCTTCATATACTTTGATTAAGGAGGCAATTTAATAGCATCAGTCAAAGGAATTTGCAGGAATAAAGGTTTCATCCACTCACAAAACTTATTATAGTGTTCATCTTCCTTTGACTTGTGTTTCTTATCAGGGAAAGGCATAGGTTTTTGGACCCAAGGCTCTCTTTCACTACCATGTTTCTTAGCAACAAAATCTTCTTTAGTGTATTTAGCATTCTTAGTGTGCCTTTCGGGTTCTTCTTCAACTTTTTTTTATCAGGAACATCATTTTCTTCATTACCACTTTTAGTTTCAGCATCAGAGACAGATATACTATTAGGATCTTTAGCAGGTTCAGAGGGTTCTACAATAGTTTTATGTTTCTTTTTTATTTTCTTACGAGTGGTACCACTATTTTCAGCTTGTTGAGAATCCTGCTCAATTCTTTTGGGATGCCCCTCAGGATATAGAGGATCCTAAGTAGCAGCACCACTTCTAGTTCTAATTTCATAAGCATGTCTTTCTTTGGCAGCATTTACTAGCAAGTCTTTATGCACTTTAATAAGTTGATCTATTTGAGTTTGAACCATTTGAAAATGTTTAACAAGCAATTTAACATCATTAGAGGTTCTTTCCACAATATCTTTTAACTCAACAATAGCTCTAGTGTTTTCCATTAGATGGTTTTGCACCCTTTTATTAAAATTATCTTGCTTAACAATAAAAATATCAAATTCTTCTAAGCATTGATCAGGAGGTTTAGAGTAAGGGATATCACCTTCATCAAAATGTTGGAGAGAGTGTACCTCAATAGTGGATGAGTGGGGAATTGGCTTACATAATTCTTCTATAGGAGGTAAATTCTTGACATCTGCAGCTTTAATTCCCTTCTCCTTAAGACATTTCTTAGCTTCCTTCATCACTTCACCATTCAATGCAATAACTCCCCTCTTCTTAGATGATGGTATAGCTGGTTCAGGTATAATTGTTTTAGGTATAGCTGGTTCAGGAGGATTCCAATCTTCATAATTCTTGCTTATTTTAGCCATTAATTCCTCAGCTTCCTTGGGAGTCCTATTCCTGAAAACACAATCAGCACAACTATCCAAGTATGTCCTAGATTCTTCAGTTAGTCCATTATAAAATATATCAAGAAGCTCATTCTTAGGTAATGGACATCTAGCCTGTGCATGAATCAAAGCACAAAACCTTGCCCATAATTCAGGCAATATCTCTTTTTCTCCCTGCTTAAAATCAAAAAGTTCATGCAAAATAGCATGTCTAGCACTAGGAGGAAAATATTTCTGCAGGAGAGTACTAATCAAGCAATCAGGGCTATCAATATATCCAAGAGGTAAATTATTAAACCAAGTTTTAGCTTCTCCTTTCAGTGAAAAAGGGAAAATCTTAGCAACAAAGTAGGTACGCATCTTAATATCATCCGAAAACAGGCCACTCATGGTAGAAAGCTCAGTCATATGTGCTACCGCACTTTCATTCTTAGTCCCACAAAAAGGTTCTTTCTCAACAATAGCTATGTAAGATATATCAAGAGAGAAATCATAATCTTTATCATTAATGTTTATGGGAGATGTAGCAAACTTAGCATTAGGAGACAATTTGGGTTTAATAGTAGGCCTCTCAAGGAGACTCTTAGCAGCACTCCTATAATGGGTGTTTTTACATTCTTTAATAAATTCATCGGTCATCTCAATATAGTCGTCTTCAATATCATAGCTCTCTCTAGACTCAGGTGAACTGATAGGTGTAGTAGTGTCTTCATTAGGAGTTTTAGTATTTCCAGCTGTAGTTCTGGCAATCGTAGCATCTGGGAAAGGACCTAATGAACCACTCTTATCATGCACAGTAGAAGCAGCATCATAAGTATTAGAAGTTTTAGATTCAGCAGTAGTAGCAGTGTGTGTAGCATGTGTATGTGGTGGTGTAAGGAGCTTACTCATAATAGATGGTGAATCAAGAGCAACAAAGGTGTTCAGAACCGTACCTCTTGTTGTAGTGGATGGTAAAATAGGAACCTTGCCATCACGAGACTTACCCATGATGGATGGATGGCAGCGAACAATAGTGAATCCAAGTGAACTTGATAAATAAAGCTATGCTCCCTGGAAACGGGGCTAGAAAATAGTCTTGATGACCCACAAGTATAGGGGGTGTATCGCAGTATTTTCGAGAGAAGTGAAACCCAATTTATTGATTCGACACAAGGAGAGCCAAAGAATATTTATAAGCCTTAACAACTGAGTTACCAATTCAGCTGCACCTGGAAACAATCTTGCTCACAGCAGTTTATCTGTAGCAATAGTTTTGTAGTAGCAATAGTAAAGTAATAGCAGTAGTAAAATAAAGACAGTAGTAAGAATTGAAGTAAACAGTAGGATTAAAGCACGGTAGGCATAGGAATGGATGGATGGGCATTGCATGGACAAGACAATTCACATAGGAATGGATGGATGGGCATTTATAGATAAATAAGATAAAGCATCCAAGTACTAGATAATCCTAGGCATGTGTTCCCGATATAGTCATACGTGCTCGCAATGAGAACTTGCACAACATCTTTTGTCCTACCAGCCCGTTTGCAGCAGGGCCTCAAGGGAACTACTAGCAATTAAGGTGCTCCTTTTAATAGAGCACCAGAGCAAAGCATTAACACTCCCTGAACACATGTGATCCTCACATCAAAGCCATTCCCTCTGGTTGTCCTGATTTCTTTCACTTCGGGGCCATTGGTTCCGGACATCAACGTGTGTATACAACTTGTAGATAAGACCAAAAATAATACTATCATAATGAATCAATAACATGTTTAGATCTGAAATCATGGCACTCGGGCCCTAGTTACAAGCATTAAGCACAACAAGTCGCAACAAAGTCATAAAGCACTAATAAAAGATACAAGGCACCATGCCCTAACAATTTTATGCCATTACATGAACGATCTCATCCAATCCCTACCATCCCCATAGCCTACAACGGGGGATTACTCACTCATATATGGGGGAAACATGGATGGAGATGGAGAAGCGATGGTGATGATGATGGCGATGATCTCCTCCAATTCCTCGTCCCGGCAGAGTGCCAGAACGGAGCTTCTGGTTCCAAATCGCGGAATCTGGTGGTGGCGGTGCAGCAGAACTCTTTCTAGAAAAACGTCGAACCCCCTGAGTTTTTAGGTCAGAAGGCAACATATAGGCGAAGAGGGAGACCGAGGGGTGTCTTGGGCAGCCAGATCACCCCCTGGCGCGGCCAGGCCTAGCCCGCGCGACCAGGTGGTGTGGCCTGGGCCCAGCCCCACTCCGTCTCGTATTCTGGCTCCATGAGTCTTCTAGCGAAATAGGATTTTGGCATATTTTCCGGGATTTTTCCTAATAGTTGATTTTCTGCACAAAAACTAGACACCAAAGTAATTCTGCTTAAAACATCGTCAGTCCGTGTTAGTTGTATCCAATTCACACAAGTTTAGAGGAAAACCAATAGCAAAAGTGTTCGGGAAAGTAGATACGTTTTGGACGTATCAGACGACCGGCCACCTCGGCCCAAGTACACCATCGAGTCAATGCTTGACTGCCCATGCAAGTTCCATAGCAGCGGCAACAAGCCGGCTACGCATACAACCCACTAGTGCACCTGGACGAAGAAGATGTTCGAAGTTTATGGTCTACCACCGCCACCCCCTCCTCCGCCAGCTGTTGGGCAGCAAGACAACCGCGAGCGCCAAAACCGCCAAGAGGAAGACGGTAAAGACTACCCTCACAGGGTAGGGAACTACCACATCTTCACCACCGAGCTGAAAACCAAGCACAGCAAAAGGCGTCGCGAGGCAAAGGTGAACGCAATCGTCCCTCACGTTCCCTAGTTCATGAACTGGTCGAAGCGAGAGGTCAAGTGGAGCCGAAGGGACCAGCCGGACGTACTGCCGCATCCAGGCACATATGCCATGGTCCTGGACCCCATCATCATCTCCAAGAAACACTC
This sequence comes from Avena eriantha, assembly GCA_910589775.1. Lineage (NCBI taxonomy): Eukaryota > Viridiplantae > Streptophyta > Magnoliopsida > Poales > Poaceae > Avena > Avena eriantha. The sequence continues at coordinate 249,226,105 of OU342743.1, read as the reverse complement.
GTGCAGGTTCTCCCGCGTCTTGGTGAACAGAGGAAGCAGCATCAACCTCCTGTACCGCAGCTCCCTCAACCGGATTAGCATCAGTGAGTCCCGGCTGGAGCCATCCAACACCACCTTCCACGGAGCTATTCTGGGTCCATCACATTCGCCCATTGGCAAGATCCGGCTGGACGTCATCTTCGGCACGAAGGATAACTTCCACCGCGAGCCCATATGGTTTGAGGTGGTCAATCTCTGCAGCTCTTACCACGCCATCCTAGGATGCCCCATGCTCACCAAGTTCATGGCGGTGCCCCACTACGCATACCTCAAAATGAAGCTCGGCCAAAGGGAGTAATCACCATTGCGGGTGACTACAGACGGTCGGTGGAATGCGCCACAGACAGCTCCAAGATCGATGAGGCCATGATCATCGCAGAGGAGAAACGCATCATCATGCAGAACATGGTGGCCCTCTAGGCGGACATGCCGGCTGGCGAGCCAAAGACAATCGGAGAGGCGCAATTAAGGTCGTCAAAGGGCACCAAGAAGATCTTGCTGAACGAGGTTGAGCCAGACAAGTTCGTCCTAGTTGGAGACGACCTTGACAGCAAATAGGAAAGCATGCTCGTCGACTTCCTCCTTGAGAATCGGGATGTCTTCACATGGTTCCCCAAGGACATGCCTAGTGTTCCGAGGAAGCTCGCCGAGCACTCTTTACATGTCAGGCCAGATGCAAAGCCGGTCAAGCAGTCACTATGCTATTTCACAGAAGAAAAAAGGAGGACCATCAGTGAAGAGATCACCCGGCTGCTTGCAGCCAGATTCATCATGGAGGTTTTCCACCTGGAATAGCTTGCAAACCCAATACTGGTGCTGAAAAAGAAAAAGGCTTGGCGCATGTGTGTTGACTACACCAGCCTTAACAAAGCATGCCCCAAAGATCTGTTCGCCCTGCCAAGGATAGACCAAGTGATCGACTCCACGGCCGGCTACGAACTTTTGTTGTTTCTGGATGCTTACGAACTTTTGTTGTTTCTGGATGCACTCTGGCTACCACCAGATCCGGCTGAACCCCGCCAATCAAACATCACACCATACAGGGCCTACTGCTATACCACCATGCCATTTGGACTCAAAAATGCAGGCGCCACATATCAACGATGCATGCAAACGTGCCTACAATCGCAAATTGGCAGAAACATGCACGCCTATGTCGATGATGTGGTGGTCAAGACAAAGGAGAAGTAGACACTCCTCGAAGACCTGAAGGAGACATTCGCCAACCTTCGCTGGTTCTAGATGAAGCTAAACCCGGAGAAGTGCGTGTTCGGCGTCCCAACCGGGCTGCTCCTTGGTTTCCTCGTCTTAGAACATGGGATCGAGGCCAACCCGGAGAAATTGACGCAATTGAGCGCATGCAGCCGCCACAGAACCTGTACATCATGCAAAAGTTCAGCGGATGCCTAGCCTCCCTCAGCTGGTTCGTCAGCCGGCTAGGCGAGAAGGCACTCCCCCTGTACCAGCTCATGAAGGAAACAGACAAGTTCATCTAGACAATGCAGGCGGACGAGGCCTTCCGCGACCTCAAGTGCATGTTGTCCTCTCCACCGATACTGGCAGCCCCAGCCGCAAAGGAGCTAATGCTGATGTACATCGCAGCTACCAACCGGGTTGTCAGCGTCATACTGGTGGTAGAGAGGCTAGAAGAAGGGAAGGCTCAGTCGGTCCAATGCCCGGTGTATTACTTGAGTGAGGTACCCTCGCTATTAAAGCAGAACTACCCCCACTACCAAAAGCTTGTGTACGGCGTGTACATGGCCGCCAAGAAGCTAAAGCACTACTTCTAAGAGCACTCCATCCGAGTAGTGGCATTTGCCCCCCCTGGCGGAGATCATCGGCAATAAGGATGCCACGGTCTGGATGGCGAAATGGGCGATAGAGCTCACCGCACACTGCATCCAGTACGAGCCAAGAACAGGGATCAAGTCTCAGGCCCTGGCGGATTTCCTCGTCGATTGGGTGGAAACACAGTACCTACCTCCGTGTCTTGACTCCACACGCTAGAAGCTGCACTTTGATGGTTCCAAAATGTATCGTGGGCTCGGAGCCAGGGTCATCATCACCTCTCCAAAAGGAGACCGGCTGGAGTACGTGTTGTAGATCCACTTTCGCGCATCCAATAACATCACCGAATACGAAGTGCTCGTCCAGGGCCTCAAGATGGAAAAAGAGATCAGCATCAGGCGCATCCTCTGCTTCGGTGACTCCGACCTGGTGGTGCAGCAAGTATCAAGCGACTGGGACGCCAAGGACGCAAATATGGCACTATATTGCTTCTTCGTACAGCAGCTATGCGTCTGTTTTGAAGGATGCAAATTTCACCACGTGCCTCGAGCGAACAATGAAGACGCGGATGCGCTCGCCCGCTTAGGCTCAACAAGAGAGGCAATTCCGCCTGGTGTCGCCCTCGAACACTTGCGCAAGCCCTCCATCACGCCATCGCCAGAATCCGACTCCATCATGCTAGACACGGACCCGGGGATTGCCGGCTCCATCCCGGGGACTGCCGCCTCCATCCTAGGAACTGCCTCGCCGCACCTAGGGACTGCCGCTTCCATCCTGGGGACTACCACACCACACCCGGGGACTACCGCCTCCACCTCAGGAACTGCCGGGCCGCAGGTTGCGACACCCTCAAACGGCTCCAGTAGCCCGAGGACTGCCGCCTCCGATCTCCCACCCCGTAGGCTGCCTGACGATCGCGAGCCGGCCGGGAGCGAGGAAGTCAAGCTGATCATGCAAACTGTCCTCTCCATCTAGGAGACACCGCCATGGGGCAAGCCGTTCATGGACTTTCTGGCGAAAGGAGAGTTGCCAGATGAAGTGGTAGAGGCAAGACAGGTGAACATAGGGCATGTGCATACACCATCATCAACAACGAGCTTTACAAGTGTAGTGTGGGAGGAATATACCAGCGCTGCGTAAGCCAAGAGGAAGGAACCCAGCTGCTGGTGGACATTCACCAAGGCGAATGCGGTCATCATGCATCATCAAGAGCAATAGTGGCAAAGGCATTCCGCCATGGATTATACTGGCCCACGGCGAGGATACCGAGCAGCTGGTGAAGGCATGCAACGGATGCCAGTAGTTCGCCTAGCAGAAGCACACTCTGTCATTAGCAGTCAAGACACTCCCCATCACCTCGACGTTTACCGTCTAGGGTCTGGATATGGTGGGCTGATACGTCCAAAACGTATCTACTTTCCCGAACACTTTTGCTATTGTTTCTCCTCTAAAATTGTGTGATTTGGATACAACTAATGCGGACTGACGCTGTTTTTAGCAGAATTGCCTTGGTGTCTACTTTTTGTGCAGAAAACCAACTATCAGGAAAAATCCCGGAAAATGTGCCAAAAATCCTATTTCACCCGAAGACTCTAGGAGCCAGAATACGAGACGAAGAAGAGCCAGGGGTGGCCACACCACCTGCTGGCGCGGGCCAGGCCAGGCCGCGCCAGGGGGTGGTGTGGGCCCCCCAGGCACCCCCTCGGCCTCTCTCTTTGCCTGTAAGGAGCCTTCTGACCTAAAAACTTCGGGGGGTTCAACGTTTTTCCAGAAGGAGTTCCGCTCCGCCGCCACCTCCAGATTCCACGAAATAGCACCAGAAACTCCGTTCTGGCACCCTGCCGGGATGGGGAATTGGAGGAGATCATCGCCATCATCATCACCATCGCTTCTCCATCGACCATCCATGTTTCCCCAATCTATGAGTGAGTAATCCCCCGCTGTAGGCTATGGGGATGGTAGGGATTGGATGAGATCGTTCATGTAATGGCATCAGATTGTTAGGGCATGGTGCCTAGTATCTTTTATTAGTGCTTTATAACTTTGTTGCGACTTTTTGTGCTTAATGCTTATCACTAGGGCCCGAGTGCCATGATTTCAGATCTGAACTTGTTATCGATTCATTATGATAGTATTGTTTATGGTCTTATCTACAAGTTGTATACACACGTTGATGTCCGGAACCAATGGCCCCGAAGTGACAGAAATCGGGAACCGGAGGGAATGGCTTTGATGTGAGGATCACATGTGTTCATGGAGTGTTAATGCTTTGCTCCGGTCCTCTATTAAAAGGAGCACCTTAATTGCCAGTAGTTCCCTTGAGGCCCCGCTGCAAACGGGCTGGTAGGACAAAAGATGTTGTGCAAGTTCTCATTGCGAGCACGTATGACTATATATGGAACACATGCCTAGGATTGTCTAGTACTTGGATGCTTTATCTTATTTATCTACAATTGCACTATGTTCTGATTGCTGTGTGAATTGTCTTGTCCATGCAACGCCCGTCCATCCATCCCTATGCCTACCGCACTCGAATCCCACTGTTTACTGCTTTTGTTACTACTTTCTTTGCTTTACTATTGATGTTACTTTACTATTCCTACTACAAAACTGTTGCTACTGATAAACTGCTGTGAGCAAGATTGTTTCCAAGTACAGCTGAATTGACAACTCAGTTGTTAAGTCTTATAAATATTCTTTGGCTCCCCTTGTGTCGAATCAATAAATTGGGTTTCACTTCCCTCGAAAATACTGCGATACACCCCCTATACTTGTGGGTCATCAAGACTATTTTCTGGCGCCGTTGCCGGGGAGCATAGCTTTATTTATCAAGTTCACTTGGATTCTCTAGTGTTCGCTGCTATCCATCCATCATGGGTAAGTCTCGTGATGGCAAGGTTCCTATTTTACCATCGACTACGAGAAGAGGTACGGTTCTAAACACCTCTGCTGCTCTTGATTCACCGTCTATTATGAGTAAGTTCCTTACACCACCACATACACATGCTACACACACTGCTACTACTACTGAATCTGAAACTTCTGATGCTTATGATGTTGCTTCTACTGTGCTTTGCTAAGAGTGGTTCATTAGGTCCTTTCCTAGATGCTACGATTGCTAGAACTATAGCTGGAAATACAGAAACTCCTAATGAAGACAGTACCACACCTGTTAGCTCACCTGAGTCTAGTGAGAGTTATGATATTTAAGATGGTTATGTTGAGATGACCGATGAATTTATTAAAGAATGTAAAAACACCCATGATAGGAGCGCTGCTAAGAGTCTCCTTGAGAGGCATACTATTAGACCCAAATTGTCTCCTATTGCTAAGTTTGCTGCTTCTCACATAAACATTATAGACGAAGATTATGATTTCTCTCTCGATCTATCTTATATAGCTATTGTCGAGAAAGAACCTTTTTGTGGGACTAAGAATGAAAGTGCGGTAGCATATATGAATGAACTTTCTACCATGAGTGGCTTGTTTTTTGATGATATTAAGATGCGTACTTACTTTGTTGCTAAGATTTTCCCTTTTTCACTGAAAGGAGAAGCTAAAACTTGGTTTAGTAATTTACCTCTTGGATCTATTGATAGCCCTGAGTGCTTGATTAGTACTTTCCTGCAGAAATATTTTCCTCCCAGTGCTAGACATGCTATTTTGCAGGAACTTTTGTATTTTAAACAGGGAGAAAAAGAGGTATTGCCCGAATCTTGGGCAAGGTTTTGTGCTTTGATTCATGCACAGGCTGGAAGTCCATTACCTAAGAATGAGCTTCTTGATATATTTTATAATGGACTAACCAAAGAATCTAGGACATACCTAGATAGTTGTGCTGATTGTGTTTTCAAGAATAGGACTCCTAAGGAAGATGAGGAATTAATGGCTAAAATAAGCAAGAATTATGAAGATTGGACTCCTCCTGAACAAGCTATACCTCAGGTAATTGTACCTGAACCTTCTATTCCGGTGCCTATTCCAACATCAAAGAAGAGGGGAGTTATTGAATTAAATGATGAAGTGATGAAGGAAGCTAAGAAATGTCTTAAGGAGAAGGGAATTAAAGCTACATATGTCAAGAATTTACCTCCTATAGAAGAATTATGTAAACCTATTCCCTACTCTTCCACTATTGAGGTACACTCTCTCCAACACTTTGATGAAGGTTATATCCCTTACTCTAAACCTCCTGATCAATGCTTAGAAGAATTTGATATCTTTATTGTTAAGCAAGATAATTTTAATAAAAGGGTGCAAAATCATCTAATGGAAAACACTAGAGCTATTGTTGAGTTGAAAGATATTGTGGAAAGAACCTCTAATGATGTTAAAATGATTGTTAAACACTTTCAAATGGTTCAAACTCAAATAGATCAACTTGTTAAAGTGCAAAAAAACTTCCTAGTTAATGTTGCTAAAGAAAAACATGCTTATGAAATTAGAACTAGAAGTGGAGCTGCTACGCAGGATCCTCTATATCCTGAGGGGCATCCCAAAAGAATTGAGCAGGATTCTCAACAAGCTGAAAATAGTGGTTCTACTCGTAAGAAAAGGAAAAAGAAACATAAAACTATTGTAGAACCCTCTGAACCTGCTAAACATCCTAATAGTATATCTATCTCTGATGCTGAAACTGAAAGTGGTAATGAAGAAAATGAAGTTCCTAATGAAGAAAAAGTGGAAGAAGAACCCGAAAACCACACTAAGAATACTAAATACACTAAAGAAGATTTTATTGCTAAGAAACATGGTAGTGAAAGAGAACCTTAGGTCCAAAAACCTATGCCTTTCCCTGATAAGAAACACAAATCAAAGGAGGATGAACATTATAATAAGTTTTGTGAGTGGATGAAACCTTTATTCCTACAAATACCTTTGACGGTTGCTATTAAATTGCCTCCTTACTCAAAGTATATGAAGGATATTGTCTCGAATAAAAGGAAGATCCCTAATGAAAAATCTCTACTTTGCTTGCTAATTATTCCTTCAATGGTAAGGTTCCTAAGAAACTTGGAGACCCAGGGATTCCAACTATCCCTGGCTCTATTAAGAACAATTATGTTAGAACTACTTTGTGTGATTTGGGAGCTGGAGTTAGTGTTATGCCTATCTCTCTCTATAAGAGGCTTCAACTAGAAAAATTGATACCAACTGATATATCTTTGCAAATGGCTGATAAATCTACCACTATTCTTGTGGGTATATGTGAGGATGTACCTGTTCAAGTGGCTCATAATTGCTTGATATTAACTGATTTTGTTGTGCTTTAAATGCCTAAATATGATAATATGTCTATTATTCTTAGGAGACCTTTTCTTAATACTGCAGGAGCTGTTATTAATTGTAATCAAGGAAAGGTGACCTTCAATGTTAATGACAAGGAACATATTGTCTATTTCCCAAAGAAGATCGAAAGGACTTATGGTTTGAATTCAATTGAACATGTTGAAGGCATTCAAGTTGGAGAAATATATTGTCCCATACCAAGAGAAAAATTTGAAACTATTATGATTGGGACCATAGCTATCAAGGTTGAGGTAACATAATCATTAGTGGAACACAAAGTTTTGTCTCATATGCAATTTTTTTGGTAGCAAGACTTGATCAACCTTGTTAACAAAAGGATTCCATTGAACAAAACAATGTCTTCATTATGATTGTCTCCGTTTATTTCTATCCTTTGCATTTTAGTTTTTGCTTTCGTTTAGCTTTCTTTTTTTGTTAGTTGCTTGCATGTTAGAGTGTCTTAGAACTTCTGTAGTTCTAGCCTTGTTTTGTCCTTGCATCATGTTTCCAAAAAAGAAAAAAAATCTGTCTGTCAGAAAAATCATTCTTCTATTTCTGAAAAATGCCCAAAAATAAAGTGTCTCGAAATTTCCAGAAAATACATATTAAATTTTTACGTGAAAAAAGGGGCAGAGGAGTACCTGGGAGGTACCAGGGGATCCCACCAGGCAGGCACACCACATGGTGGCGCGGCCAGCCTTGGGTGGCGCCATGCCCTAGTGTGGGCCGCCCCTGGCCCCCCACTAACTCTCTCACCTGCCACTTTCTTCTCTCTCCCGAGTAATCTCTAGTTCATAGCTCAAAATCGCGTTCTTGCTGTGCTTGCTCTCGATTTTTTTCGATCTCCTTGCTCAGCCCATCTTTCTTGCTGAAATTTGGAGCATTTGTTCCCTGGTATGTGACCCCTCTCCTTGTCCAAGTAGATTTGTGTTTAGTGGATTATATATTGAGTATTTTGCTGCTGTAGGTGACTGGTTATGAGAGCTTGTAATCTTGCTTGATGCTTAGATATATAGTTTTGATGCATGTTTAGGCCTCTTGCAAGTCCCTATGAGTAGAATCCTTCATTATATTTACTTTGCAATCACTTGTTTAATAGGTGTGTAAATTTCAGAATAGAAGATGAGTGAACACCACCTAAACCAACATGAGCTTTGGGTACCTGAGGTCATGAAGGTCCACCGGGAGGAGGAAGTTTTTCCCTCCATCTATCCATGCTCTGAGTTCATGAGAGCTGCAGGAATTCTACAAGATTTCCACACTTTGGTTTCTAACGCAGGGTTAGAGCACTTTTTGGAAGATGAACCTTGTCAATTTGTGAAGCTAACCATGTCTGTGGTGTAGGATTTCTAATTTAGTCACTCTTTGCCTAACCCCATGGTCCATTACAAAATTTACAATATTGATGTCAACCTTTCTCTTGATGATTTTTGTGCAGCTATTAAGGTACCTCAATGGGGATCATGTAGGAAGATTAAAGAGAGACCTGAACCACTCATGGATTTATATGCAGAAATTTGCCAAGGGAGTAGCTTCTCAAAGGAGAGTGGAAAAATCCATAACATTCATCTTCCCTCCATTCGCTACTTTGCCTACTTTGTTGCCAAGTGTGTTCTTTCTAGGAAAACTGCCCATAAGTTATCTTCGTTTGATCTAGCATTTATCTCTGCTGCTCTTAGACGAGATAGGTCTTACAACTTGGGTCCTTTGATAGCTTTTCGTCTTGCTGCTAACCGTGAGAAAGGTGGAATTTGTGGAGGCCTCATTGCTTCTCGTTTACTAGAATTGCATGGTTTAGTGCCTCATCATCTAGACCTACAGTTTCCCATAGAGAGGCTTGATCTTAATTCCATGATACAGCATAAATTTGTTTCCTCGTGGGCTAGTATGAGTGAGTTATCTTATGAAATAACCTTTCTCAAAGCTGGTTGGAGAAAGAGAAAGTCCGAGCGTGTTGTTCTTTTGCCTGCACCTGTTTTGTTTAACCTTGATAACAGGGAAGGATGGTCCCTCACTAAGGAGGAGCTCGACACGTACTTGGGAGAGCTCTCCCAACAGGAGCAGGACACCAGAAGGGAGGTCACGGATGATTCGGTCTAGCCCTCGAATGAGGGAGAATCTTCATATCAACAGCCCGCTTATGATTGGGGAGCTTCTTCTTCTTCTCATGGGACCAGCTACGACCATTCTTACCATGATCCGCCCGCTTGGAACCCCTATTCGTGTATGGATTGATACCCACTTAGGCCAAAAGCCTAAGCTTGGGGGAGGTACGCCGACACCGCACTCAACTCCATATCATGTTGCGTCGGTACTTTGTATATTCATGTTTTCGTTCTCTTTTTAGTTTTCGTTCTTTCTTTGCTTTTGCTTTCTAAAACACAAAAAGACCAAAAATATTTCTGTTGTTTCTTTTTGGTTTGCTTCTTTTTCTTTTTTCCTTCGTTTGTTTTTCCCTTTTTGCTTTCCTTGAACTATTCGAAAAACCGAAAAAGATTGCTTTGCTTGTTTCCTATTTGGTTCTTGTTTTAAAAATTGAAAACACCAAAAATATTTGTCGTTCTTCTTTGGTTTTGTGAGTTTGCTACAGGGTTCAACAGTCCTCAGTGGAATATTGGTCTCATATTATTATTCAAGCCACACAAGTGAAGAGCAATAATGAGGATTAATCACAACTTGAGGCGTGGTAAGAGGCTGGTAACGAACTCTATTTGTTTTCATTTTTGTACATATACTCATCACTGTGGGCATGCTTAGTCTGTTCATGTAGGGTGTATGTTATCTTTGGATGTTTAGTAGTTTCTGTTTTCTTATGATTAGCTCCAGCTTGCTAATAGTTTGTAGCATGTCTTATGAATGTTTGCTTGCATTGCTCTATTCATAAATTGGTATGACACCGTGGTATCCTCCTCTGAATGTTTCATTTGAATTGACTTGGCACATGCTCACGCATGCACATGAATGTAATAATCAGTTAAGCCTCGATGAATTATTTTGCCTTGAGGATCTTGAATCACTTTCATGCCATGAGTAGTCCTGTTTTGTTGCAAGCATGATAATGACAGCTATTGCTCTCTCGTTTGTCGCTCCCTTACTATTGCTAGCCTTCACTTACACTGAGTATGTTTCACTCAAGTTTCCAACTCCCTAAACCAAATATTTCCAAAGTGTCCACCATACCTACCCATTAGCATCATTTGCTACTTCCGTGCATATTCATTATGCCTTGTTTTCTTCCGAATAAAATGTTTCCTTGTTATGAGAAAGTTAGTTAGTAAAGCTGTCACGAACTTGATGGCACACTTTATTTTCTTGCACTTAATAAACCTGAACCATTGCGTCCTTCTTTGTTGCGTATATGCTTGCGCTTTATAAGTTGAAGTTAGCAGAACCATGTTTCATGGGGACCACTTTCAACACTTCCTAGGTACTTTGTACCTAGTTGATATCATGTTCTTTTGCTTATGGATCCCGGTGGTGTGAAATAAAAGTGGAACTTGTAAGATCATGGAGTTTGTATGTATGTTATAGAAACGCCTGGGCCGCTAGCCTAAGCCATGCCTAATCATGGTGGAAACTTGCAGCATAACCATAATGAGCATTCTATGAAGCATCCTAATAAAAATCTATGCACATAGTAAATAAAAAGATCGCCGAGATGCTCATTGTCTGCTTGCCTTGTTATTTTGATTATGGGATAACTCCCGTGTCATGTGCAAGGGGTACCCCTTTGGCGGTTCTCTATGATACGTATATACTTACAATGACAAGAGCTTACTTGTGACTGAAGTTGAGTAGCATGAGGATCGGTCTTCGTAAGTAAGGGGCATGAGACTTTGATTTATAACTTGTCAAGCATATCCTCTTAGTTGTGTCACTTTCACCTTGACCACATTAAAGATGCTTATGATAGGGGCAATGAGAGCTCAAAGCTAACAAGTACCATACTTTCAGCATTTGGAAGCCTTTCAAATTATTTAAAACCTTTTCTTGTTGAGTCTCCATTTATTCTCTGAGCACGTTCTTGTGAGCATAGTTTTCATTCTTTGTGTTTGTTCCATTACTTGATTATTTGTGTTATGACTTTGATGCCTGTATCCTTGATATCTTTATTTCTAGTCATCACTTGAACTTCAGAGGTGCCTTAATCATAATCAAAGGCAAGCGAGATACCACTCTATCATACCTTTCTATGAGCATTGTAATGTTGCTTATGTTTGTGCCTCATGCTACTTATTATTCTTGAGTTGGAATCTCTTCATAGCTTGCAATGACTATTAAGTACACTCAGTTGCATACTCTTTATTATGGACTGTCTAAGTAGTTGATCACATTGCTGAGAATATTTACATCTTATGAAGCAAATGTGTTCGTGAAAGTTCTTTTATCGCACTCAGTTTTCAACTGAATTGCGTGAGGACAAGCAATAAGCTAAGCTTGGGGGGAGTTGATACGTCCAAAACGTATCTACTTTCCCGAACACTTTTGCTATTGTTTCTCCTCTAAACTTGTGTGCTTTGGATATAACTAATGCGGACTGACGCTGTTTTTAGCAGAATTGCCTTGGTGTCTACTTTTTGTGTAGAAAACCAACTATCAGGAAAAATCCGGGAAAATATGCCAAAAATCCTGTTTCACCCGAAGACTCCAGGAGCCAGAATACGAGACGGAGAAGAGCCAGGGGATGGCAACACCACCTGCTGGCACGGGCCAGGCCAGGCCACGCCAGGGGGTGGTGTGGGCCCCCCAGGCACCCCCTCGGCCTCTCTCTTCGCCTATAAGGAGCCTTCTGACCTAAAAACTTTGGGGGGTTCCATGTTTTTCCAGAAGGAGTTCCGCTCCGTCGCCACCACCAGATTCCACGAAACAACACCAGAAACACTATTCTGGCACCCTGCCGGGACGGGGAATTGGAGGAGATCATCGCCATCATCATCACCATCGCTTCTCCATCAACCATCCATGTTTCCCCCATGTATGAGTGAGTAATCCCCCGCTGTAGGCTATGGGGATGGTAGGGATTGGATGAGATCGTTCATGTAATGGCATCAGATTGTTAGGGCATGGTGCCTAGTATCTTTTATTATTGCTTTATGACTTTGTTGTGACTTGTTGTGCTTAATGCTTGTCACTAGGGCCCGAGTGCCATGATTTCAGATCTGAACTTGTTATTGATTCATTATGATAGTATTGTTTATGGTCTTATCTACAAGTTGTATACACACATTGATGTCCGGAACCAATGGCCCCAAAGTGACAGAAATCGGGATAACCGTAGGGAATGGCTTTGATGTGAGGATCACATGTGTTCACGGAGTGTTAATGCTTTGCTCCGGTGCTCTATTAAAAGGAGCACCTTAATTGCTAGTAGTTCCCTTGAGGCTCCGCTGCAAACGGGCTGGCAGGACAAAAGATGTTGTGCAAGTTCTCATTGCGAGCATGTATGACTATATATGGAACACATGCCTAGGATTGTCTAGTACTTGGATGCTTTATCTTATTTATCTGCAATTGCCCTATGTTCTGATTGCTGTGTGAATTGTCTTGTCCATGCAACGCCTGTCCATCCATCCCTATGCCTACCGCACTCGAATCCCACTTTTTACTACTTTTGTTACTATTGTCTTTGCTTTACTACTGCTGTTACTTTACTATTCCTACTACAAAACTGTTGTGAGCAAGATTGTTTCTAGGTGTAGCTGAATTGACAACTCAGTTGTTAAGGCTTATAAATATTCTTTGGCTCCCCTTGTGTCGAATCAATAAGTTGGGTTTCACTTCTCTCGAAATACTGCGATACACCCCCTATACTTGTGGGTCATCATAGGCCCGTTCAAAACAGCATGATCCGGCATGACACACTTGGTGGTGGCCATGGACAAGTTCACCAATTGGGTCGAGGCAAAGCCAATCAAGAAACTGGACGGACCGATAGTGCTCAAGTTCTTCACCAACATCATCACGCGGTTCGGCTACCCCAACAGCATCATCACAGATAAAGGCACCAACTTCACCAAAGGGGCCTTTGCGCGTTTTTGTGGCGATAAGGGTATCTGCCAAGACCTAGCCTCTGTTGCACACCCCTAATCCAATGGACAGTGCGAGCGGGGAAATGGCCTACTTCTTGCCGGAATCAAGCCGAGAATGATTGAGCCGCTGATGAGGACACCCAGATGCTGGATAGAGGAACTATTGGTAGTGTCATGGAGCCTATGCACAACACCCAACTGCTCCACCGGCTTCACGCCATTCTTCCTCGTCTACGGGGCAGAGGCAATCCTACCAATCGACATCGAGTTTGATGCGCCACGCAAGCTGTTATACACAGATCAGCAAACCAAGGAAGCACAAGACGACAACGTTGATCTCCTTGATGAGGCTCAAGAGCTGGCCTTGTCCAAGTCCACCATCTACTAGCAGAGCCTACGACGCTATCACGCCAGCCGGATCCGCAACATCTCGTTCCACGAGGGCGACCTCGTCTTGCGGCTGGTACAAGACACCAAGGAGATGAACAAGATAGCTCCGCCTTGGGAGGGGCCATTCATCATCAGTTGGGCGTTGCATAACAACTCATACAACCTGATCAACACCCGCCAGCCAGCAAAGAACAAGATGGACCGCTCCGGCGAAGAAACTGAGCGCCCGTGGAATGCGAACCTGCTTCGTCCATTATACACCTGAGTAAAGGGCAAATATATCTTACTTTTATGTAATGAACAAGTTGAGGGGCCTCGACATAGTCTCGGGGACTTCGTATTAATTTGGCATTTTCTGCTGCACTTACAAAATTTCCGGATGCATTGTTTTTAACCCCGGACCCGGCAGTTTCCCGCTGGGCTCACCGGATAGCCTAGATGGCCGCAAACTCTGAAGGGACAAAGTACTATACGCGGCTCCAAGAGACCCCTCTTTGATTCTGGCCACAAACCGCAAGCCGGCTGATAGACACGGCAAGAGCGGACAAACTCGAAGGCTCGTACAGGAAAAATCCTAAGGAAAACAAGACGTCTGGATGTTCCGGTTGCGCCTACTCATTCAAAATTGGTAGTCAAAATCTAAAGTATTACGCAGGTACGGCACCTAAGCAAACCCTTGCTTCCGGCCAAGCGTTGACAAGGGCACAGCTTCAAAGGCCAATGCTCGCTAAGAAAAGGACTAAGCTACCAACCTTGCGCCAAACGGCAAACTTTTCAAACAAAAGAGAAGTTAAAGACTATATTCATCTTACACATGTCTAACACACAATCTATTGCCTATGTTTCATTTCCGCATGAGCCAAAGTGCTATAGCCAGAGTTCCACACCGAAACGGCAAAGAAAGAGCTTCGGCCCACTTGGATTCTCCAGCCGGCCCGAACCTCAGGGAGTACACCCTGTGGGTGCGCTCGCGGGCCCCCACATAGGAAGCCTTCAACAAACAACAACTCAAAGGAGCTTCGATCCGGCTGGATCCTCCAGCCGGCCCTAACCTCGGGGACTACACCCTATGGGTGCGCTCACGCGCCCCCACATAGAAGAAAGCACACAGCAAGTGCAACACAAGATCACATCACAAAAGAGGAGGCAAAACTCTAGACAGTATTTGTCAAACGACAAAAGTCAAGTGTTCACCACAAAACATAGTCAGTACCACAAGCAAACAAAGTTTTCACCCAAGTACAAATACACCCATCATTTTGGGGATCAGGCCTGAGGGTCATCAGAAGGGCCAGAGGCACCGGCTGGAGTGCGACTACTGTATGCATGGTCGGCAGAGGCAGATCTTGGCGTGGCTGGGGTGTCGCCATGCATCGGGCTATACTGATATCCCTCTGATTCGTCCAAAACGTATCTACTTTCCCGAACACTTTTGCTATTGTTTCTCCTCTAAACTTGTGTGATTTGAATGCAACTAACGCGGACTGATGTTGTTTTCAGCAGAATTGCCTTGGTGTCTACTTTTTGTGCAGAAAATCAACTATCAGGAAAAATCCCGGAAAATATGCCAAAAATCCTATTTCACCCAAAGACTCCAGGAGCCAGAATACGAGACGGAGAAGAGCCAGGGGGTGGCCACACTACCTGGTGGCGCGGGCTAGGCCAGGCCACGCCAGGGGTGGTGTGGGCCCCCCAGGCACTGATGGGTTCGTAGCATGGAAAACAAAAAAATTCTACCGCAAGAACGAACAAAACCTAGATCCAATCCAGATAAAAGCCAAGATCTAATCTATGAGACATGAGCAACGAGATAGATAGGAACTAACCCTCGTAGATCCGAAAGCGTTAACGAGATTAGATCTCGTGGTTGATGTAGTCGATCACTTGCCGATCTCAAGATCGTGTGGACGATCCTCCGGCGTCGCAATCCAGCAGCGCTTCCGCCCTCGGTCAAGTAGACGATCCTTCCGGCGTCGCGTTCCAGCAGCGCTTCCGCCTTTGGTCAAGTAGACGATCCTTCCGGCGCCGCAATTCGGCAGCGCTTCCGCAGTCGGTCACACGTGCGGAGTCGAAGCAGACCTTCCTCTCCCCGTTCCAGCGAGCAGCGGAGGTAGTAGATCTTCTCCACGGAATCCCAGCAGCACGACGGCGTGGTGGTGGTGGTGGAGTAGAGAATTCTGCAGGGCTTCGCATATGCCTGTGCAGAATATGGTGGAGGAGAGAGGCGGCAGAGATTGGACGTTATGGGAGCGTGTAAGGAGGGGGCGCCCCCTGCCCCTCTATTTAAAGAGGGGATGGCGCCATGGGGAGGGGAGTCCTTGTAGGACTCCTCTCCTCCCTTGGCCGGCGGGTTGGAGGTGGGGGGAGGAGTCCTCCTCCCCCACGAATCCGTATCTTGACCCACCAGGACTCCTTGATCCCTATCTTGATTTTCAAGCAAACTCCAAGATATCTTCCAGAACCTTCCGGAACATTCCGAAACCTTCTAGAACTCTCATACAAATACTCCGGAACATTTCCTATCTCATAAAATGATCTCCTATATATGAATCTTATTCTCCGGACCATTCCGGATCTCCTCGTGATGTCCCGGATCCATTCCGAGACTCCGAACAACATTCGGTCTCCAACGCATATTCCATATCTACTTAAAACAACTTCGAACCTTAAGTGTGTCACCCTACGGTTCGTGAATATGTAGACATGATAGAGACACATCTCATATCAATAACCATCAGCGGGACCTGGAGATCCATAATGGCTCCCACATACTCAACGATGACTTCGCGATCGATTGAACCACTTACATACGAAACTAATTCCCTTTGTCTCACGATATTATACTTATCCGAGGTTTGATCGTCGGTATCTCCATACCTAGTTCTTCCTCGTTACTGATAAGTACTCTTTACTCGTTCCATGATATGTCATCCCTTGTGACCTAGTCACATGCTTGCAAGCTAACTAGATGACATTCCACCGAGAGGGCCCAGAGCATATCTATCCGTCATATGGATGGACAAATCCCAATCTTGGTTCATGAGCTTCAACACATACTTTCAGAATACCCAATGACACTTTTATAACCACCCAGTTACGAAGCGGCGTTTGATGTTATCAAAGTATTCATCCGGTGATGGTGATTAACATAACCTCATGGTCGAAGGAATAGGTTACTATGTATTTGAAAGCTTACAGCAATGTGAACTTAATGACTTGATCTTATGCTACGCTTACTATGGGTGTGTGTCCATCACATCATTCTCCTAATGATATAACCTTGTTATTAATCACATCCAATGTCCATGATCAGGAAACCATGATCATCAATTAATCAACAAGCTAGTTCAACAAGAGGCTTACTAGGGACTCTTATATGTTTACAAAACACACATGTATTAGTGTTTCCTAATAATACAATTATAGCATGGGATGTAAACATTCATCATAAACACAAAGATATAATAATAATCACTTTTATTATTGCCTCTTGGGCATATCTCCAACAGTCTCCCACTTGCACTAGAGTCAATAATCTAGATTACATGGTAATATACCGAACACCCATGGCGTTTTGGTGTTGGTCATGTTTTGCCCTAGGGAGAGGTTTAGTCAACGGATCTGCCACATTCAGATCAGTGTGTACTTTGCAAATCTTTATGTCACCATCTCGGACATACTCGCGAATAGCGTGGAAACGTAGCTTGATGTGCTTCAGCTTGCTATGTGACCTTGGCTCCTGCGCATTAGCTATGGCACCTGTGTTGTCACAGTAGATGGCCATCGGGTCCAACGCACTAGGAACCACGCCGAGTTCAGTAATGAATCCCTTCATCCAAACGGCTTCTTGTGCAGCCTCCGAAGCAGCTATGTATTCCGATTCAGTTGAAGATTTCGCCACAACGCTTTGCTTCGCACTCCTCCAGCTTACTGCAGCACCATTCAAAATAAATACGTAACCCGACTGAGACTTCGAGTCATCCGGATCGGTGTTCCAACTAGCATCGGTGTAACCGTTTACAACAAGCTGTTCATCACCTCCATAAGAAAGAACCATATCCTTAGTCCTATTTAGGTACTTTAGGATATTTTTGACCGCTGTCCAGTGCTCCATTCCAGGATCACTTTGATATCTGCTAGTCAAACTAACAGCATGTGCTATATCCGGTCTTGTACACAGCATGGCATACATGATAGAACCTATGGCTGAGGCATAGGGAATTTTATTCATTTTCTCTCTATCTTCTGCCGTAGCTGGACTTTGAGTTTTACTCAAGGTCTTACCTGACAACATGGGCACGAACCCTTTCTTGCTATCTTCCATTCTAAACTTCTTTAGAACTTTGTCCAAGTATGTACTTTGTGAAAGCCCTATTAGGCGTCTTGATCTATCTCTATAAATCTTGATGCCTAGAATGTATGCCGCTTCGCCAAGATCCTTCATTGAAAAACTATTATTCAAATAGGTTTTGACGCTATTAAGAAGTTCTATATCATTCCCAATCAACAATATGTCATCTACATACAGTACTAGGAATGCTACATAGCTCCCACTCACTTTCTTGTAAATACAAGCTTCTCCATAAGTTTGTATAAATCCAAAGTTTTTGATTACCTTATCAAAACGTTGATTCCAACTACGGGATGCTCGCTTCAGTCCATAAATGGAGCGCTGAAGTTTGCACACCTTGTTAGCATCTTTAGGATCGACAAAACCCTTGGGTTGTACCATATACAACTCTTCCTCAATATCACCATTAAGGAACGCCGTTTTGACATCCATCTGCCAAATCTCATAATCGAAATGTGCAGCAATTGCTAACAAAATCCTCACAGATTTTAGCTTCGCTACTGGTGAGAATGTCTCATCATAGTCAACTCCTTGAATTTGTCGGAACCCTTTCGCGACAAGTCGAGCTTTATAGACGGTAACATTACCATCAGCATCTGTTTTTCTCTTGAAAATCCATTTGTTCTCGACAGCCTTACGGCCATCCGGTAAGTCCACCAAAGTCCACACTTGGTTTTCGTACATGGATCCCATTTCGGATTTCATGGCTTCTAGCCATTTGTCGGAATCTGGGCTCACCATAGCTTCTTCATACGTCGCAGGGTCATCAGCGTTGTCCACCAACATGACGTTCAAGGAAGAGTCATACCAATCAGGAGTGGTACGAACCCTCGTTGACCTGCGAGGTTCAGTAGTAACTTCGTTCGAAGTTTCATGATCATTATCATTAGCTTCCTCTCCAATTGGTGCAGGCGGCACAAAAACATCTTCCGGTGCTGCGCTACTCTCAAATGCGAGAGAAGGTTCAATAACCTCATCGAGTTCTACTTTCCTTCCAGTTACTTCTTTCGAGAGAAACTCCTTCTCGAGAAAGGATCCATTCTTTGCAACAAAGACTTTGCCTTCGGATCTATGATAGAAGGTATACCCAATTGTTTCTTTAGGGTATCCTATGAAGACGCATTTCTCCGCTTTGGGTTCTAGCTTATCAGGTTGTAACTTCTTTACATATGCTTCGCAACCCCAAACTTTAAGGAACGACAACTTAGGTTTCTTACCAAACCACAATTCGTACGGTGTCGTTTCAACGGATTTAGATGGTGCCCTATTCAAAGTGAATGCGGCTGTCTCTAATGCATAGCCCCAAAATGATAACGGTAAATCTGTAAGAGACATCATAGACCGAACCATATCTAAGAGAGTTCGATTACGACGTTCGGACACACCATTACGCTGTGGTGTTCCCGGTGGTGTCAACTGTGAAAGAATTCCACATTTCTTTAAATGCATGCCAAACTCGTAACTTAGATATTCACCCCCGCGATCAGAACGCAGAAACTTAATCTTCTTGTTACGATGATTCTCCACTTCACTTTGAAATTCCTTAAACTTCTCGAAAGTTTCGGACTTATGTTTCATGAAGTAGACATACCCATATCTACTCAAGTCATCCGTGAAAGTGAGAACATAACGATATCCACCACGCGATGCTACACTCATTGGACCGCACACATCGGTATGTATTATTTCCAATAAGTCTGTAGCTCGCTCCATTGTACCAGAGAATGGAGTCTTAGTCATTTTTCCCATTAGACATGCTTCGCATCTTTCAAGTGATTCAAAATCAAGTGATTCAAGAAGTCCATCTGAATGGAGTTTCTTCATACGCTTCACTCCAATGTGACCAAGACGACAGTGCCACATGTATGTAGAATTATCATTCAATTTAATTCGTTTAGCATCTATGTTGTGAACATGTGTATCACTACTATCGAGATTCAGTAAGAATAAACCATTCATCTCAGGTGCATTACCATAAAAGATATTACTCATATAAATCGAACAACCTTTATTCTCAGACTTAAAAGAGTAACTGTCTCGCAATAAACAGGATCCAGATATAATGTTCATGCTTAACGCAGGCACCAAATAACAATTATTTAAATTTAAAACTAATCCCGAAGGTAGATGTAGAGGGAGCGTGCCGACGGCGATCACATCAACCTTGGAGCCATTTCCAACGCGCATCGTCACCTCATCTCTTGCCAGTCTTCGTTTATTCCGTAGCTCCTGTTTCGAGTTACATATATGAGCAACCGAACCAGTATCAAATACCCAGGCACTACTACGATTACTAGTAAGATACACATCTATAACACATATATCAAATATACCTTTCTTCTTGATGTTGCCGTTCTTCAGATCCGCCAGGTACTTGGGGCAGTTACGCTTCCAGTGACCAGCACCCTTGCAATAGAAACACTCGGTTTCAGGATTAGGACCAGCCTTGGGCTTCTTAGCAGGTGCGGCAGCTTTCTTGTCGTCCTTCTTGAAGTTGCCCTTGTTCTTAGGCTTGCCCCGTTTCTTGAAATTGGTGGTCTTATTGACCATCAACACTTGGTGCTCCTTCTTGATCTCTACTTCAGCAGTTTTTAGCATGGACGACAGTTCAGGCAACGTCTTGTTCATGCAGTGCATGTTGTAGTTCATCACAAAGTTCTTGTAACTTGGTGGCAGTGATTGAAGGAGACGGTGAATCCCCAATTCATTAGGAATCGATATTCCCAACTCTTGGAGCTTCTTAGCGTACCCAGACATGGTGAGCACGTGCTCGCTAACGGAGCTTCCTTCTTCCATCTTACAGTTAAAGAATTTTTCGGAGGCCTCATAGCTCTCCATTGCCGCGCGAGTCTCAAAAATTAGCCTGAGCTCCTTAATGATCTCGAACGGGTCGTGGTGCTCAAAACGCTGTTGGAGCTCCGCTTCTAAACCGTACAGGATGGCACACTGAACTGTGGAGTAATGATTCTTCCGAGTGGCGAAAACATTCTTTTCGTCATCGGTAGCATTATCTGCAGGTGGGTCACCTAGCGGTGCATCGAGCACATAGGTCAACTGACCAACCCTGAGGACGATCTTCAGTCCACGGAACCAGTCCGTGAAATTGCTTCCATTGTTCTTAAGTTTTTCTTTCTCTAGGAACGCATTGAAATTGATGGAGGGGGTCGCCATAATCTACAACAATTTGCAAGTAGTTTAGACTAAGTTTATGACAAATTGAGTTCAAGTTTAATTATCAAACTAACTAGGTGAACTCCCACTCAAAACAACATCCCTCACATTGTCTTAGTGATTACACGAACCAAGTCCACTACACCAAGTCCGATCTTCACGAGAGAAGATGTAGTTTCGTCGGCGAACAATCTTCATGTTCATCATATCAATTATATGACTCATGCTCTACCTTTCGGTATTCCGTGTTCCGAGACCATGTCTGTACATGCTAGGCTCGTCAAGACAACCTTAGTTTCCGCATGTGCAAATCTGGCTTGCACCCGTTGTATGCACACGTAGAATCTATCACATCCGATCATCACGAGATGCTTCGAAACGACGAGTCTTAGCAACGGTGCCAACTAAGGGTGAACACTTTATTACTTGATATTTAGTGAGAGGGATCATCTTATAATGCTACCGTCACGATCTAAGCAATACAAGATGCATAAAGGATTAACATCACAGGCAATTCATAATAAGTGTGATATGATATGGCCTTTTCTTCTTGTGCCTTTGATCTCCATCTCCAAAGCACGAACATGATCTCCATCATCACCAGCATTGCGTCAAGGTCAGTGGCGTCGCCTCATGGTTGTCCATCATCACCAGCAACTATTACAACTACTTGGAATAAAGCTATTACAAGATGAATAGACACGCAGGTCTTAACAGAATTAAAGACAACCATTAGGCTCCTGCCGGTTGCCATATTACAACAAGGATCATTGCATACATCAAATACAATCACAATCACATGTTGGCCATATCACATCACAAAACCCCTGCAAAAACAAGTTAGACGCCTCTAATTTTCTTTGCAAGTTTTACGTGGTTTGGGGCTTTCGCATAAGACCGATCTTACCTACGAACATGAACCACAACGTTGATACAAGTGTTGTCAAGATGCTCATTGTAAATTGAATCTTAACTATGGTGAGAGAGACAGACACCCGCAAAGCCACTTGTGCAAGGCAAGTTGCACGTCAAGCGTGGAGCAAGTCTCATGTGCGATGACATGTAATGTTAGCCCGAGCCGCTTCATCCCACCATACCGCAAGATGCAAAGTACACGCTAAGACACCGACAACAAAAGCATCAACGCCCACAAAACCATTGTGTTCTACTCGTGCAACAGATCTACGCATAGATACGGCTCTGATACCACTGATGGGTTCGTAGCATGGAAAACAAAAAATTTCTACCGCAAGAACGAACAAAACCTAGATCCAATCCAGATAAAAGCCAAGATCTAATCTATGAGACATGAGCAACGAGATAGATAGGAACTAACCCTCGTAGATCCGAAAGCGTTAACGAGATTAGATCTCGTGGTTGATGTAGTCGATCACTTGCCGATCTCAAGATCGTGTGGACGATCCTTCTGGCGTCGCAATCCAGCAGCGCTTCCGCCCTCGGTCAAGTAGACGATCCTTCCGGCGTCGCGTTCCAGCAGCGCTTCCGCCTTTGGTCAAGTAGACGATCCTTCCGGCGCCGCAATTCGCAGCGCTTCCGCAGTCGGTCACACGTGCGGAGTCGAAGCAGACCTTCCTCTCCCCGTTCCAGCGAGCAGCGGAGGTAGTAGATCTTCTCCACGGAATCCCAGCAGCACGACGGCGTGGTGGTGGTGGTGGAGTAGAGAATTCTGCAGGGCTTCGCCTATGCCTGTGCAGAATATGGTGGAGGAGAGAGGCGGCAGAGATTGGACGTTATGGGAGCGTGTAAGGAGGGGGCGCCCCCTGCCCCTCTATTTAAAGAGGGGATGGCGCCATGGGGAGGGGAGTCCTTGTAGGACTCCTCTCCTCCCTTGGCCGGCGGGTTGGAGGTGGGGGGAGGAGTCCTCCTCCCCCACGAATCCGTATCTTGACCCACCAGGACTCCTTGATCCTTATCTTGATTTTCAAGCAAACTCCAAGATATCTTCCAGAACCTTCCGGAACATTCCGAAACCTTCTAGAACTCTCATACAAATACTCCGGAACATTTCCTATCTCATAAAATGATCTCCTATATATGAATCTTATTCTCCGGACCATTCCGGATCTCCTCGTGATGTCCCGGATCCATTCCGAGACTCCGAACAACATTCGGTCTCCAACGCATATTCCATATCTACTTAAAACAACTTTGAACCTTAAGTGTGTCACCCTACGGTTCGTGAATATGTAGACATGATAGAGACACATCTCATATCAATAACCATCAGCGGGACCTGGAGATCCATAATGGCTCCCACATACTCAACGATGACTTCGCGATCGATTGAACCACTTACATACGAAACTAATTCCCTTTGTCTCACGATATTATACTTATCCGAGGTTTGATCGTCGGTATCTCCATACCTAGTTCTTCCTCGTTACTGATAAGTACTCTTTACTCGTTCCGTGATATGTCATCCCTTGTGACCTAGTCACATGCTTGCAAGCTAACTAGATGACATTCCACCGAGAGGGCCCAGAGCATATCTATCCGTCATATGGATGGACAAATCCCAATCTTGGTTCATGAGCTTCAACACATACTTTCAGAATACCCAATGACACTTTTATAACCACCCAGTTACGAAGCGGCGTTTGATGTTATCAAAGTATTCATCCGGTGATGGTGATTAACATAACCTCATGGTCGAAGGAATAGGTTACTATGTATTTGAAAACTTACAGCAATGTGAACTTAATGACTTGATCTTATGCTACGCTTACTATGGGTGTGTGTCCATCACATCATTCTCCTAATGATATAACCTTGTTATTAATCACATCCAATGTCCATGATCAGGAAACCATGATCATCAATTAATCAACAAGCTAGTTCAACAAGAGGCTTACTAGGGACTCTTATATGTTTACAAAACACACATGTATTAGTGTTTCCTAATAATACAATTATAGCATGGGATGTAAACATTCATCATAAACACAAAGATATAATAATAATCACTTTTATTATTGCCTCTTGGGCATATCTCCAACAGTCTCCCACTTGCACTAGAGTCAATAATCTAGATTACATGGTAATATACCGAACACCCATGGCGTTTTGGTGTTGGTCATGTTTTGCCCTAGGGAGAGGTTTAGTCAACGGATCTGCCACATTCAGATCAGTGTGTACTTTGCAAATCTTTATGTCACCATCTCGGACATACTCGCGAATAGCGTGGAAACGTAGCTTGATGTGCTTCAGCTTGCTATGTGACCTTGGCTCCTGCGCATTAGCTATGGCACCTGTGTTGTCACAGTAGATGGCCATCGGGTCCAACGCACTAGGAACCACGCCGAGTTCAGTAATGAATCCCTTCATCCAAACGGCTTCTTGTGCAGCCTCCGAAGCAGCTATGTATTCCGATTCAGTTGAAGATTTCGCCACAACGCTTTGCTTCGCACTCCTCTAGCTTACTGCAGCACCATTCAAAATAAATACGTAACCCGACTGAGACTTCGAGTCATCCGGATCGGTGTTCCAACTAGCATCGGTGTAACCGTTTACAACAAGCTGTTCATCACCTCCATAAGAAAGAACCATATCCTTAGTCCTATTTAGGTACTTTAGGATATTTTTGACCGCTGTCCAGTGCTCCATTCCAGGATCACTTTGATATCTGCTAGTCAAACTAACAGCATGTGCTATATCCGGTCTTGTACACAGCATGGCATACATGATAGAACCTATGGCTGAGGCATAGGGAATTTTATTCATTTTCTCTCTATCTTCTGCCGTAGCTGGACTTTGAGTTTTACTCAAGGTCTTACCTGACAACATGGGCACGAACCCTTTCTTGCTATCTTCCATTCTAAACTTCTTTAGAACTTTGTCCAAGTATGTACTTTGTGAAAGCCCTATTAGGCGTCTTGATCTATCTCTATAAATCTTGATGCCTAGAATGTATGCCGCTTCGCCAAGATCCTTCATTGAAAAACTATTATTCAAATAGGTTTTGACGCTATTAAGAAGTTCTATATCATTCCCAATCAACAATATGTCATCTACATACAGTACTAGGAATGCTACAGAGCTCCCACTCACTTTCTTGTAAATACAAGCTTCTCCATAAGTTTGTATAAATCCAAAGTTTTTGATTACCTTATCAAAACGTTGATTCCAACTACGGGATGCTCGCTTCAGTCCATAAATGGAGCGCTGAAGTTTGCACACCTTGTTAGCATCTTTAGGATCGACAAAACCCTTGGGTTGTACCATATACAACTCTTCCTCAATATCACCATTAAGGAACGCCGTTTTGACATCCATCTGCCAAATCTCATAATCGAAATGTGCAGCAATTGCTAACAAAATCCTCACAGATTTTAGCTTCGCTACTGGTGAGAATGTCTCATCATAGTCAACTCCTTGAATTTGTCGGAACCCTTTCGCGACAAGTCGAGATTTATAGACGGTAACATTACCATCAGCATCTGTTTTTCTCTTGAAAATCCATTTGTTCTCGACAGCCTTACGGCCATCCGGTAAGTCCACCAAAGTCCACACTTGGTTTTCGTACATGGATCCCATTTCGGATTTCATGGCTTCTAGCCATTTGTCGGAATCTGGGCTCACCATAGCTTCTTCATACGTCGCAGGGTCATCAGCGTTGTCCACCAACATGACGTTCAAGGAAGAGTCATACCAATCAGGAGTGGTACGAACCCTCGTTGACCTGCGAGGTTCAGTAGTAACTTCGTTCGAAGTTTCATGATCATTATCATTAGCTTCCTCTCCAATTGGTGCAGGCGGCACAAAAACATCTTCCGGTGCTGCGCTACTCTCAAATGCGAGAGAAGGTTCAATAACCTCATCGAGTTCTACTTTCCTTCCAGTTACTTCTTTCGAGAGAAACTCCTTCTCGAGAAAGGATCCATTCTTTGCAACAAAGACTTTGCCTTCGGATCTATGATAGAAGGTATACCCAATTGTTTCTTTAGGGTATCCTATGAAGACGCATTTCTCCGCTTTGGGTTCTAGCTTATCAGGTTGTAACTTCTTTACATATGCTTCGCAACCCCAAACTTTAAGGAACGACAACTTAGGTTTCTTACCAAACCACAATTCGTACGGTGTCGTTTCAACGGATTTAGATGGTGCCCTATTCAAAGTGAATGCGGCTGTCTCTAATGCATAGCCCCAAAATGATAACGGTAAATCTGTAAGAGACATCATAGACCGAACCATATCTAAGAGAGTTCGATTACGACGTTCGGACACACCATTACGCTGTGGTGTTCCCGGTGGTGTCAACTGTGAAAGAATTCCACATTTCTTTAAATGCATGCCAAACTCGTAACTTAGATATTCACCCCCGCGATCAGAACGCAGAAACTTAATCTTCTTGTTACGATGATTCTCCACTTCACTTTGAAATTCCTTAAACTTCTCGAAAGTTTCGGACTTATGTTTCATGAAGTAGACATACCCATATCTACTCAAGTCATCCGTGAAAGTGAGAACATAACGATATCCACCACGCGATGCTACACTCATTGGACCGCACACATCGGTATGTATTATTTCCAATAAGTCTGTAGCTCGCTCCATTGTACCAGAGAATGGAGTCTTAGTCATTTTTCCCATTAGACATGCTTCGCATCTTTCAAGTGATTCAAAATCAAGTGATTCAAGAAGTCCATCTGAATGGAGTTTCTTCATACGCTTCACTCCAATGTGACCAAGACGACAGTGCCACATGTATGTAGAATTATCATTCAATTTAATTCGTTTAGCATCTATGTTGTGAACATGTGTATCACTACTATCGAGATTCAGTAAGAATAAACCATTCATCTCAGGTGCATTACCATAAAAGATATTACTCATATAAATCGAACAACCTTTATTCTCAGACTTAAAAGAGTAACCGTCTCGCAATAAAAGGATCCAGATATAATGTTCATGCTTAACGCAGGCACCAAATAACAATTATTTAAATTTAAAACTAATCCCGAAGGTAGATGTAGAGGGAGCGTGCCGACGGCGATCACATCAACCTTGGAGCCATTTCCAACGCGCATCGTCACCCTCATCTCTTGCCAGTCTTCGTTTATTCCGTAGCTCCTGTTTCGAGTTACATATATGAGCAAACCGAACCAGTATCAAATACCCAGGCCACTACTACGATTACTAGTAAGATACACATCTATAACACATATATCAAATATACCTTTCTTCTTGATGTTGCCGTTCTTCAGATCCGCCAGGTACTTGGGGCAGTTACGCTTCCAGTGACCAGCACCCTTGCAATAGAAACACTCGGTTTCAGGATTAGGACCAGCCTTGGGCTTCTTAGCAGGTGCGGCAGCTTTCTTGCCGTCCTTCTTGAAGTTGCCCTTGTTCTTAGGCTTGCCCCGTTTCT